>JAWWEV010000115.1:70963737-70984306 GCA_035583235.1 Hafferia zeledoni
CTGAGATTGGCCGTGGCACTGAGTGCCATGATCTGGTAAATGGAGTGGAGTTGGACCAAGGGTTGGACTTGATGATCGTGGAGGTCTTTTCCAACCCAATTGATTCTATGATTCTATGAAAAGATTTTTGTCCAGTCAGTTCTGCTCTGCCTTTTCTGGAAATATTGATGTGATGTGTGATTGTTCAGCTGTGCTTGTGCAAAATATGGTTCAAAATTTTCCCTTTGTATTTTTAACACTTGTTTGCTTCTTTTGTTGTTTCCTTTTGTTTCTAGAATTCTTCTGAGAGCCACAATTGTGCCAAAAGCATCTTGACCTCAGACAGGCTGCAGATAGTTGTGACTCTTTCAGAGTTCTTTAACGAAACCTGGGAGGCAGCCAACTGTGCAAGTACGTGACTCACTCTGTAGCTTTCATGCTGCTGTTTTGACTTAGCCCCAGAATTTGCACAGGTCAGAATTGTACTTACTTGTTTGAATACAGTCAGTAGATAACACACAAATCCTAAACTAAGGCCACTCCAAGAGTGTTTTCTTCTGAAAGGGCCAAAATCTGAGGGCAGTAATCTGTTGGAAAACTTATTAGTTATATAAATATTTCTTTTGAACTAATCTTTCCAAAAGTACACTTGCTAGTTTTCCTTGTGATTTACTTTGCTGGAGTACTTCATTGCAGTTTCTCCTCTTTTTCTGTCTTGCCATTTTTTTAAAAACTTGCATAAGAAGCTTTTCCTTGTAAATGTTGAACAGTATCTCCTCCCTAGCCATGCTTTTGATTGCATTTTATGTGTGGAGGGTGTCTGTGTCTGTCCCTGCATCTCACAGCCCCCGTGCTGATGGTGTGTTGTGCTCACAGCTGAACTCTGGCTGTTTGCCATTCCCCACGTGGGGTCAGTGGGACCCTGCACTAACAGGTGCACTAGGAAAGAGTGGGAACAGCACTGTGGAGTTGAGTGTTAAAGATGCTGGGTTTGCTGCAGAGTGTCTGGAGAGCCCAGAAGAGTTTGTTTTCGTTTGTGAGTCTGGGCTGTGTGAGGACTGGAAAGGCAGAACAGGAGCAGCTGGGTGGGCTGTGCTGTCCTGCCATGCTTAGCCTGTGCCCTTGTGCTGCCTGCCCAGTGCCCAGCTGAACGTTTGCCCTCACTGCTGATGGCACTTGCTTCTTTCAGGAGAATTTTCTACGATGTTAGTGTGCTCTCATGGTGCTGTTTCTGAGCACCTAAATTCCCAAAATACTCTTGTTTTTAAGAGCTGGTTAGAGCACCTGAAGCAGGTTAGGATGGATGGAAGCAGTAACAGGGTGGGGTTGAGCCTATTACTGGGAGGAAAGCCTCAGAGCTCCCCTTAAAGCTGGTGAAAAGCTCAGCTCTTTTCTTAAAAAAAGAATAATAACCTACACTCTGATTTTTGCTGTTGTGCATGTGGTCTGGCTGTTTCTTGGGTGCTCTCCGTTTCACCTCCACTCCTGGTGCTTCTGCTTCCACAAAATGGCTGTTACTGTTGCTGGGCAAAGCTGCTTTTGCGGGCTGGAAAATAAGAGTAATGTCTTGTTTTATCTCAAAGTCCATAGATAATTCAGTCCCCCTCTTCAGAAAGCTCTTGATGATAGTCTTCATCTTTCACTTAATCAAGGCCAATTAATTCTGAAATGTGTTCTCGATGAAGAGTTAGGTCAGCAGGTCTGAGACATCAATGGCAGGCAGATAAGGAAACCACAGTGTTGACTAGACCTGTCCTTTATAGTCGAGAGCTCTTTTTGCAGGAGTGGAGTGTCTGGGGCTTGCCAGCTGTGAAAGTGTTAGAAATTAGAATATCCTGATGTTTTTCTTTCTCTTTGACAGATTGTTTAAAGAATAACAGTGAGGGATTATCAAATTCTACTGAAGAATTCCTGGATTTATTCAATAAATCTCTGACATGTTTTGAACATAACCTTCAGGTATTTATGCTGTGTATTTAAGAGGAGCTCTAAATCCTCTAATTGCTACCAAAATCTTATTTATGTTGAATTAACTTCAGATACAGACTAGGCAAATAAACTGCTGCTGAGTTTGTGAATTGTAGGCAGATAAAGCAGTGATCTGTAAGATGCAGTTGTTTACAGATTGAGAGCCTAAAATTAATTCTAATTGATACTCACCTTGACTTCATTTTGTATGTAATTGCAATGCTGCTTCACATCAGAATTTCTGAATTCACAGTAGTTGATAATTATATAGTAAGAAATGGCATGTCTGCATGCTGTAAGTCTCTTTCTCATTGTAGAGTTGTTGTCTTTTAACATAGAAATTCAGTCTTTAAATATCCTTTTGAGAGTATGGATTAGTTCAGAAAGACCAGCTACCTTAAATTGTTGTGACATTTCTTTTGACTGTTAAAATCACGAGTAGTTGAAGTTTGGCCATATTGCAAAGGGAATATAGCTTCCTTAGTGAAATAAATGTGGTAATTATCCTAAGAGAAAATGCCCTATATAGCCTAAGAATCTGTGCATATTCAGTTTTGATCAGAAACTGGCCGGGTTCTGGGATCATTCAGTGGTAAAAATGTGAAATGATGAGTGTGGGACAATCTCTGAGGAAACTGTGCTTTTTAATACTTTTTAGGAAATATGCCTTTTTAGGCCTTGTTCACTGGAGGGGCCTTGTTCAGCCTGTTGATCACTTCAGGTGTCCAAACTAGAACTTAACCCTGTGGTCAATGGGTGGCACGGACAGCTATTCCTGGGCTGAAATATCCTCAGAGGTTGTAGTTTTGTTTTCAAGCGTGTTGTGTTGCGGTTGGGGGTGCTGAAGGCCACAAATGAAAAGGATTGATTAGTATGGCACAGTCTGTACCTGTCAGTATAGTTCAGCAGTAGCAACCTAACAAACCAAACAATTTTATTTTTTGTAGTGCCTCAAACCAACATTCATACAGAGTTTTATAATTCTAGGGACAAACTGTTTATCTGTCACCAAATAACTACACCGAAGTGTGTAAAAACTGCAACGAAACCTACACAAGGTTGAATGACCTGTATAACAACTTGCAAAGGATGAACAGGCAAGGTGGCGAGTCTGGGCACTCCGCACACTTGTGTATCGACGTGGAGGATGCAGTAAGTGTCTATTTATACTCAGCAGGGAGGCCTTGTCATGGGAGTCTCAGTTAACCTGAGCCATTCGTGCTTGTTTTGCTAGGGGTTGCCTTTTCTCTTTGGGGCAGTATGGGCAGCAGTGCCCCTGGCAGGCTGTTGTCCTGTGGTGGGAATTTAGGTTGGTGGGGCCATCTTGCCAGGTCCTGTCCTCAGTCAGTGCTGCAGGAGTGTGACTGAAGCTTCTGATCTCCTGAGCACGTTCCAGCTTGAATGTTCATTTCGTGTTACTGTGAAAGAGATGGATTAAAAAAAAAAAATCTCTTAATCTTCTGGCTTTTAATATGAAGCTTTAGTGCTATTGTTCTAGCTGGTGTATTAATTGATTCCTTATTGCAGCAGCTGTTTCCTAGGGGTCCTCAGCACTGATGACATATGTTTGGAAAAAGCTTTGGTATATTGTGGGGTTTTAAGTGGCTGGGCTAAAGGAGTGCTTGTCAAAAGTGTGGGATTAGTCCTGTCCCTACAGGCTGTCTCTCTGGGAAACAGGCATGTGGCAATGCCTGCATGTATCTGAGTATTGTTGGGTTTTGGAAGCTTGTAAAAGTTTTGATGTGAAATCTTGGCTTGGGCTAAATTGTGTGTTTCTACATTTGCAGGGATTTGCACGTGTTTGGGTCGAGATCTGTTAAAGTGTGGTTTTCTGAGGTGATGTTTGAACACTTGGATGTCTTGAGGCCTGAGTGTTTGCCATGCTGCACAGGAAAAAATGTGTGTGCTCGCTTTCATGGTTTGCTTATGATTTTCTTTTAGATGAACATCACTCGGAAGCTTTGGAGCAGGACTTTCAACTGTTCAGTTCCCTGCAGTGATACAGTCCCAGTGATTGCAGTTTCATCCTTTATTCTCTTCCTACCTGTTGTTTTTTATCTTAGTAGCTTCCTCCACTCAAAGCAGAAGAAACGGATTCTCATTTTGCGTAAGTGGTGCTGTTGGCATTTCGCTGTAGCAGTTGGGTGGTGCCAGGGATTCACTTGGCTCCTGGGGAGAGGGGCCCAGCCAGCTCTGCCTGCAGCTGTGCTGACGGCGCTAATAGCAACTATTAGTCTGCTGCTGTCCCCTGAAGAAGGGGAGGAAAGAGCTTCAGCCATATCTTTTCATTAAAGCTCCTGGACGTGAACAGAAAGCTGTTTGCAAGTCTGTGTCGGATAAATAGAGGGAGTGGAGAGACTAGTTTTGTGGAATTCTTTGTGTTTAATTTTCATATAATTTTTCCCTTTCTAGCCAAGCGCATCCAGTCAAATGCCAGTCTTGTGAACATCCAAGAAAAATACAGCTGAGCTGCAAAACAAAACCTGAGAACTGCTGCTGGTATACAGTGGGTACAATTGTGTTGGAATGAGGCCGGCACAAAAGAGGAGTTAATTATGGTTTAGTGTAATGATACAGAGCAACACAAGTTAAACAAAATGCTGTCTGACTTCTAAGCGAGGATATTAACAAACATGACAAGGCAGGGCTGTGTGACACTGTATGGACTCTGGTTTTGAAAAATCTGTGTTTTCTTTCAGTCTCAGGCTGAAGCTGGTGTTTTTCTGTTTCTAAGCTTTTGTACTTCACATCAATAGAATAGCTACACTTTCCTTGCATGGTATTTTCCTGTATTCATATTTGTTTCACAAAAACCTGAGATTTTGAATCTTTTTAAGGTGATTTTGATAGACAAACAAAACTTGAAATAATGTTTGATGTTCCTGCTTAAAACATTATTTTTAATTTCACTTAATATTCAGACTTTGGATGGACAGGAAACCTCTAAAAAAGAAAAAGTTCCTGTCTTTTCTGTACCTCTGTAAAGTCACACTGCTAGGACCTGTTAAAAAAAAAAAAAGGTATAAAGTATGTGGAGAAAGTGGTCATGTATAGTGTCCAAAACAGCAACAAAAGCAGCACAACTGCCAGTGCTAGACTTGAATAGTAATCATTGATGGCTACAGTATTCAGTTGTCTCTGAAACAGGTGGCATATTTAGTCTTTTGCACACCTTCACCACTAAAATCATTACTTTTCAAATGTTGTGTTTTCAGAGGCTTATTTTACATGTCTGCTTGGGTAACAATGTTTCACTGTCTGTCTATTGTGCCATTTCCTTTTCTTTTTAATTATAAAGTGGTTTGGGGTTTTTTTTATGTTTTTGTGGAGTAGTGAGGTAAAGTCAAGTCACTGGAGAGGCTGAATTTCCTGATCTAGAATTTGCAGTGGTTTAATACAGAGGTGTTTACAGGAACTTTGTAGGGAAAAAGTTGCCTTTTCTAGATAATGTTTCACCAGTATGTGAATCAGAGGATTCTCTAACTTAAAAACTGTTCTGAAGGACAATGAATATGCTGTGTTGGGAATTGGTGACTTTCAAGGAATAGTTTAAAAATATTATTCCTGTGAAATAGATGGATGCAAACAACTTCAAGCTTGTAGAATTCCAAAGCTGATGGAGAAATCTGTGCAATAACTGCGGGGACGGGTAGTGCTGCTGTCAGTCTGCAGGCACCATTCAATGGCTGCAGCAATACTGGCAGTTCGGTTCGTTTATTGTATTTCTGATTTGGGAGAGTGGTGGGTTTGAAGTAATTTATAGCTGTATCTGAGGTTAATGAATGCCAGAGTCTTTACTCCAATTTTTAAATGTTTCCTAACTTTGAGATATAAAAATAATGGCCATTACAGCTAAAAAAAATTAAATTTCTCTTGCAATCTGTGTCTGATGTCTCTCAAACCCCCCCATGAAATTGTCTTATATATTTCATTTGCT
Organism: Hafferia zeledoni; assembly: GCA_035583235.1. Taxonomy (NCBI): domain Eukaryota; kingdom Metazoa; phylum Chordata; class Aves; order Passeriformes; family Thamnophilidae; genus Hafferia; species Hafferia zeledoni. Next base: position 70,969,622 of record JAWWEV010000115.1, read on the forward strand.
TTGGAGCCTATAATGTTAAATTTTTCCTTTGCACTAAGGCTCAAATAAATGTATAACAGTGTAAAAACACATTCCTAAAGCTCTTCAGATCATTGGTTGTCTTGGTTTTATTTTTTTTTTTCCTGTTAGGCCATACTGTTGATTTTGAAGTCAAGTTGACAGTATGTTTAATAATAAGTAAAATACTGCGTTAGCAATTGGTCCCACCCACGTGATTGCCTTTTTGTGTTTTATCAGTAAGCAGTATCTATCTCTCTCTGTTTAACAAGTGAATTACTGGATGAGCAGTCACTTTGTTTTAGGTAGTTTACAAAAAATAACATAAAACTGTGTTTCTCTTGCTTATTACATAAAGTACCTTCCTGCGGCTGGGAGAGGCGTGCTGCCTTTAAATTAAAAAAAGAGTATTTTTTATATCTATTATTCTTAAACTTCAACTTTCTGGGACTTATTCAGCTGCCTGCTCTAATAGCATTACATTGATTTGGGACATCATATGATTGAGAGCTGTTCAAAGGAATCTTTCATTCGTGCAGATAAAGCCAGTTTGTATGTGCAGCATTTCAGAATGACAGCTTTTATACTGTAAGCAGTGGCTTTTTGAGCACATTCATGTTAAGTAGGTCTGAAAGTCATTACTTTTGGATATGGTGGTTAAGCACTTTAAAAAAAAAAATCAGCTTTTCTTATTTTCCTCACTCCTAAGCCAAACGGAAATACTCATGTGACTTTTGTTGGTTTTGATTTTAAAGCAGCAGCAAAGTTTACACTTGAGATTTTTAATAATACATCTACTACTTTCTCCTTTTTTTTCTTTCCCCCCTGCCCCACCCCAAACTTTGTACTACTAACTTTCTTTACACAGTGTTATATTTTTGGTAGGATATTTCATATATAAATCGATTGAATTCTCTTTATACTCTATTTGCTAGAGAAATGTGGAAGCACACACAGACTGTGTTGAAAGAGAAATAGAATTCTTTTTGCTGCTAGTCTTTCATCTTGGTTTATTTTTTGCCTTTTTGGTATTATACGTATTAAGTAGCATAAACTTTGAAATACTGGTTGTTTGTATCTTTTTTTGTGCAAATAAAGATTTCTTACTGTGGGATAGCACTTGATCCATATTTATACTTACTAGGAAACCTCTAAACGTGGAAAGTCAGCTCTAATAAAGATTGTCAATAAACAGTGAACAGTGTGGTTATTTAATTGCTTCTTCCTGCTGTTCTGGGTTTGTGTTCGGAAGCACCTGCTTATTACTCCCCATTATGCTGTTTGCATGAAAAAACAGCATCAGAAAGATGTTTTCAAAGCAGTGCTGTGCTGAATTACAGAACAAATGAATGGCAACTTCTGAGAAAGGGTGGAGTTTCAGCTTAGTCAGAGCCTCCTGAAGTTTGTGGAAGGGCTCCTGTTAGTTGCAACAGATGAGAGTGCATGATTGAGGCTGGTGGGGGTGACTTACTGTCTTTGTGGGGAGGCTTTTGGTTGTCTGCAGTGGCCACTTGCAGCTTCAGCAGGCATGCTGCTGGTGTTGGACTGCTGTTGGGATGCAAGACGGCTTTAAAAATGGCAGTGCAGTGCCTGACCATGGAGAGAGCCGGGTCTCGCCTGATGGCAGGAGCCTTGTGCACTAGTGGTGGGGTGTGGATTTCTCCAAGGCAAGTTGAAATGTCAGGGTATCCCTTGCAATGGACTCCAGAAACACTGGGGGAATTGTAATGCCAGTGCCTGCAATGTGCCTTCAGCTGCAAAACTAGGAGTGGTTGTGGTTGCCTGTATGCTTGGGAGACAAGTTTGAAAAAAGGGAGTCAGCACAGGAGAAGGGCAAGTGGGAAGAGCAGAGGCTCAGAGAGAACTGAGGATGGAAATGGAGATTTGTAAGCATACTTGGAACAAAGTGCTTTGGAGGGAGAGGCTGCTCAAGCACACAGGTGGTTGAAAGAGCCTGAGAAAAGAGGAACCTTGATTGCAGCTGAGCTGGAAGGGAGATGCTCTGGCTTGTTGGTGGAGGTGAGCCTGGGCACTGGAGGAAGCGAAAGTGCAGCTGAGCCCGAGTGCCCCACTGGTCTGAGATGGGACATGCAGGTGGCCTTCCTGCACTAGTCAGGAACGAGAGCAAGTAGTAGGATGACAACAGGGACTTGCTTCTGAGTTACTTAAAAGCAGCTTCTTTCTTCTGGGAGGACACCTGAATTGTGTGATGGTGTTGAAATAATCCTGGTTCAAACGTTTTTTAAAAAGCTCCTGTTCTATTCTGAGCTGAGTGAGAACTTCTGTTTAGCACTAAACAAGGGACTTATTTCCACCAAACCAAAAATGGATATTTTTTGTGCAATGGCTGTTTTTTTCCATCTTTATTAAATACCTCCTACAATCACAAAATGGCTCCAGTTCCCTAATGTTTTGTTTCTGGTGCTTTCTGTCCAGTTAATCAAGTACCATCAAATCTTTTTGTGTTTCTGCTAATTTATACCTTAGTTTTCGTGCCCTGAATATGGAGTTTCTCTTGAATGATAAGCTATGTGATTAGCAAAATCACTGCACTCCTAATCAGAATGTATGAGTAACTTACCAATTTTTTCTTCATATTTCATTGTAAATTTTCCTTCTGAGGCTGTTGTAAGGTTTTTTAGCCTACTCTTCATTAAGTTTGTGCAGGATACATATTCTATGTATTTGCCAGTGTAAAAAGTTACACATTGGAAGAGTGGAGCATTGGTTCCCCCAGCATTGTGATGGGTGTCTGTTGCTACTTGCTGGAGTCAGCCAGGATAATTTATGTGCAATTAGTGTATTAATGTGGCTTTGTGCTGTGCTATCTTGGAGGCCCTGGCCTAATCCAAGGCAAAAATAACATGGAAAGGAAGAGAACAGGGGATGAAGTGATCAGTGACTACAATCAGTTGTGTGCTAACCTTTTCTAAGCAAGGTGTTTGATACAGATACCAGCATCTCTGCTGGCCACTGGGAGGCTTCCTGGCATGGTCTGTACCCAGGGCTGGGTGTGGGCTTAGGGAGCTGTCAAACCAGTGTCTTCTGCTGTGGCACACAGCTTCAATGCTTTGCTCTGCTGGAAAGTTGGTGCTGCTCCAGACTGGTTTCCCCCAGCATCTGCTTCAGGCCAGAGGAGCTGTCTGGGTGATTGCTGATTTGAGCTGGCTGAAGTGGGCGTACAGGAGCACCCATGAGCAGGCACACTTCTCTGGAGGCCCAGTGGGCTAAGATGTACCTTCATACCTTGCACAGGTTAGAGGTGAAGGAAGAGGGAAGGAGCTTTTTGTTTTGCAGGGAGATGTTACTTTCAGCCTTTTACAGAGAAGAAAATACTGTATTTTTCCCACCCCTAGATAAACCAGCTTCCCCACCCCTGTTTCCCATTGAATCTTTGCTTTGGTGTTTCAGTGTATGGTGTGTGGGATGGGAGTTTGATTGCTGCAAATGTCATTGATGTTTTACCCAGAGGTCTCCACTCTGCATGGACAAATTGCTGAGGGGAGGCCATTTGGCAATGGAGAGCACTTTGCTCTTTCACCTAAGCCTTAACTGTGTTTCTTCTCCTGCCAGCCCTAATTTGAGATGCCTGAAGGTCATCAAGTTGCTGCTCAAGTATGGCTGTCTCCAAATGGATGGACTCCAAAAGGATTCATTTCTGTGAACTGTGGCAAGGATGGTGCCAGGGAGCTGGCACTGTGGGGAAGGAATATGGGAATACTTTATAGTATAGCTTTGAAAGGAGCCTGTTGCTTGGAATGTGAGCTAGATTTGGGGTTTTTTACTTCTGTGCATCAGGTTTTCAAAGGGGATTGGGCAGAATAGGGCTGACTGGGCACAAGGACAGCAGGGACACTGCTGCAATGTTTTGCAGTGTCATAGAGGCAAAGTTGTGCCCAGTAAATGCTATTTTTAAAAAAATAACATAATTAGTTGTGATACAAATAAGTTAAATAGTTACATGGACTCTGAAATCTTCTGCTGCTCCCATCTGAGGTGAAAATACTGGAAAGTTTTTTTCAAATATGTAATAAAAGGAGGATACTCACTAGTAGCTTGGTTGAAGTTTTAACTTCTAATACTGAAAATTCCCCTCTGGTGCCAGCACAGTAAGTATCATGGATTGCTGCAATTAAACCAGTGCATTAAGTTATTCATAATACTCTTTCTGGGCAGCGTTCCCACCTGCTTAATCTGTGCTATACAAGCGTTTATTAGAACTGACTGTTGAAAAACGCCAAGCTAAATCAGATACTGGGAACGAATACTGAAAAATCAATATGATGCCCTAAACTGGTTTAATATGTCTTTCCTCTTCAATAATCCTAGGTGTTACTGATTTATTGGCTGTAATGAACATGCCATTCAACTGAAACAAGATTAGCTGCTTAAACTGCAGCATTAAGCACGGAGCAACTTTAGTGCTGCTTTGTATTTCATTGTCATGCTCAGTGTTTACAGTGGTGTCTCTTTCTCTCCTCTGCAATAATGAGTTTGTCTGAGGATCATGGAAGGCTCTGGAATGGTGCTTTGGTAAAGCATTTGAACAGTAAATTTGAGTTGGGGGTTGCAGTGTGGCACCTCCTTTATCCAAACCTAAGTGGAATCAAACCAAGTGAGCAGGATTAATGCACAAATTTATATTCCCTGCAGGATTTTTCTGGGGTTAACCATGAAATAAATGGCTTATGTCAAATTGATCTAGGTTAAGACAGAGAGAACAGCCACTGGTTATTCCTTTGGACTTCACTCAAAATCTGTTTTCAAGCATTTAAAAGAACAGCAATTTACTGTGCTGCAGAAAAAAACAGACTACAAGGAGAGGAGCAGGGGTAAACACTGAAGGTTTTCATAGGAGTCTATGGGGACAGGGAAATAAGAGTGATACAGGTATTTTATACCTGTCTGATACTGTATAATAGAAAGTATTGTTCTATTGTATAATACTGGCCAGGTTTGGAAAGCTTAAGCTCTCCCATTTCTGGGTAAAACTATGTGGTGTTCTCTTCCTGCTACAGAGGGAAAACATCAGCTGGGAGTCTGTAAAGTCAGTGTTTTGTTCTTTCCCTCTGTCATGAAAAGACTGCTTTAGATAATTACATTCCCTTCTTGTTGATTGAGAAGCAAGTTGTATTTGTTAGGGCATCAGTATACTCTCCATAGCAATACAATTGCAATGAATTTTCTGTTTGCAGTACAATGTTAGGTTTCTTTTTCTTTGGAAGATTATGGTGAGTTTCTAATATATATTTCAGCAGCTTTTTAAGGTCTTGAAGTCAAACTTAGAATATCAAAACCAGAGAAATGGGTTTCAAAGTATTGCAGTTGTGTGCCAAGTTGAGAGCTATTACTTAAACATACAGAAATGAGAAAGAATGTGAACAGTAGTGCATTTGCACTGTGCTGGAGGGCAGTTTCAAATGCAGGTAGTGGTCTTCACTCTGGAAGGTGCACGCTATTTCTGGTGACTGCTGCTTTTCTCCAGGTGATCTGAACAGAGAATCAAAAGTGATCTGGCAAAGGGAGAGTTGAGGGATTGCAGGAAGCTATTTCTGGAGGAGAAAATTCACTGTGGAAGTCTGTTGGGAGGAGCAGCTTTACATTGCATTGCTCCATTAAAAAAATGGAACAATGAAGATGCTTTCAGAACATTTACTTGAAGGTTGAGTGCTGGGATGCACAGAAAGGGCTTGTGAGTGTTGCCATTGATATGACACTTCTTCATGGAAAAATGGCATCTCAAGGTGAATGTGCCCGGAGAGGAACATGCATGTTTCAAGGGAAAAATAATGTCCCCAACAGCTGGTTTAAAAAGGATGAATAGTAAGTCAGGTTTCTATGAAACACCTTGCTGTGTGTTTTTTCTGTTGTCAGGAGCCCCCTCAGCACCATTTGCTGTTGTCCAAACTGCAGTCTAAGCAATGCTTGCGTCTCACCCCCAGTGTCTGGTCACTCTGAGTTACAGCAGGCTATGTCTCTGCTGAATGATAGGCTTATTTTTTTGGCTAAACAGATAAGCAGCATATAAGGAGCTGCCTTTATTGCAGTCACTCACATGAGTAACTTTAGGCCTACTCATAAGCTCCCACAGTAATAGTTCATTCAAAGACCAAGTGATTTGTGTGATCTAACTCACAGCAACAGGAGGACTTGGACTGACCTGTTTGATGTCCAAGCAAGCATCAGGAGAAGGGACAGTGAGAAGGAAGGAATGAGGGAGCAGCAGTGAAACAGTGCAAGAGAAAGGAGGATTGAATAGTCCTGGGAAAGCCTCTGCCCTGCCTTGGCTTGTATAACGGGGGCTTATACAACACGTAACCCAATCTGACCCTGACCCTGCCAGTGCTCAGGGACTATATTTTTACTAAGATTAAGCTTTTCTTTTTTCCTGGAACAATTTCTTTGGCTTTTAGCTTGCCTGTTGGCTGGCATGGCCAAAGCAACCTTGCCTGTTTATTTCTGTGATATTTAGCTGGCTGCATTCTGCAAAAGGCATGCATGCAGCTGCCCCACTGGAGTCTCACAGCAGCATCTTACCAAGGAAGGCTGCTATCAGGAGGTTCACTACCCACCAGAAATGCTGTCTGTTTTCTGCTGGTAATAGCACTGTTGGGGATGGAAAGAGAAATGTGGTCAATATAACAACACCTTTCAGTTTAGCAAAGCAACTGTAAGATTCCTAAATAAAATGGATCTCTTGTTTCTTGAAAGACTACAGGAGCTGCTAGAGCTTAATTTCTTCAGGAGGCATAGGAGTTTCTGCATTTTGGATTTTTATTCGTGGTAGCCTGAGGGACTGGAGCCTCTGGCTTCAGCCTGGTGTCAGCATCTTTGTGCACTGGGCAGCTGCTGGAGTCCAACACTCTGATTGGCCATGCCAAAGCCCAGCAGCTTTCCCTGTGACAGCTGTTCCCCCATCTATTGCATCCATGAGGCAAGAGCTAGGACTTCTGAGGGGACAAATGATAACCATTTTCCCGTTCAATGACTTGGAAGTCCAAATCCACCCTTCAGAAATGTAGTCAAACCCACTGACCCACAGCACAGTGTAGCATCCCAACACTCAAGCCACTTCAAAAACAGGACTTGGGCTCCTGTGAGACTTAGTATTTCTGAATAATATTTCTTTTTTTTTTAGCTATAAGGTGTTTTTGAAAATACTAGGTCAAGTTCAGCATTCAAATGGTCTTTAGTTCCTGTCTGTCAATCTTATTTCAGCTGATGGTCTCCTGTTTTTTCACTATTGGGGCTTTGAACTTGCTTCATTCAGTTTGCTGCACAGAGTATGTGAACTTGCTTTTCCCAGTGACGTCTCATAAAGACCTTCAGTGCAATGTGTGGCACTGCTGAGGCTGAAAACCACAGCTCCAACTCAGTGGTGGCTGTCAAGATCTCTGCAAGGGATTCTGTACAGCAGTCAACAGTCTTACATATAGGAAGGTAACCTCAAGAAAAAAGGAAAGCATATACAGATGTGCTCTGCCTGGTCTCTCACCTTCTCAAGGGTTTTTCTGCTGCCATGTCTAGAAGTCTGTAAGCAAAATGGCCACATCACAGGGATTTGGATACATGGCTGTTCAGCCCAAGGATGCCAGATGTGACTCATGTGCTCTGTGCTTGAACTAACTCTTCTCAATCAGCTATAAGATCTTGAAGGCACTTAAGCTGGTCAAAACCATGCTTTCTTCTCTGCTATGGTTTCTATTTCTGAACATTTTGATTCAAGATCTGCACTTGTTTTTTTCCTTGAACATTTATGTACCCCCAGCTGTGAGAGCTCCCTAAGGGAATAGCACCATCTTTTATGTGGTTGGGGCAGAAATCAAGATATGCATTATCTTTATGGTCTGACATTATGAAACTCTCATATTTTGACCCTGGAAACTCATTCCATGAGGACAAGAAGCACAAGATAACATGGATGAGTATAGAAGTAACAGATGAAAATGTCTAAAATATATGTATAAATATTGAGAATCTATTTCTTTTTCCTCTTAAGTGCACCTTCATGATTTCAGAGCACATTACTGTCTGTGAAATGGGGATGCTTCCAGCATCTGAGAGGGAAGATGAGGTAAAAGGGAAAAAAAAAAAGTAGAGATTATTAGATGTAAGACTAAGAGACCCCATCTTACTCACCGGTAGAAAAAATGTGTATCCTGCTAAAAGGGGATAAAAAGAGCATAAATTCCAGTCAGATGTGCCTCTTGTGCAAAATGACTAATTAAATGACATTGGTAGCTTAAAAATAGACTTTGCTTTAATGGGAAAATGTTTTAGAGGTCATTTAAAAAGAAATCAGAACCCCAGGAATGATGAAGAGGATATGACTGCCTGCCTGGGTTTTGTTAGTTCTTAGAAGTAAATCTCATTTTGTGGGCAGCTTTCAAGAACAGCAGTAAAGCCCAGCACATGTACAATAGCCAGGCTCACACAAACAAGTGTGGTCACAAAGGAGCTGCAGAGGTCAGAAAACAAGCTCTGAGTGCTTGGTAAATGAATTCAGCCTGTACTGACCCTCAGGCAAACCCTTTGGTACCTACCACTGTGAGAGAGGCACCCAGACAAATTTGCCCCTCGTAAGCAGGAGCCTTTCTGCCCTTCCCCACTCTGGGAGGAGGAAAGGTGTTGGCTCCCTGCACACAGTGGCAAACCCACCCTGCCTGAGCCTGGCATGAGCTCGGGAATGGCCAGGCAGGGTCACGGCATAGCCCTTACCATGTGTAAGCCCAATGGGGCCTCTGCAATATGTCTCTCGTGTCATTGAAACATGCCCTGAACATCTGTAGCTTCCAGGAACAGGCTTTGGGGTGACAACAGTGTAAGAACAATGGTCACTGAAGAACATAAGAGCTGCTGTAGTGGGTCATCTCTAGTCCAGAAGCCTGTCTCCACTGTGCCTGCCAATTCTGGTACGATGGGTAGGACTCATCATTTTTTGTTCTTGCTTTCCATGCTGGCTGGGATTTTCTAAACCTCTGCCATGTCACTTCTGCAGTTGCCCTAGTAGAACATATGCCCCAAAAAACTGTTGCTCAAACCATGTGCTTGAACACCTGCAAGATGAGATTTTTAAAAATTAGTTTATATACTGAAAACATGAAAAGGATTAATGCAAAGGGGAAGTGTTTGATCTTTTTCACCAAATAACCATATCAAAAGCTCTTTTCAATGCCTTTTGTTGAAACATATAAAAGTCATGAACTCCTTGGCTGCTAGCCAATGCATCAAAACACTGCCCACTGTAAACTAATGTTGCTCTGTGGATCTCCAAGGACATGTACTGACTTTTGCCATGCCCAGATTTGGCTCTTGGGATTAACAAGGTGTTTGTATGACCGACAGTGCTGTATATTCTGCAATGAAATGGGGCAAATGTGCACGAAACACTGTGCATGTATTTGAGAAGACAAGCTAGCTCCTGAAGTACAACAGATATTATCTCCAAAGAAACAGACTGACAGACTGTCTGTCTTTGAAGTGATTAATAAGAAAAGAAGCCACGCATCTTTTCTGAAAACTTGGGATTTTTTATTGAGAACCTGGCTTTGTTCCAAATATTCCAGTTTTGATGTCCTATTGTTTGCCAGGAAAGGCTGCTCCCCAGTAAAGGAGAAGTTCCCTTCCAGTCTTGCTGTAGTAACATCAAAACTCGATTATGGGAAATTCTCCTCTCTGCCTGAGCTGATGGTTCAAAGAGAAAGGAAGAGATTTCCTACTTTAATTTTTCACTCTAGGTTTTACTTCAGAGCTTTTCCAGCTACTTTGGAGGGGTACTGAAAATAAGGAAGTTAAAATTATGAAGGTGCTTTGCAACTGCAGTGAAGTTTATTACCATGAGCAGCTAATGGCATGACCACTTGGTAAACACCAAGCAATCCAAGGATTCTCCCGAGTGCAGCCAGAAGTTGGTGGTAGGATCTCAGTATGTTGCAGTCTGTCAGAAGTGTATGTACCCACAGTGCTGAGTACTGCTGTGTTTCTCAAACACAAGAGCATTTTCTTCCCCCTTGGTACCACAGAGTTCTATGCTGAGTTGACTGAATAAGACTTTCTGGCAGAATAATTTCCATGAAAGATTAAGAAAGTCAAATATTTCTTAGGATCTCTATCGTGTCTGAAATCTCTTTATCCCACATATGAATTATTTTTTCCCTTTTAAACTGACTCATCCACCAAAGCTGAACACAATGCTTTCCCTCCCAGCTGTTGCTGTTTAACTGCTCCCCTCTCTACTTAGAAACTTTTTAGTTTATTTTCTTTTAAGGTGGGAGCCTGACAGAGGTTAGCTGGAGTGTAAGTCCTCTGCCTTTCCCTTTCATTAGCACAAGTGATGGCTACACGTGGATTTCAAATTTGTTTCAGCTCTTACTGGGAACTCTTTGCAACCTGAAGCAGGGATTGATTGTCTGTCAAGAGGCTCTGTGATAACAAAGGCAGAAGTCAGGCAGAGGAGGTCTGACATGTGAGCTGTCAGAGGTGATGTCACTGCCAGCTGACCCATCATAAGACTGCCAGGAACAGCCAACTGCTCGGGAGGTTCTAGTGCCCTGCTCCCTGCTAGTTTGTGCTTGAAAACAGATTGACTAACATAATAGAGTGATTTTGTAATCTGTCATAATACCATAAGCTACAGATCCACAGACTTTGACCCCTCACAGGTATAATGAGCTCCTTTATTCAGCTGCACATGCTCTCTCGATGGGGGAGAGAGAGGAGAGCTTTTTCTAATTATATATCCAAAGCATATGTTTTGCCCAGAAACAAAGCATTATATTCATTAGTAAAATCCTATAAGCTAGGCTCTTCTTATTAGCCAGTTAACTAATTGACAGTTAAGAACATGTATTAATATCATGGTGTAACCATGCAGTCACTTAATCTGACAGCTTTATTAAAATCATAGCATTGCTCCTCTAAGTTGCTACTGTGAAGGGCTGTAGCATTTGCATTAGAAACCCTGGTGTTTGAAGATAGATAGCTCAGCTGTGAAAAAAAATCAACAACACACAAAGTCTCAGCCTAGTGTTGGTCTCTGTTAATCCTTTGTCAGTGTTGGAGAAGAGCGCTAAAGATCCTTGCATTGATCTTTAAAAACCTGCTCAATCAATTTTAAGTAGGTTTTAGGGGCTAACATACTAACATATGTTAGTACGTTATCCTTTTTCCTTCCTGGGTCAGAGAATTATCTTGTAACAAAATGCAGAGCATTACACACCTGAAGGAATAATGCCAAACACCCAGTGCAGTTCAGGCAGGGGGTATGTGTCCTGCAGGGCAGAGAGGGAGCCCAAGTACAACTGTGGATGGGGCACTGAACACAGCCCTTCCATTTCCTACAGCAGTTTAAAAAGGTAAACGACCTGTAAATGGGAAAGCTTAGAAAATAAATACTGGTAGTGGAATCAATGTCATCATGCTATGATGACATTGTACAAGTCAATCTTACATCCTCACCGAAGTAATAACTCTATATAGTAGCCCACATCTGAAAAGGCTGAGGTCACAGATTTTTGTCACGAAGTGCAGTGCTTTCAGGAGGAATGATAATAAAAGCTCTACAGAATTGCATTACTCCTTTCATTATGCTTGCCCAGCCTCTGCATTTGGTTTACACATCTTTATCACCTGGTGCCTGACATATAAGAAGGTGAACACAAAACAGCTCTGTTTGATAGCTACAGAGGAACAAAAAGGAAAAAAATGGAAATCACAGAAGGAAAAACAAATATGAAAACAGATCTTTATGACTGTCAGACATCATCATGAAAAAAACAAAAAGCATTAAAATGCACCCCTGTTGAGCAATAAGGCTGCCCGCTGTCTGGGCATGCCTTCCTCTTTGCAGCTGTGAGAGTTGTGTTTGACGGGGCTGGAGCTACTGTGTCTTTACTGGACTTCCAGAGGCCTGGCATTATTCATAGCAGAGATGTGCATGTCCCCATCCTTGCTAGACTGGGCGAAATCCCTCTCATTCAAACATTTACCTGCACTCCCTGCCCCCCGTGCCTGAAATGCCTCTGACCATTATTCTAGTTCAGCAAGCAGAAGACCAGAGTGTGGCACTGAAGGCCACCTTACTCCTGATACCCTGGGTATGCAATTCAGGCAGACAATCAGCATGCCCAGAGTTGAGCAGCTGTAAGCTGCTGATGTTCTGTCCTGTCGTGCTGTCCCAGGTTACTGCTGCAGCTGCCCCATCCTGGGAGAGTCACAGGCTGGTCTGCTGCTCTGATGCACCAGGACAGTTTCAGAGTACTCCCTGGCTCCACCACTTAGAAAAGAGGTTTCACCCCCTTCTTAATTTATTACAGACTTCCCATCTTTTACCATGGGCAGCATACAAATACATGCCACAGAACTGTGTAGCGAGACTGATCTCACAGCCAATTCCTGTTGCATGAAAAATCTCATCTGGAATGGCTGAGGCCAAGTGGCTGAAGAAGATGGATTTGGGCTGGACATTCCTGATGCAGAAGCAGAGAAGTCAAAGTGTCTACAAGAGATTGTTGATTACACAGCAGACAAGAAGGTTGTTCATGAAAAAGGTAGGGTTTTTTTGAATCAAAGAAACCTTTCTACCAGAAGTGGGCTGAAGTCAGTGGGTAAACATGAATACAAACACACCTGTTGGTGTTTTCAGTGGGCAGAGGCCAATAGGAGAGACCACATGAGCCTTGCCACCTCCCATAGTCCGTCGCTCCCTTTCTCTGCTGCATCTAGTGCTCCTGTGCCAGGGATACCCAGCAGTTTGTCTGGCTTAGTCCTTTAGTATCCATCCATAGATCTATTGTCCATCTAGTTCCCTTGCTGAGTTGCTGACAAATCCTTTCTAAGCCACCTCCTGTGTGGAGTCCCAGCCTGCCTTCTTGTTCCCTGTAAGATGATCTTCAGATGATCTCCTTGATCATTTCAGTTGCCCTTCCCTGTGACCCTGTGACTCCTCTAGTTCTGCTTTCTGTATCAAGGGTGTATTTCAACAGGTGTCTGCTCTAGCCACCAGTGGTAGGTGAAGATCAGTTCAGTCAGTATGTACAAATTTCAAAGTCCATTTTATTTTTGCCATGACTTCTATTAGGCATTAATTACTTTTTAATCTTAATGAAAAACAATTTTTATCCATTGCATTCTGACATGTTCATCTAAACCCAGACAGTCCTGCCTCTTAAAAAGAAGAAAAGGAAAAAGTAAATCAGAGAACTGTAATGAATTATAAATGGTTAATGAAAGGTGATAAAAACTCTCTGGAAGCCAGCACAAATCTCTGTGGATAACCTTGGTGACCAGTGACAAGATCTGAGGGAATGACAGGAAGCTGTGTCAGGGGAGGTTTATGTTAGATCTTAGGAGAAGGTTTTTCACACAGAGAGTGACGGGCTCTGGAACAGGCTCCCCAGGGAAGTGGTAGCTGCACCAAGTCCAAGAAGCATTTTGGATGATGCCCTCAGGCACATGGTGTGATTCTTGGGACTGTCTTGTTCAGGGCCAGGAGTTGGATGCCGTGATCCTTGTAGGTCCCTTCCAACTCAGGATATTCTATGGTTGTATTCTATGATTCATTGCATTGATGGTTTTACAACCATTTCTTTGACAAATCTTGCATGGTGGCAGCCAGGCAATGGTGTCAGTGTGAATTCTGCCTGATCACTGGCAGCATGATTGAGATTATTGAGAAATAAACAAAACATCAAGGAAAGCCCTTCTTAAACATTCAAATAACATTTGTTAACAAAGCCCAGCCATGGTGAACAGACAGCTGCTGTATATTGGAACAGGTTTGTGAGAAGGACCATAATATCACACTTCCTGAGCATTTTCAGTACAGCAGAGGAGTAAACAACACCTCTAATGCGAAATCAGAGGTAAAATGAATTAGGTGATGATAACCCTTGAAAAAGAAAAGGTATTTTGTGAGTTTCTGAGCAAAGACCATTTAAGCTCTAAGCTCCATAATCAGCTTGGAAAATAGTTTAACTCGCAGGAATCTTTGTGACTTACTTCTGTCTTCCCCAATTTGCAAGGTCAACTATCAAAACAATGTTTGGAGAGCTCTGAACCAAAAGTGATAAGCATAATTTACAAAGGATTTTCCATTTTTAAAGGCAGTGCTATTGCATAATTTTTAGGCCATGTTTGACAATATGGCATAAATAGTTAATTTAAAGAAAAATGGGAAACTCAGAGGGGAAAAAGTAGGGGGGAGAACTTTTCAGATAATCCACTTACTGCATCTTTGTTGTGCCTATCCTCATAATACCCTTGAGTCCCAGTTGCTGGATTTAACCATAACACTTACCAATTTCCAGAGAAGCAGCAGCCGTGCTCGGGCTTTCATTGTTAATATTCCTGGCATTAGTGCCCTGTGAAGCCCTGCAGCAAAACCTGCATGTCCTCAAGGGCAAAACCCTCATGTCTGTTTCCTGTGTGGTGCTGAGTGTCTTGGTTTAAGGGCAAGAGTCTTCCTAGAGTAGAAAGGAAAAAACCCTCCTCCCTCCAAATTATTATTATTTCAAAATTAAGAAGCTTCAGGCACAAAATGCAGAAAAGGGAAATAACAGTTCTTTACTTATATATATATGTGTGTGTGTGCATGTATGTGTATATATATGTATGTGTGTGTGTACATCCATCTATCTATCTATCTATCTATCTATCTATCTATCTATCTATCTATCTATCTATCTATCT
>JAWWEV010000115.1:71010814-71025300 GCA_035583235.1 Hafferia zeledoni
GCTCACACCCTGAGGGGTCAGGTGTGCCCTGGGCAGCTGCTGCAAATGGTCCCTTGTTAACAGTTCATGGGAAATGAATAGAGGGTATAGAATACACAGCTTTGGTTACCCCCACACAGTGATAAACTGGTCCCACCTGCTGAACCAGGACAGGTATAAAATGGCAGAAGCAAAGTTTTCAGGTGCATGTTAGACAGGCAAAGGCTGGGCACAGAAGTGATGGTTGCTATGTGGCATGTGGCAAATAGAATGGATTCCTTTTGGGTAGCAGTGATTAATTCAACCAGCTTCTTAACATTTGTGGGTGTGCAGTGTCACTTAAATGGGTAAAAAACATTCTTTCCTCCAGTAATGCTGGGCTTTTTGTTAGTCCTCCAAATGACCTTGCTCTGCCTACTCCAAGGTGAGGTGAACATGTTTGTTGTTCTGCGTTTTGTCATCTTGGTTAATCACAACCTCCCTCTTTATTTTTGTAGAGCAAATTCGATTAAAGAATATAAGAAACATATATGGAAGATGCTTGTGGTACCGTCTGCGACTGTTAAAACCGCAACAAAACATAATTCCTACAGTAAAGTACGTATGTTTCATTTGCATGACTTTTCATTAAAGTGATTCCTGCTTTTTTTAATAAAAATATATATTTCTTGTAATTAAAACACCTGGAATTAGTTACATAGTAATGGATTTTGCATCACTGAAGAGACGTTGTAATCAACTATATTGGAATAATTAATAGTTAATAATTTTATCTAGTAGGGCTCGAAAAATAGATGGATGCTGTTTGTCCTGCTTAAAGTATCTTCTAAATGAAACTAGTGAACCTCAGCAGTAAAAAAAATAAGTAAAGAAAATTATTCTCCCTCACTGAGATTAGTAGTGCTAGTGATGTCTTTTGGTTTAAATATTTAGTATATGAACATTTATATTCAAGTATACAAGGGTAATAATTTTGTATGTTTGAAGTCAACGGCTTTATATCCATTAGTTCGTGGTTACTCTTACTCTCAGAATATTTTGCGGTCTGTTATACATCTGTTTCAGCTTTTGACATTTTCTTTTTAACACTGACTTTGTCTAGGATCAAGTTAAAGTCATCCTTTAAAAATAGGAAATGCTATTGTATACCTGCTGAGGACAGACAGTTAAAGGCTGGAAAGAGTCTTTATGATAGTGGCTTGCCTTGTTAAAACTAGGAGAACAGAAATTAATTAGAAATCAGAGCAGCTCTCATCTGTGTCGAAGGTGGTATTATAACTGAAATGCTAACACTTGCTTTAATGTTTTATACTATTTTAGTATGATTTCTTGAAGACTGATACCAAATGGCTTCTAATGTTTTTTGTAGAATGATGCTGGAGCCAGTGGGTTTGTGTATTTAAAAAATTCTTTCTTCCAAACAGGAAAATAGTCCTCCTTGCTGGTTGGGCATTGTTTTTGTTTCTTGCATACAAAGTTTCCAAAACTGACCGAGAGTATCAAGAATACAACCCCCATGAGGTGTTACAGTTGGATCCTGTAAGTAGTAGCATCTTTCACTAGTCTGTACTGCTGTCACTGTATATTCTGTATCTAGGTCTCAAATGTGAGACTTGTCTTTTCAAATAAAGTAAGGTAACTTTAGTGAATGTGTCTAGTGTTTTTGTTATTTTTTAGCATGGGAAAGTTGCTGCTGCATATTATATAATCAGTTGTTTCATATTTTTTGCCTATGTCTGTACTAATTTGTAACTGTATCTAGCTCCTTCAGAAGTCTAATAACTTAATATGGTGAGATGGGTTCTTTTAATTTATTTTGAGTCTTGGTCTCATGTTGTTTTCCTCTCTCAGTACAAGAAAATGAAACAAAACAAAAATTCCACTTCATGTGCCCTGTGAAAAATCTTCTCAATAGCCATTTTTAGGGGTGCTGAAGAAACTGTATAAATAAGAATGTGAATTCATTTGATGTACAGCTGTTGTACAGCGACATTTCTCTTGTGAATAAGAGGTTTTGCTGAAGGGTGTTTGTGATGCACATTTTGATGTAGTAAAGGTTGCCTTGAATCTCAGTTGTATCTGCGAATACAAACAATGAATTCTAAACAGTGATACCACTCAATAGGTTTATTAAGCTGAATTAAAAAAAAGACATAATGCTTATATGGAAAACAGATTCAGGGCTTTATTTATGTTGAAGGACTGACTCAAAATGTAGATAAAAGTTATGTATCCCAAGGAGACAAATAGACCTTCTGAACAGCTCTTAAACTCTTGTTTAATCTTGTCAAACTCTTCATTTTAACCACAATACCTCAAGCAAATTCTTTGCTTATGTTAATTATTTCCTGATCCAAAGCTCCTCTTTTGAATAACAGTAGAGTCATATTTTCAGCTCTGAAGTCTGAGGTATGTTTCACTCTTAAGTCAAAGTACGTGGATACAGTTCAGGACAAGAATATGAATGAACTTTGAATGTATCTGTTTTGATTAAACTTGATGCATATTGTTAGTGTGAGAGATCTTAATATGTATATGAACATTAACAAATAGATCTCTTGCCATTAGTGATGTGTCTGGTCAGCACAGAAAAGCAGCGCCTTGTGCTAAGAAAGCCATTATAAGAGATAAATACTCTCTAGCCTATTTCTAGCTAGACAGGTGGAACACCTGCATGTCATGTCTAGAGGCAAATTAGTTAAATTCACCCCCTGCTCAGTTCCTCCATGACTGACTGATTGCTGACTTCAGTTCTCTGACTGACACACAGAAGGAACAAGATAAATTTTTACTATTGAACGGTGTCTGTTGAACCCACGCAGTTTAAATGTTCTTGTATCTGGGTTAATTTTGATTAAACAAATCAGGCTAAGCATTAGGTCATCAGAGGATTTTCCTTTGTCATCTTTGGCAAATTTCTATGAGCAACAACCCAGAGGGGAAAAAAGTATGTATGTAGTGAATTATAAGTTCATGTTTATTAATGAAAACCTGTACACATGTGCAAACCAAGTGCAACTTACCCACAGAAAGAAAACAATATTGAAATGTCTCAAGAGCAGAGAGATCGAGGGTATCGTCATAAGGACAAGCTGAATTAAAGACAGAGGTGTTAAAAGGGAGATGAAGAGATGAGTGTAGTGATAGATAGTTGAAGCAGGGCTCAAATAAGAGTCTCACATCCCAGAGGGTATTTTATGTATTTCTTGCTATTGGGTGATGCCTGTTTATCCCCTTGAAAAACTTTTAGTTCAGACTACATGAAAATTAACAGCTTTCTTCTGTTACCATGCAAATGGCACCTTTAGAGTCGTTGCCAGCCCTGCTGATTGAGTGACACAAATGTTGAAGTGTTGTTAGATAACAGTAATGTTATTGTTGTTTAAAAAAAACAAACCAAAACTGTATCAAAGCAAAAAAAAAAAAACCCATCCCAAACTTAAAACAATATTAAAACAATAAAAAGGTTACAGATTCAAGCACTTTGAATTCTGATACACACTCTGGTCAAGATTAGTTTTTTATTTTATGCTAGTGTATCAGTTTATAACAAGTGCTTTTTCTCCAGATTAGAACCACAACATGGACAAAGTCCAGATAATGTCCATACACCTTATTTTATATGTAATAAGCACTTTGTTTGGAACACAGTATAGCTCTTTTTGAAGCACATCACTGAAATTCACAAATACGTAAGCTGCTCAGTTCTTATTACTGAATTATTTAATAAGTATTCATGCTGCAATATTAGGCATTAAGATGAAGCTCAAAAGTGATTATAATTTTAATTCTGTAAGACAGACAATTGGGGCATTACTTTTTATTTTTTTTTGCAAGTAGTTAATATAGAGATGCTCTCTATTCCAAGCAGAGTGCTGCCTGACACCACCTGTCCTGGCCTACTAGGCATTTCTGTAAGTCAGGCCTAATCTCTAGCCTAGCTTTTGAAAATGAGGTGTAGCAATTAATGATAGATAGAAAATTTGTCACCAGCTTGTCAGGGAACAAATGCACCCTCTGTACCAGAGAGAGAAAAAATTAGTTCTGTTTTTTTTTTTTATGCACAGTATTCATGTGACCTATGAAAACCCATCTCTGCTCAACAAACTTGATTTTTTTTCTTTTTTTTCCCCCTCTACTTTCCAGCTTCTGCCACTCATCTGGCATTCTTCATGTAGTCTTGAAACACCTGTTTTTACTTGAAGTCTAATTCATTATGGAGTAAATTCATCCTGTGCATTAAATGAGGCAGGCATGCTGTTGAAAAATAGTGCTGGAATATGATAGCCAGACTGTATAAAGCAAGATAAAGCAACAGTAAGCGAAGCCTCAGAGTAGTTTAATTTCTGTTTTAAACTTATTGAAATAGTACCATCATCTGTACATAACTTCCTGTGTGTTTATTGTGCAGTTAAGGTCAGCATGCTAGGCTTGTCTGCCACAAAATTTTGAAAAGTCTTATGGTGATGGTCCTGTGAAATTTAGTAGATAACATATTAGAAGAAACTTTATCTGAACTTTGTTAAGTTTCGTGAGTTTTCTTGAGTAGTGAAGTTCACAGTCCAAGATGAAAGTTCATGCACAGGGAGTTGTATTGGTGGCATTTAGCAATGTGCTGGAGCAGAATAGAAATCGATCTTTCTCAGATATAGGTAATGTATTCCCTTTGTTCAAGAAGTTTGAAATAATTTATGGGTAGGATGATTCTAGTAAAAGGCATTCTTAAGCAGCAGGAAAACCTGCTGTTCCTGGTGACTGACAGATTTATTTCTGCAGGCAAGCTGCAAGTGAACAGTCATACTTGATCTATAAACTCTTGCTTAAATAGAAGAATAGTGCAAATGGGCATTCCTCATATTCACGAATATGTTTAAGAGAAGATTTGTCAAACAGATAAGAAGTCCTTACTTTTTAATATGGATGGATGAGCAAAATAATCCAGAAAAAAACAGTACCCAGTCATCTGAATGTCTTTTTTTTTTTTTTTTTGGCTGTGATTTCTCTCTCGATTTGAAAATATAATAGGTATATGAATGCTATTAGAAAAATAATATAACAATGTTTTCATGAAATATATATGTATAGTTTCATGATCTTACTTTAGAACATAATTCTTTTGTTCAGTGAATGGTGCAGAGAAATAATGTGCAGTGTGTGTTAGCATTATATATATAAGAATGAATTTTATTTGATGTATTTATTAATAAACTCAAACCTTTCCTTTTTAAGGGAGCAAGTGTAGCAGAAATTAAGAAACAGTACCGTGCACTATCACTAAAACACCATCCAGATAAAGGAGGAGACGAAGTTATGTTCATGAGGATTGCTAAGGCCTATGCAGCGTAAGTTTTGTTCCCCATTAAAAACTGGGAATGTCATATTATGGGGAGGGAAACCTTTGTGATAATAGCAGGGCTGGCCTAAGCAGACAGGAAAAAGTGTATTTGGATATGTAACAAAAATCAAAACATGTCTCAGTTCATTGTGTGTTTCTCTGTATAAGTAAGGAAGGATAATTTGTTTTGCAACTGTCAGAATACTGAAAGGTGTTAGATCTTTGTTTTAAACATTTTTCCTAGCTGACATTAAAGTTTAACACATGTTTAATCTTAAAGATGACAAAGAACAAAATAGCTGTTTTGTTTTTTAACCAACCAACCCTGTAAGCAGTTTTGAAGCAATGCTTAGAAAATAAATACACTGTTCATTTCACCTGGTGAAGGCAAGGAGCAAGAGGCAGTATTTTTACTCCATTCCTGTCTAGTGACACAGATGTTTCATTCTGATTCTGACTCAGTTTTCTCTCAGCTTGCCTGTGTCCCTTTTCATTTGCACTTGCCTTGCAGTCCTGATTTTTTACGTGGTGACTGTTTCATATTGCCTGTGTAGTTCTTAAAACCTGAATCCTTGAATCTTCTTTTCCTTCAAAGTAGTTTTTTTCTTGCCTCTAATTACAGCTTTTTTTTTGCCTTTTAGTATCTGTAAGAAGTCCAATATTAAAAACTTGGTATAAAGGAAATCCCTTCTTATTGATTTTTTTTCTTTTTTTCCATAATCAAGATGTGGTTTGGTTTCGTAATGCTGTTCAATAATGCTTTATAAGCTTTTCTATTCCAAATGATCATCTTGTCAGTGTCCAATAGTCTCTGCTCAGGTTCTTCTAGATATTCCACATGTGGAATGTTTAATATCAAATTTGCATAGCAGAAGAAAGTTGATGTTACACGTGATCTCTGACTTAATGGAGTGATAAATTTGTATAGTGTTTTTAGTATATTACTGGGCAAGTTAGACTTAGCAAACTACAGGAATTTTAGTATGCAGTTCAGTCACAATGCCAGCGTGACTCCTGTTACCAGTCTCTCCAGTCGCGATGCTGGGTGTCCCCAGGTGATGGGAAGGCATGTGTGGGTTGAGCCTGTTCTCTTCAAAATTCTTTTGCTAATTGTCTTGTTTTTAAACTGTTCTGAGCCAGGTATGTACTCCCCCCATGCTGGTCTCCCAAATTCGAGGAGACAGTCATACTTTTTTAATGCACTTGAAGAGACATGTTTACACCACCAGTTGATGTGCTCAGCTGTTGATAGGTGTCTTATCTAAAAAACCAAGGCCACTTTCGTGTCAGCTTTGTGCTGAGATGGTGTCAACTTCTTTGCAACAGCTGTACTGAGTCACTGTGGTCACTCAGAGCTTCATGACAGCCCCCCGCCCCCCGTTGCCTGTCCCTCTGAGCCTTTTTCCATTGTAGGGGTTTATTGGGTCAGTCACACCATCAAAGAACCCAGGAAGGTGGTGATTTCTGCTTTGAAGTCAGTTGTCCATATGGCTGACCTTACTGACTGAGAGTCCTCGTAGGGGCAAAGTGAGAAGGAGAACCAACACCATGTCCACTTGAGCAGTTTTGAAATACTTCTGCTTAAACACACCTGTAATCACTATGAAAGTCTTTTCAGTAGCAAATTCTGGTATGGCTTTCTGAACTCCTGAAATATTTAAATCCTTTGCTTTGCAGCTAGCACTCAAATGCTTGGTGCTACAGTCTGATATTTTGAACACTAGTGCAAGGGCCTGGTACAATTCCTTAGGTTGCTTCTTCCATATAGTGGATGCCTGCACTATATTTTGTTTTCTAAAGCAATATTCCTCCTTCTAGTAACAGGGATTCTGTTGAGGAGGCATAGTATTGCCAAGAAACTGGCATTACAGAACAGAGACAGAAACTGTAATATTTAGGATGTGGTGTCTTGTTTAAGAAGAGAGAATTAAATTATGAAACTAGGGAGTCCCAGGGAAAAAACCTGAGAATCAAACACATGCTGTCAATGGCTAAGTCTAGAATAAGATAATTAAAGGCCCATATGGGCCTCACTTCTGCTCTATCAATTCATCTTGCATATTCACCTTCCTTCCAAAAAAACCCCAAAACATTTTCAACATCTGTCTTTGAAAATGTGCGGTACTGTAACCTGGCATCGAAAAGTGGTCTTTGCCGAAGGGTATGCAATCACTGTCATGAAAGGAAGATGTGCATGAAAGGGAGATGTGATTGTTCCATTCCCTGAATGTTCGTCTTCTGTGTCTGATTTCTTTTCCTATCAGAGTGCTAAAAGAATCTGCCTTGTGTATTATGAAGGAATACAGCAGTATTTTCATACTAGATTTCATACAGGAAGTGTCAGAATCTGTTTAGCTTGCCAAGCCATCCTAAAAGGATAGTGTGAATGCCACATTGTACCATTTCATTATAGCAATGATTTAGAGAAATATCTTTACTTCTGTATTAACTTTGTATCTCTTCTTGTAACTAGTTTAACTGATGAAGAGTCACGAAAAAATTGGGAAGACTATGGTAATCCTGATGGACCACAAGGTAACAATTATGAATGATAGAAGAATTTTGTATGTTGAGATGTAATATCTGATCAGCTGAGGAGAGCTCAGGTCTTTGTATATTTATAAAATAACTTTCTCCAGTGATTTGAAGCAATGCATCCAATCAATTCTTTGCTTGTGAAACTGGCTCTGTGGTGGTGGTGGCAGGGAAAGCCAGGAAAGAGTTTGCTATCATATTTCTCAAGCTTCTTATTATGGTAAAAAGAGAAGGATATTTTTTGCCTACTCAGCTGCAGTTATCTGGAGAGACTTGCCAATATGAATGGGGGTATAAGAAAAAGTAGAATAATACTTACCAGTAACTTGTCGGTTTTAGACATTTCTTGATATTTATGATCAAATACTATAGGTGTATATGAAAAGTAAACAACTAGCAGTAATGCAATAAACACACTTTGAAAGGATGTACAAGGATATGTATATATTGAAATAAATGCTGTATGCACATTTGCACTCCATTTACTGGAATCAGTACTGTTTGAGTGTAGCCCTATGCCTCCTTCATCATAAGGAGTTGTGGTGATTATCCCTTTGTAGATTGTTCCTGGGCAGGTAGCTACATGAAAATAATCCTGGTAATGGTGTGTTGAAGTTGTACAGTAGATGATTAAAACAATTTAAGACTGAAAGTTAATATTTTTTTTCCCTGTTTGCAGTTGTGTGAGTTGCTTATAAAACATTTTTGTGACTTGTTTAAGTGGCCATTATAAGCAAAATGGAAACCTGCCACTTGTTAGGACAGGCCTCCACAGATCTGTGCTTGTTGATACCTTGTAGTTTGGGGGGCTAAGTGTATACTGTGTATCTATGTGAAATGAGTTACAGCCAGCTTGGAAATAATAAATGGGATTTGTAACTTAATGTGAAGTTATGGGATGACATGAAGGAACTCTGTGCTGGAAATTCTTCTGAATTGTATCCATCCAGCATGGAAAATGAATTTTTAAAAGCAAAAATACAACCACAGCCCTTGAATCAGTGTTTCAGAGAAACAAAAAAGAAATCTTCCCTCTCTCTTCAAAAAGTCAGTCTGACAAAGGTATTTCTCAAGGACTAAGGTGGTGATTCACTGTGTTTAACCACTGCATTTTATAACAGCAGATTTCTTTCAGCTCTGAGCTTCTTGTGGTTTCCTAGCTCTGCAGGAAGGGGGTCTCTGTCCCTCTTGCTGCAAAATGCAAGTAAAATCTTTCTTCAGAAATACTGTCACAGTACCACTAAAGTGGTAATCTAAGTTTTAGACTGCTATATGCACTAATAGCTTTCCTGGGACCTTTCTTGATGCTGATTTTTTACATCCACAAACTACTAACTTAATGTTGCCAAGGCATAGGATTTCAAGTTAGGCAGTGTGTCCTTGAACGGATCTGAGGCTGTGACTTAAAAGAAAACTCAGGCAAAAGTGGAGAATTTTAAGGCATGAAGATCATTGTGCAGTGGGTTCAGTAATTGTTTTCACAAACTTAAGGGAGTTTGGATTCCCAGAGAGCAAAATGAAATGATTCTTTGGTAGGGCAGCAGTTCATACTGTGAGCGTGAAGCCTCCTGTGTTTCTGAAAACCCCCTGCCTCAGACTACAGTGGAATTAGAATTCTTTCCTTTATTTCTAGACCTCTCATTACTGCTTCAGCTTAAGGGTGGGAGAAGTCCCTGAAATTTCTTTCTGCCTCCTCAGTTCTGTAACCTTTGTTTCAGTGTACCACACTGAAAGGTGAGGAGCTTTCTAATTTAGGGAAATTCATTTTCTTTTCATTTATACATCTGTCGTGTAAAAAATCTGTATCCAAGCTATGTACTCTAGTTTTCTAGTTCTGTATAAAGGATGGATACAGTCCCTGATAGAGGTAGTTTCTGGGTTGAGATGAAGCACATCTAACCAAGTTGGATTTGGTGCATCCCACCCTCTGTGCCTGGCACAGAGGAACAGCAAGCAGCGTTCCTGTCCATCCAGCTGAGGCAGCATGGAGGTCAGAGGCAGCAACCAGAGCTTTTGTATTTGGCATGACTTACTCCTTTACTAAAACACTGAATATGCAAAATCATTCAGAAAGTACAAGCAGGTGAGGGAATCTGAAGAGTAAAAAGATTGGCTTTTAATAATGTAAGACACTTTTGGTAGACTATTTCCTCATGGTATTTGCTAGTGCTTCAGCTCAGTGAGTGTGGATGGGGGCAAGGAGATTCTCAGACCAGAAGAGAAAGAGCTTTGTACTGACCTACTTCTGTTCCTTGAACAATTTGAAGCTACAGTCCTAAAGGTCAAAAATTTTGTGGGAAATTGAAATTGATGCCATCAGTAAAAGACACATTTTTAGTAGATTCTTCTGGAAAACCTGTGGCCATTACCAGATAAGGAAGTGTCTCCAGACTCTTCTCTAGAGCAAAGCACTTCCTGCGCCTTAATGTGGCAAATTCACTGGGTATTATTCTGTTGAATTGAGGTGTGGTCAAGTCTGTCAGAGTTAATAATTTGAGACTCAACAAATTATTAAGCTTTCCACTTAATTATATAAGTCATATTAGGCTTGTGCATAACAACTGTTTATCTGAACTGATGGCTGTCACAATCTGCTGGAGACAGTATCAGAACAGTACATAGAAAAAGGACATAGGGGTCCTAGTCCATCCTTCTTTAAGGCATTACTCTTCATTGATACATGCTAGTACTGAGGAAAGGATGTTGTTTTTCTTTTAGGCAG
Source organism: Hafferia zeledoni (assembly GCA_035583235.1). Classification (NCBI taxonomy): domain Eukaryota; kingdom Metazoa; phylum Chordata; class Aves; order Passeriformes; family Thamnophilidae; genus Hafferia; species Hafferia zeledoni. Next base: position 71,021,386 of record JAWWEV010000115.1, read on the forward strand.
GTCCTAGAAATCTGTAAAGTCTTATTTTTTTTTTTAATTCCACCTCTTTTTTCACAGGACTTTCAGAATTAGGATAGATAGTGTTTGCAAAATTTAATTTATTACCACTGAAGTGTCTGAAGACAAGCTATTTTATGCTATTCTGCATTCAGGTCTGCAGATGTTACTGCTGGAGAATAATCTCATCTCTTTTGTGCAGTTTAACCCCTTTTAAATTGAAAAGTATTCCTCTCTGTTTCTTACCAATCACACAGAAATTTGAACTGGCAGAGGGTTTTGTGTTTACAATTTACATCTTAGAACACTTTCCTAAAGGTGCAAACTAATAAAACTTCCCACAGAAGCAATTTGCTCAAAGCATTTTCTAGCAGTTCATGGTATTACTGAACTATATTATGTATTTAAACTGCTGAGAACTGCAATGCAAAACTCCTAAATCTTTTCAATCTGTGAAATATCTTTATATATATATATAAATAAATCTTGTCTATTTCACTGCAATATATTAAGCTAAAATATTTGGTATTTCATATGTTGGATATGTCTTGTTATTTTATTGCATGCTTGAGTGTATTTCTAATTTGTTTCTTGATTTTGCTAAAATTTTGCTTATTGAAGTGATTAACCTAAAGTTTTTTTGTGGGTTGGTGTTTTTGTTTGTTTTTTAGTCATAATGTGACTTTAAAACCATTCCTTAATATTTTATAGTGAATTTCTTTTCTTTCATCCTACAGCTACAAGCTTTGGTATAGCTTTGCCAGCTTGGATTGTGGATCAGAAAAATTCAGTTTTGGTGAGTCAGCTTACTTAGCTTAAGATTTTAAGGTGAACTTTCAAGTGTCCAGCTTAAAATGTTTGTGCCTAATACTGCACATTTTTAGTCAAAACACATAGTTAATAATACTTCATTCCAAATGCATGTCTTTGAAGCAAATTTCAGGAGTCATAAGTATTAGAGTAGCTTCAGTCTAACCTTTGAGAGTAAAGTATTAATATGGTTGGAAGGATCTCATTCCAATGATAATCAGGCTGTACTATAGTCCCCCTGCTACAAGGAGTGTGTTTGCTGTTGCAGGAAAACCCATACAGAACTGTCTGCTGGGTGTCTGTACTTGCATTTGGTTTGCTAGTGATTCTGTAATCATACAGTGTCTAAATCTGTTGCATTTGTTGCTGCAAGGTGTTTGGCTTAACCACTTGATTTCTGTTCATCATCTGTGTCCACTGCATCACAGCTTAGCTGCCAACTTTGTAATTATTAAGGAAACTGACCTGAGACAATGTGTGAATCATTTAGAAGATTACTCACCCTAAACTGGTACTCCTTTAAACCCCACCCATCTAATTATGTTAGTTGTAAGTTGTTCCTCAGAAATAACAGGTGTTATGCAATAAGCTTGCATTAATTTGTAGGAGGTTTGTGGTAATACTACTTAACTGCAGTTTAGAATAAAGATTAAACAGGAGTGGTATTAAATAATCGAAGTATATAATACAGTGTGTTTCATATTTTTTCTCTAGGTTTTGTTTGTATATGGATTAGCATTTATGGTTATTCTTCCAGTTGTTGTGGTAAGTATTACCTAATTAATATTCTACCCTCTGTAAGCAAGCAGTAAACAAAGCTGTGTTAGAGGCAGAGTTGCTTATTGCCTTTCATGGAGAGAGAGAGAGAGAAAGTGAGCCTTTTTTCCATGCATATGTTTTCTTTTATTGTGAAAAAAGTATAGCTACTGTAGAGTTTCCAGAAAGATGCAGTGCCCTGATAGAGAGGGGGTTGCAGAGTAAATATTAGATATCACAAAAGTTACTGAGTTATATAATCTGTCTTGCACCTTCTTTCATTCATCTGAAGAACATTAATATGAGGGGATGAGCTCCAGAAGATATTTAGTGGTGTTACAGTAGAGCCAGGGCTGAAATGTCTGTAGTTGGTGGTGTTAGAATAATTACTGCACATGGAGCAGGTTGTTGATTTGGTTTCTCTTGGCTGCCGTTGTTTTCATAACTTCAGTTTTTATTGATCCTCTGTGCACCATGAGATGCCTCCCCTTGAGATTTCTTTGTGTGAGGAATCGATTTCTAGATGAGTGTTATTTCAGGCATTGGGTTTGCCTTACAGTACTGCTTTTGGACAATGTCCCTTATCCAGTAGTTGTGCATTTGGGGTATGGCATGAAGAAAGACTGAGAAAATTGACACCCAAACCCCTTCATGTTCTTGGGAAGAAGATTTTCGTTTGAAAAAGTTTCCTGAGGTCTTGACAGCTACGTGCATCAATATGTGCAGAAACTCAGCCAGGCATTATCCCTTCCCTTTCAATGTCTTTCCGCATAATTGAAGATTCAGTGTAGAAAATTAAACGTGGTGATTTCAGCAAGTTGTTGAATTACAAGTCTAAAATCTAGGATACAATGTCTACATATTTTCCGTGTCTGTCCTTTTACATTTTGATTGGTGTCTGTTGATGCTTTTTGTATACACGTACTTTTAGTGATTTATGACAGATTTATTGTAGCTGAAGTGAAAGTAAACATCCTTTCTGCTGGTAGAAAGAAATGTTCTGAGCACAGAAAAAAATAATCTGCCTGTTTTTGCCCCACACCAGATGTAAGCTTCTACATTCGTACTTGTCACTGTAAATTTCTTTTATAGTCAGTGAAGGGGAATAGTCATTTTTATGGAGCAAATTATGTTATCATTTCATTCTAAAGTAAACATACAAGATGATTCATGCCTTTAAAGGGCATGTTTCTCTCTTATGAATCAATAAAGAAGTCGAAGTTAACTACAATGTAGTCGTCTTATATTTCATAGACAACTAAAATAAAGTAAGGCTACTTCCACCCTTTGAATCCAGATCAACAAAAAGAAAATACTGATATGTAGTTCTCTCCAAACCTCCACTGACCTAAATAATATTCCGTACATGAGGAAGAGACACAAGCTGTATCAGAAACAGAGCAGCCTCTTTCATGTAGATTTGGACTGACTGTAGTTACATTTTTCTTCCAGTATCTGTACTTAGACAAAATTTTGTATTTGTGGGTTTATAATTAAATTTTGCTCCTGCAAAATTTTTTATGAAGTTGTGTAGTATTTTGCGTCCGGGTTCATCTACTCATGGAAGAATCAAACCTAATTTATTAAAAAGTTTGTGAGGAGCCAGTCCTGGAGCATTTCCTGAATAATTATCTAAATTGCAGGGTTCTTGCTATAGTTGCCTATTAAATTAATAGTAGTAAGCATCACTTACTACTTTTCTGCTTATTACTCTTCGTTTATGGTAAACTTAACAATAGATTGAGAACTATCGTCAAGGCTTTTCCTCATGTTAAGTGAGCTTTGGTTACAGGGAGGAGTTTAACAAACAGACTGCACTTTATGACACAGCCCAGCATTTTTCTGAAAATATAGAGTACAACCACAGTGAGATCCAAAACTGAGTCATTGGTGTAATGCTAATTACTCAATTAGGGGAGTGTTGCTGAAGATTTGGAAAACTTTTTCTGTTTACCTGCAGCCTTAATTCTGAAAATCTACAGCAAGAGCACTGTGCCACCTTCAGATTCCCCTTAATGTTTTCTGATTACTGAACTTTTTTTTTTTTTGCAAATTTTCTCATGGTGAATTCAATCTCTTTATTTTTTCTGGATTTGACCTTGGTCTGCCTAAAATGAGTTTGATTTGAGTGCTGTGTTTCACTCTAAGGAGTTGCCATATATATGGAAAGTGATTAATCTAATGGATTTATTGTTTAGTGGGTTCACTAAAACAACATCAGAAATAAAGAGCTGTCCAGAGAAGAGCAACAAGGCTGGTGAAGGGACTGGAGCATAAGCCCTATGGGGAGAGGCTGAGGGAGCTGGGGGTGTTTAGCCTGGAGAAGAGGAGGCTCAGAGGTGACCTCAGCAC
>JAWWEV010000115.1:71025400-71058029 GCA_035583235.1 Hafferia zeledoni
TGCCATGATCTGGTAAATGGAGTGGAGTTGGACCAAGGGTTGGACTTGATGATCTCAGAGGTCTTTTCCAACCCAATAGATTCTATGATTCTGTGTATATGTGTGCAGGTGTATATGTTTGGGGGAATTCCCTAGGCTAGAAATCATCTAAAAACATATATAATCAGATTCTCTCAGGTGGACATATCACTGGGCTTTTAAAATTTGTGTCAGCAAATATATTTTTTTGTTTGTTTCCCTCTCTTTTGTGAAACTCGGTTGGTCTTAACATAGATAAAATCAGTTGGGCTGAGTTATCTGGTTGTCAACAGACATGAGGTCATTGAGTTTTGATGTGTTTTGATGCTTCCTTGTGTCTGACATCAGTTTGTTCCTGTTGAATGTCTCAGGGTTCCTGGTGGTACCGATCAATACGATACAGTGGAGATCAGATTCTCATTCGGACAACTCAAATATATACATATTTCGTCTATAAAACACGGAACATGGACATGAAACGTAAGTAAAAGGCAACTTGCGATGTTGGTGTGTTCATCTGGAAATGCCAGTCTGCTGATGTTTAAATACTCCTGCTTTATAAGCCTTTGTTAGGTTAAAATAGTGTTTCTCCTTCTTTTATAGTATTTTTAAAACTTCATTTTGTTGCAGGTGAAGAGAACTCTGTAAGAAGACTTAAGTATTTCAGGGAGGAAGTTGTATAGTTCTATATTTATGTCCATCTATACATTAAAAAAAAAGAAAGAAAAAGGTTATTGTTTGTTGGGAACAAGCTGACCTGCCTGTAGCACTCAGTTAGTATGTGGCCACTAGAAGCCAACCTTCATCTGTGTGTTTTCTTTTGTTAGGATAACAAAACAGGCTTTGGGAATTTTCTAGGGGCTTTCATAAAAATGTTATATTCATAAAGAATGAAAGAGCATTTCTGGTTGTCTATTCTTACTTCTTATATTGGAGCTAAATTTCTGTTTAAAAAATTTGATATCAATTCAATGTTCTTTTATTACTTGTTTGTAGTTTTTGGTATCCTTATTTTTCTTGTCTGTTCACTTTTAAAGGAATGAAAAAACCCTTTTTTTGGAAAGATCTGTAGGTGCATTGTGTTGGTGCAGAACTGTACCTTTCAGTTTGGGGTCTGGCATGGCCCTGAAGAGTTAGCATGATACTAGATAGTGCTAGATTGGATTTAACTACATTCCATGCTCAGAGCAATTGAAAAGCACAGTAGAATAGTCCCCAAAACCTTCTAAAAAGGTTGATAACTATATTTTCTTACTCCTTTGAATTCTGCTGTTGTTCAGCTTTAGATTTACTGGAAGATTGCTGAAATCTGCTCTTGATATATTCTTTTCCTACTGACCAGAAGTGCTTCACAGATAATCCAAGAGGTGTAGGAGAGAAGAGTATGGAAATACATTAGCCCTCTACTCACAGCACACATAGATTTATGTGTGGAATTAGTGCAGACCAGTTTATACCCTTTCCCGTGTTATAATCTTATGCTTTTTTCCCCTCTCCAGCTATGTGAGAAAGGAGGAATTGGGAGAATAGGTGAGACATTAGAAACTTAGAGAAATCACTGCAAACCTGGTCTCGTCTTTCTCCAAACTTGTTGTCAGCAGTCGATAATTTCATGTTGAGCCTTGCTCTGAACCATAGCTTTGAGGCCTGATTTGTCTCTCCTGTAGATTTGGTTAAAACCACTAGGTTTAAGTGGCCTTATTTAAGGACTTAGCACTTTCAGATAGTCCTGGCATCAGGGGCAGGTCAGATTTTTTTGACACTGAGGTCTGTTGTGCAGTCTGAATGAAAAATGAGATGCAGCTGAGGTGGCTTAGCCAAACCACACAGTGATCAGGTAAGGCTTTAGCTTGGTTGAGAATTCCACAGTGGTGTGGTATCAGTGCAAAAACTCAGAGCTTAAGCCTGGGCAAATGCAATCAAACCAGGCTTGGAAAATGGTGGGACTGACCTGTGTGACTTGCCTTGTTTAAGGTATTTTTTCAGGCTTCAAGCAAACAACTTTTTAAAATTTCCTTTCCTGAGAGTCCATGGTTGTTGATCTCAGAAACTTATAGTTGTCTGAAACTCTTCAATATGCTCTGCTCAGGAAGTGAATAGATAATTGAGGGCAGAAATGAAAATCGATGCTCAGGGAACTTGATTCGTTGTGCTAGTAGCTGGGATGGGATTCACTGGGCACTGCAAGTAGGCAAAAATACCTTTGCTCAGAAGAAAACTTGGTCAAAATTTAAGAAAGAAGCTTGAGTAACTATTGCTGGAAAAGTTATTTTAACTGGAGCAAATGGTTCTGTGAACTTTGATTGTGGCTGAGGGGTCTCACATGTTCATGAGCACAAAGCTCAATATGGAACTAAAGTACTCAGTTGTGTAAGGCTTTTGTCTTAATTACACAACAGATTGTTTTGGGTTAGTATGGATTTTCCTGATCACATTAGGAAAAGAGCAGTCCATCGTTATGCAATTTGTTTGCAGGGATATGTATTGAACAACTTTTCTAATCATTTTTTGAAGTGAATTTTCAATGCTGATTCAACAGAAATTTGAGTTGAAATTTTATCCTTCCTGCCTCCCCCTTCAGTGCACATCATGGTGCTGCTGCAGGCTTATGGATTACTGAGAGGAATGCTTCTGTGAGCATACAGTAGTAGTCAAACTGCTGTGCAGTGGCATCTGCTAGTCCGCAAAAAAAGCCTAATACTGTTTTTGTGAAGACAGAATTTAGTGTCGAATGCTGGATTTGATGCCGTGCAAAATGGAGCCTTGAGTCTGTCTCCTGCCAGGCATTGATTGTTACTTCCTTTGCCCTGTGGAGTAGTAACTGATCCACTAAACAGAGAACATGGATATTCATTGTTGTTGGGGGAAGAGTGGGAGTAAGTTTTATGGCTGAAGGTTCTGAAGGATCAGTCGATGGCTTAGAATGTTGTTGACATTTTCTTTGTCTGACTCCAATTATTTTTGCAGGGCTTACCATGGTTTTAGCAGGGGCTTCTGAATTTGATCCTCAGTACAATAAAGATGCAACGAGCAGACCAGCAGACAACATCCAGATACCACAGGTCAGTTGTATCAAGAGATGTTCTGTAAATAACTGACTCCTCAAGGGAAGAGGGAGGTGGTGCTTTTAGGTGTCCAGCTGACAGAACTCAAGTTCTCAAGGCATTGGTTTTGTTGAGATGCAACTGTATCCCTTCAGAAAAAGAAATTAGAAGCTAGACTTGATTTAAACTTTTTAAAAAGAAAATACAACATTAATTGGTGTTAATACTTATTTTAAATGGAATCAGTTTAGTGTATCAGCTTCTGGGTTGGGGTTTTGGGGAGGGGTAAACTAAACAGAAAATTGAAGTGTCAGCCCTTACAAATTTTGAGTATTGATGTAAGGAGGTGATCACCATTTGATAAGGTTCTTTTAAATCATTAACACAGATCTATCTGACTGTGTTAATACTGAAATAAAATTATTATCTGACCTCTGAATTAGTAATGTCTTGAAATATTATAAACATTTCTCCATGCATGTCTGTTCCCCTCTGGTGTCCTTGTATATTCATTTCTACTTGGTGTTTCCAGCAGAGATGCCATAATGCATACTGTGGCAAATAATTATTACTAAAAGAGTTTTAGAAGTCATATTTATCAGAAACTAACCCTTTGCTTTTAAGAGGTCTAAAAATGCGCAGTATACAAAATGCACCAAAGAAAATGTTTTGAATTGGCAAAATGAGAGGAGGTAGTCTCACAGTTTTAACCTTTTCATGCACACAGTTGAATTTTCATATTGTAAACATATTTTTGTGACCTAAGCATAAAGAAAATAGAGTGAAATATCTCTTTACTTAATTGTCTCTTTTACAAATTCTTTTTCATGTTGTGAACTTAAGAGCAGGAAATTGAATTATGATGAGGTGAAGATTTTCAGCAGTCGGAGCAAAAGGCTGGAAAAGATCACCTTGGTCATCAGTTATTTTCCCATGCTGTTACAAACATTGACATTTTGCAAGCCCTTTACATTTAATCATTCATTATTTAAAAGGCAGTCAAGCCTCCTGTAACCATATCCTACTGAGAAGCTGATCCAGAACTTGCTGTTCTAGTGTTTGTGAGCAGTTTATAACCTTGTTTTTTATCAACACTGTTCTGCAGTCTAAATGATTCCTGCTGTCTATCCTTAATGCTTCTATAGACAGAAGCAATACTCCATTAGTTATATTTTTGTCTTTATTTTGCTAAACTGGAAAAGCTGCTGTCTTTATTCCCCTCTTTTCCAAAAGGCTCTTTATTTCCCTCCTCCTGCTATGTGCTGAAGGGAATACTGTTCCCAGGCAATATATTTCTAAATTTTACATTATTTTTCATTTGCTTAGGATTTTCCACAGTTTTCTGTGTTAAGTCTTAGCAGTGCCTTAGTCAGTGACATTATTGTTCCTGTATTTCTGCAGGGAATAGCTTTCAGTATACTATTGTCCACAACTGTTTCATATGGTGGTTAATAACTCTTGAGATCCCACTCTAGTTGTTTCTGAGTTTCCCTGGTCTTACGGTATCTCTGTTTTCCAGCTAACAGGCTCCCACCTGTGAGCTGCAGTCCTTGTTAGTATACATGTTTATTGCATTTTATACCACTGGATTTTGTTCCCTTTCTAAAGCTCCAGCAATCAGTGTTCATCTGTTCTTTTTTTTTTTTTCTGAATATACGGCAGTACAATTCTCTGAAGCATCAATACAGGAGGGTATTGCTAATAATTTTTGTTAGAGTATCCTGCTTTTGGGACTATGATCTTTGTTCCCATTTTTATTTCACTGTTTTATCCTAAACGAAGTATTGACAGTTTTTACAAAGTTCTCTTATCAAAGTTTTACTACTCTTGATCTACTGTTACACAACGATGTGCTTAAGTTCTCTTTTCAAAAGTAGGGAAAGACTGGTCAGAGGTTGGTGTAGCTTAGCTGTTGATACCCAAACTTCTATTTTTGGCTGGAGATTTTGAAGTCTCACAGGTAACTTCTTGACCTAAAAAGTGAAGCTTCTGGGCTATGTGTTGATGCTGCTTTATCTGAGCTCCTGTTACTCAGACCTGTGTGAGCTCTGGGTCTTGGTCTGGTTGGGATCAAGAAAGGTCATCCTGAGTAAAGAACACCATGGTTTTTTCAAGTTGGTGCAGTTTATCAGCAAGTTAAAATACTTGATCTTCAGCCTACCAGGGATTTCAGGCTTATAAACCTCCTTCCTGCGGTACTTGAGCCTATTTCTGGGCAAGTTTGCCATGTCTTAGATGGGTGAAAGGTCTCAAGGTGATGCTGTTGCTTGTGTGTATCAAGTTTAATATAAATACCTTAGAAATATGGTTGAATCGAGTAAACCTTGATGGCAATAAAATCAGATTTTAAAAGTATTTGTCAATACAAATTTACTTAACGATATTCAAGACAAATTTCTTGCACTCAAATCTTTACTACCCCATTGTTCCCACATTGAAACAATGCATATAAAGTCACTTCTTTACTTTGTGGGGCTGGCTTAGGAATAAAAATGGCAAATGCTTATCTCTACACACATCTCCAGGGAAAAGTTACTTAAGGCTTCCTTTTATGAATGAATCTATTTTTCCTTGTAAACTGTTCTCCTATATTTGCTTCCCTTTAGCAACAAAATAGCTGTTTGTGTTTGACTGTTTAATTTTAGCTAATCAGAGAAATTGGTGGCATAAATTTGAAGAAGAATGAGCCTCCTCTCACCTGCCCTTACAGTCTGAAAGCCAGAGTTCTGCTGCTGACTCATCTTGCCAGGATGAAAGTTCCTGAGGTCCTTGAAGAAGGTAATGGCTTCTCACCTAATCAGATATTGTTGGGAACAGAGCAAGATGTTGCATGTTATGATTCTTGTCCATTAAAGAGTGGAATGGATCTCTGGTCAGTAGACTCTCCAGAGGGTACTTAGTTTTTCAACTGTAATGACTCTTTAGAACATTTACTTAGTATTTACTTGTTCTCCTGGCAGCCTTGTAATACTGATATCTTACTTTTTAATGCCTTTGGCTGCAAATATGTCTTAGATAAACTTTTTTTTATCTTTATAATAGGATAAAAAGTTAAACATGTGAAATGTATTTGCTTTTCAGAACAAAGAAATCCAAGACAAGCATAATGCTCTCTGTAACATTTCCATGCATGTTTATTTTTGAAGTTTTTTTAGCTGCTTATGTGAAACAAAGATAACAAGATTAGAACATTACATATCAGTTACCCGTGAGCTTCACTTTGTGTTTTGGAATTTTTCATACTTGTAAATATTGAAACTGAAATGTTCCCAAATGCAGCTCTTAAGTTTAAACCATGAAAGTCATCATTTTAGGCTGACCAGCAAACATGTGATGTTCTACATTTTAATGCAAATTAAAAAACAATCAAACAAAAAAACACCACCAGCAAAACAGGGAAGATGCTTTGGTTAAAATTTTTCAGGTTTTTTCCAAACAAAATTAATCAATCTGAAGTAGTCATGAAAAATGTCTCCTCTTCCTTGCCAACATAGTTACTATTTGTACTTAAAACTTCACAGAACTGTATTCAAAAGTAGTTGCTGCTTCACAAATAATGTTTTTCCCCAAACTGGTGTTTCACTTAAAGTTAAAAATTCTTTTTTTTAACCTGCGATTACTTAGAGAATTCATGCTATTTTAATGTGACTAATAAATTCTCAATACTCTCCAGTTGCTTTTTTTAGATGGATCTGATAAGTATTTCTTCATTTGGTATGGAAGCTGGTATACAAAATTTTTCTCTTAGCACTTGCTTTTTCCTGTTTTACTGAGAGATGTTACAGATGGATGTGCCAGTGAGAATAAAGTGGTATTATCAGAAGTACAAGAATGAGTAGAAGTGAAGACCATGTCATTAAATGTCCAGTTCATGTAAACTGTCTGATTTTTTTTTCCTTAAAGTAGTACAGCATAAACGCAGCCAGTTTTATCTTGCAGATCAGCAGTTTATCCTTAAAAAGAGTCCTGCTTTGCTTCAAGAAATGATTAATGTGATCTGCCAACTAATAATAATGGCTCGAAGCCGGGAAGGTAAGAAAAGAAACTGTATAATTAAACCCAGTAAATACATTACTTCATTTCAGTACTTCATGAAGTCTTTGGTTCTTGTGGGAAACTTAACCTGTGATATTTAGAAATGCCTAAATGCACTTTTGCTCTTTTTGTTGTAATGAGAGAGCTCTCTATTTTGAGGGTTGAAGTGGTGCTGCTGCTGCCAAGCAGTGCTCTGAAATCCCGAGTATGTGTGTTCTGCTCGTAATGTTTTCAATTAAAGTTTCTCCTTAAATGCAATTGAAAACCTTTTCCTAAAGATGTGGTCCATTTTGAGTAGCAAAGCACTTCTTATAAGGCACTGTGTTCATCTGTCTTTCTGTTTGTGCTTCTGCAGTTTTTCTGTCCTCCTGTGAGTGTCACTTCTGTTTTTAGATCATTTTTTTTCCATTATTTCATTATATGTTGCTTGTATTTCTCCATTTCAGCATTTTATGCTGTTTAGCCTGCTATGTAGTTTTATTCTTAACTTTTAGAGGCAGGTGTATAGCTGTAATTGCCATAGAAATTACCATTTAATTGAAATATAATATGTAAGCTTTTTTCTTTTCACTGTAAAAAGGCAATTACTCTGAAGATGGTTGTTTGCAGTGTAAAGAAGCAAAGACCTGGATATAATTCCTTTATTGCAACAAAGATAGGCGAGGCATTTCTTTTACACCAAACTGGTGACCATTTGTTTGACTGGTGTTGGGAAATAATGTTTATTGCTTAAACTTTACTAGACCAAAACTTCTTTAAAGAGCATTGATAGCCTCCTAACATGAATGGTTTTGGGAAAGATCTTTCCCAGCACTATTGCCAGTGGTGCTGAAAATTGTGCTCCCTAACGAAACCAAGTGTGAGAGGGGACAAGAGCAGATTAGGATGTTGAGTGCTGCCTTACATGTCCTGGTTTAGAAAGATCAAGTATATTTCTGTTTCTCTTTGAAACCCTGTCTTGACTAGTCTGTGAAACTGCTGGTGAGAACTTGAAATCTGGAAGTCAGCACTAGCCATAGTTTTCCTTGTAGAAGGAATCTTCACCTAACATTAGCTTACATTTATTAATAAGTACCGTATTAAGAGCTCAGCTGTGGATATATTTTTGTGACTATTTTCCAGACTGGAACTGTAACAAAGTTAGAGAGATATGTTGTGAAACTTACATTAAATCATTTATTTCATAAGAAGCTATGTAGCTGTTTTTGAAAGTGTGTGTGGTTGTTTGGTGTGTTTAGGCTTTGCTAGTTCATCTAGACCAAGTCATAGAATCATAGAATCGATTGGGTAGGAAAAGACCTCCAAGATCATCAAGTCCAACTCTTGGTCCAACTCCAGTCTATTTACCAGATCATGGCACTCAGTGCCATGTCCAATCTCAGTTTAAAAACCTCCAGGGATGGGGAATCCACCACCTCTCTGGGCAGGCCATTCCAATGCCTGATTACTCTCTCTGCAAAGAATTTTTTTCTGACCTCCAACTTAAATTTCCCCTGTCAGAGCTTGAGCCCGTGCCCCCTTGTCCTATTGCTGAGTGCCTTATGTTACAGCTGATTATGAAAAGTGCCTGAATACTTATTTATAAGCCTTCGCATATTCCAAATTTAGGTATGTCTCTTTTTTTTGTTTGTAGAGTATTTAATAAAAAATACTTCAACCTTTGAGATACTGTAAAATACGTCAAAGCTCTGAAAGGTGTCTTTTAAGGTGGCCTATGTCTATATTAGCCAACTAGTAAATACTTGTTTTCTCTTGTGCAAAATGAAACCAAAATAATATAGCCAGAAGCCCTTTTTATGTGACAGAACTGGAAGTCTTGAAAAATGAAGAACACCTGTAGTTCTTCTTGTAAAAGCTGAAATAAGATGCTGAGCATAGGACAAAGTACATTATATACTTTGAAACGTAAATGACCTCCAAATAACTGTATTATTCTCCTCTAGTTCTGAAAGGACGTGGAGATAGCTCTTTAATTTGACAATAAAATGATCATTTATAGATGTAGTGTTCTTAACAAATTGCTTTGAGGTTCTAGAAGATTTAGATTTTAGCTTAAAATAAAAAACCCCAGGTTTTTGCACGACAGTAGTGTACTAATTTTTCATTTGCATGTGAAATGGAAGTAATAGTTGTTTATAAACAAAATGTGAACAACCTCTACAACTAACAATTTCTAGAGGTCATTGTGATCCCTTCCAGACTCAAGGCGTCTGTGAAAGTGGAAGAGAATCTGTAGCTGTCATTATGTGCAGTAGAAATAACTTCTCTAGATTTGCAAAAAAAAGTAGGAATGTGTCATAGATGTAGTTAAGGACTTGTTTGGTATTTCTTTACAGCTCTTCTCAAAATTATTTTGAAGGTTGAAAGTGACAGTATTCAGAAATTTGGTCTTTCATCTAAAGTGAAGTCACTGCTTTTACTGCTTGTAACGTAGCAAATGTAACACATCGTTCCTGTTTTTGATGACTGTACATGTAAAGAGAACTTTGCTGCCCTGCTGACTGTTGATGGGAAACAACTGGAAACTGGGGTTGGGGTTTTTTTGCAGGGAGAGGGTGGGATTGTTTTTTTGTTGTTGTTGTTTTTTTGTAGTTTTTTATAATATGAGTAAAATTGAACTTAGATTTTGATATTTTTGAGAGACTCTTTTGTTTAAGTTGGTGTATTTGTCAGCATAATTTTAAGTAGCTTAATGCTTAACTGCGGATGTTTTGGGGGTTAGTTTTAATTTTCCTTTATATCAGCCTTGAAGTGGTACATAAAATTATCACATACTTTAACTAGCCATAGTTGTTCAGCAGACCTGATCTGTGAAAATACAAAGATGAGGATGGTATGTGTTAATAATTTGGGGGACAAATCTTACTTTGTGAAAACTAAGTTGGAGGGGGGGGATGAGGAGTCTCATTTTGTGCTGCATTTGTGTCTTTCAAATATCCTGAATTGTTTTGTTATTATTATAAGCTTCAAAATGTCTGCACCCATTTGTGCACACTTTGCAATCAAGTCATTTGAAGAGAAGCACTTGGGATGGATCTTCTCAGTCTTGGCACTGAGCTTTGCTCTGTGGTATCCATTGCTTGCATCCATTGTTCTGTGGCAGGGAACTGATAGCTGAGAATCAACAGGTCTAAATTAGTGTCATGGCTTCTTTGAGGTCATCCTTAAGTATGATAAGTAGATAACTGCCTTGCCAAGTGAGGGATTTTGCTGCCAAACACTGAATGTCCTTAGTAACTGCAGGAAAGATAGGCATGAGTCCAGCTGTCCAGCCAAGGCACATGCCTTAATTCAGATTGGAAGCTGCAGTGTAATGCAGAGGTTGTGGTTTGACCCAGGTGTATGCCAGTGCCTCTCAAGCAACTATAATTTGCATTTAAATTTGTGTTTGACTACTTTAATGGCACGTATATTGGGTTTAAACTGAAAGGGGATGGGTTTACATAAGAGAGATTTTCTTCCCTGTGAGGGTGGGAAGGCCCTGGCCCAGAGAAGTTGTGGATGCCCCATCCCTGGAAGGGTTCAAGGCCAAGATGGGTGGTGCTCTGAGCAACGTGGTTTAGTCAAAGGTCTCCTTGCCCCTTGCAGGGGGTTGAAACTGGATCATCTTTAAGGTCAATCCAAACCATTCTATGATTCTATGTTTTTGGATGATTTTATAACCTTAGATTAAAGGTTGTCTTGTATTGTGCACTTTGACCATCAGAAGATGTCAAAATATGTACAGCAAAGGCACTACTTTTATGGCAGGGGCATTTTGGGGATGTTAAAAGCTGTACTGCCCTCAGGTCCACTCTCAGGTAATAAAGACCTGTATTCTTTTCAGGAAACCAAAATAATATTTTCCAACTTTGTTGAAATGTTTTTCTACTGTCATATGGGTGATGGGTCAATCCTTTAAGAAAGAGTATTTTTCTACTTTGACTAGTGCTCTGTGGTCTCAAAGCTCTAGGTAAATTTCCTGCAAAAACAGTTTGGCAGATAATATTCAGGATTCTTTTGTTGACTTGGTTTGCAGTGTGTGTTTTTAATTAAAAAAAAAAATCCTGTGGCTTTCCTTAGCAGAAGCCAAAGAAATTACAGGGGAGATGGAAGGATAGGTAGGATGGAAAATAAATGTGTTATTTAGTTGGAAGATTATTCTTTCTGTTACTACTTCTTTTTTCTCCCCTCTAAAAGTAGAAGTTAATCTTTCTTAGTTACCAGTATGTCTAGCCAGGTAGTTCCAGTCATGTATTATATTTCTCTTTGCATTACATATAATCATCACAATATTTATTAACCTACTAGATTAAAAAGAAAAAATCCTGCCACGTAGTTTGATTTGATAGCTGATTACATTTACAGCTTGGTGTAATTAGTGAAGAAATAGGCAATTATGAAAGGGAGAAGAGCAGGTGCAGCAGAGGGAACAGAGTGATCTTTCATGTGCATTTAACATGCCTTTATAGCTACTTACAAATTTGCAGGATAGTGAGTGGTGTAAAGGAAGAAGAAAACATACTGAAGACACCAGAATGGGTTGGTTGGGGTTTTTTTCAGATTTATTACGTTTTCATATTTCCTTTGTTAATTGTTTTAAAATTAATTGAAACTTGCTTTGTATCAAAATACATGGCCATTGGCACTTGAACGTTTAGCAGTTGTAGCTTTGGTACCTTTTTGATCAGGTGCAGGTTGTAACCTGTCTGCCTTCTCACCCAGGTGTCAGTAAACCCACTTTTATCTGCATCTCTAATTGCCTTGGTGGTGTGGTAAGCTTGATCACACAGCCCTAGCACAGTGGGCATAGTCCTTCTGACCACTGCTTTAATTATCTACTGAAAGATACCTCTGTGTCCCTGTAGTAATGTCCCAAATATACCAACCATACCAAATATATGTATTTTCATACATATATATTTCTGTAGGTACACACAGGTATTTGTAATCATGCTTATATGTTTATAAGCAGAATGTAATTGTAACAGTCAAGGTAATCAAAGGTTAGTTGTTTCTCAGAAAAGGTTTTCAAAGTACAGGAGAAAATATGCTGATTCTTAAATGACAGGCATCATAAATTACAGGTAACTGTTTAAAATGGCCTTCAGTTCTTTCACAAGTACATGCCACATGTACGTCGAGAAAATGTTTTAGGTGGCTTAAATTCCACTTGGCTCTCTGAAGGAGGATCTAACTTATTTTTCTAGTTCATAGTAAAGTATATCTAGTTCATAGTAAAGTCAGTTCTGGACTTGCAGCAGCTCTTGAGCTGTGAGAGAATTCTGAAATGATTTCTTAAAACAGGGTTTATGATATGTTTTATTTATGAGTGGATGGTTGTCAAACAAAGTGATATGTCTGCTTTGTTTTTGCATTTCTTTGCAGATGTGTTGAAGAGTTTTAAATTACTACTTGTCTTTTTTTTTCCTCTCTGTTCTGGCTGAGACTTTCTTCTCATCTATGTTATAATCATTTTCATTATGTACAGTGTAGGCATTTTTGTACTTTAAAATATTAAAAGAGTTATAGGTAATTTCTAAAGGAAAGTTATATAGGTCTTTGCTTAAACACCCTTTTTAACCTTTGTAAATAAACCTAAAATCATGTGTTTGATATTTTTGCAGCTGTTACTACTGATTTCTCACATAATACGCTCTGCTTAACTTCACTTATACATACAGGTTTTTCTTGCATGTAATAGTCTGTTACCTTTAAGTTCATCTCTCAAGATGGAAATCTTATAAATAATGTATTATGTTGTAAAAGATTAATGTTTAATGATCCACTGTATTTAATTATGTGCTTACAAAGTAGAGCTAAACATGTTATACAGACACACACATGTATAAAATATACAAATATAAGCTGAGTCTGTTTTGATGCTGCATTTTTTTTGCTTAATTGGTGGACTTTTTGTCTGTGATAGTTGCATAGATACAGTGTGCTGTTGTTCCCTAAGACAGTGTTAGATGGAAGTCTTTCCCTTTTTTTAGTGTTCAGCTGTGACACCCTAAATAGAGAGAAGAAAATGCCCGCTGAGCTGTGTGACAGCAGTGAAAGTAGAAATGCTGCCTGGTTAATTATGCTGAACGTTTTAAGATGTCTCTTTTGCTTGGTGGACTGAAAACAAGGTTTTCTGTGGTTTGTAATGCAAGTATATATTGTAGAACTGTAAGAAAAAATGGTTAAAAATTATGTCGTTTGTTTCATTCTTCCCAAGAAAGGGAGTTCCGTGCTCCATCTTTGGGATCTTTGGAAAATTGCATGAAGCTTTCCCAGATGACAGTCCAAGGACTTCAACAGTTCAAGTCTCCCCTTTTACAGCTGCCTCACATTGAAGAGGACAATCTTCGGCGAGTTTCCAATCATAAAAAGGTATAAAATTACAAATAATACTTGTTAACTTCTCAAAATGCTTTCTGCTGCTTCTTTTACCTACTTTCCTGTAAGGAAGCAAGGTCATGAATTAGCTAAGAGAATAAAAATAGATTTCTTTCACAGCAATTCAATACAGCACTTCCTCGATGATATGTCTGCTTTTTGTTAACTTCATCCCAGTTAGAAGGTGGAAATTAAGATTAGAGATCTGGTAAATGTAAATAAGTGTAAAAGATGAGTCTATGTTGACCTCATAAATGGAAGAAGTAGAAGTTTCTTTCTTAGTACAATAGACTATCGCCTATCTAATATTTTTCCAGAATGTGTCTGGAATATCCTCTTGGGACATTTTTTTGAGGAGGTGGCTGGAGGTGGGCAGGGGAGGCTTGTTTGGCTTTACATCGTTCTTAATCTATTTTGTTAGAAAATATATTGAGAAGCTTACACAAACAAGTTAATAAAAGGAAAAAAAATCAATTACTCTAGGAAGTATTTCAGGTTATGTGACCATGTACATTTGACAGAGCGTGTCTTATAAACCTCTTCCTGTGCAGTTGTAGTAAGGTAAGTGTTGGTATTTGTAAGCTTTAAGGACGAAAAGAACAGTCTTGTCTGAATCCCTGCATGTGTTTCTTCACTTGGTTTTAGTGGCTGTCCCGTATTCAAACCTGCTTGTTGATCTGACTCTAGTGTACCTTCTAGGATTGCCTGGTTAGAAACAAGCACTTGTCGTCTACTAGAAGCTGTTGACTTTTCTGATAGTTTTATTACAGTGGTTTATTTGGATCAGTCTTGAAAATATTCTTTGTCTCTGATGGAAGTTTTGTTTAGCTTTAACTGCAGCCTTTAGGGAGTGTTTAAATGCTTCTGTGTTAGTGTGAAGACTTAAGAATTCTTAGGTACTACTTTTTATAAAATCCCTTTTAAAGGTGCTTGTTCATTGAATATTCAAGTAGTCTTGTGCTTTGGATGAACTAAAAGAACCATTCTCTTATAGGTATCATTAAACATTTTTTTAATCCAGCCCTAAACTACAGGGAACATTAAAAAAATATGCAATTTTAGATGTATTTTTGACATGTGCAGTGTAACTAAGTACAAAAATCAAGAATTTGGCTATGTTATAAACCCACCTGCCCTTGACCTGAAAGAGGGAGGAGTTTATTAGGCTTGTTTGTACATGTTCTCATGCATTGAGCTCTTAAAAAATACAGTGTCCTAGATTGGAAGTATGATCAGTCTACCTGGATGCATGAAATTGTTTTTAATAAAGTATATACATTTATAATGGTGAGGTAATCGAGTGTTCAAATCTGTTTGTTTTATCCTTTTAGCTCTGCTCTGCAAATCTTAAAAGGACTGGGTTTTGATTTGTTCCCAGTTCAATAAAAAAAAAAAGTAACTTTTATTTGGCTGTTCCTGCTAATACAAATCTGAAAGCACTGAAGTACTCTATTTAAATAAAATTCCCTATTAGTAAGATTGCTTGGCTCAACTTTTTGAAAAACCTGGCTGAAATAATAGTTCTGTAAGAAACTATAAAGTGCCATTTCTAAGGGTTGGCATACTAAGGAACACACCAGGGTTCAAAGCAGTGCTATTTAGTAGGTTTGAATGGAACCTCTTTGGTTTATTGTTTCTCAAAACATATGCTTGCTAATTTCATAAAGTGTGGGGTTTTTTTACAAGAGCAAATTAGTAACATGGGGACACGTGATGTATTATCAGGAGTGTATTTGTGGACTATGTTCTGTACTACCACATGACTTCCTTTCTTCCTTATTTTTTTAATTTCAGTATAAAATCAAAAGTATTCAGGATTTGGTGAGTTTGAAAGGCTCAGATCGTCGCAATTTACTGCACTTCCTGGAAGATAAGAAATATGAAGAAGTTATGGCTGTCCTTGGCAGCTTTCCATATGTCACTATGGATATAAAACCACAGGGTGAGTGGGAGGTCCTTTTGTTCTGTATATGTCACACTTCTAACATTTTGATAGTCTGTGGCAGTAGACTTTCAGAGGATGCTGAAACATAACTCACTGCTATTTATGTGACCTGGAAATTACATACCTTTTTGAGTGGCAGGTTCTTGTACATGAGATTTATAGTCTGAGGAGATAAAGTACATTGAAACATTTTGTGGATTCCCAAGCCAGCCATAGTTTCTCCTGCAGGACCTTATCAGATACTTTTTTTTTTGTTGATTTTAATATGTCATGAGCAATGTGGAATTCTGGTTGAAATACCACTTTTATTAGCTGTCTTTAAAAGTTGTGCTTATTCCAGAATTTATGCTCAGCTTACTCCAGCATGGAGAGTCTTCTGTGAGATTTTGTGTTGGAGACTCCAATGACTTAAGTATTCATGGATTCCTTTGTGATACTCCCTGTATAGATTTTATATCTGACAGAATTTGTCTATGCTATGCTTTGCTACCTTTTGTGTGCACTGTTTCAGTGAATGTGTAATGCTCTTCCCTCTCTGAGGATTAGGTATATTGTTAAGCAGTTCCTGTTAGGCAGCCTTGGCACTGGGAAGTGAATTGATTCTGCAGTCTCTTTTCCTTTGTAGAAGATTGGCACTAGTAAATGTGTGATATTTGAAAGGTTGTTCTAATTCTTGTTTTTAGTTTATGTTGTCACAGTGATAGCATTTATCACATTCAAAATGTGATATGCTTTGTTTGGGTAGCCTATTTTGTAATTTGTCTCATGCATAGTCCTCTGTGAGAAGCAAATGTTAATGGAAATGCCTGTTAAGGAAGCAAAGTCTCCTAATCTTGGTGTTTCTAGATGTTGTTTATTGGTGTTTTTAAAAACAAATAAGCAAAAGACTTTATCTTACTGTAGCACGGGATGGTATACAGTCCTATTAATCTGCTTAAAATTGAGTCTTGGAGCACCTTCCCACATTTTGGCAAACAACCCTTTTCCACCCATAGTCTTCATTTGTCACACAGCTGCACTCATGTGTGCTGTAAAGGATTAAACAATGCATATGCTTTTCTGTTTAGCTCAGTATTGCCATTACATAAAATATATGTAAGACTAGTGAATAGTAAAACTGTTTTCTCAGGGAGGGGTTGAAGGGGAATAAATAAAATGTCTACACTGGGATTTAACTCTATTCCTCTCCAACCTGAGACATTCTCCAGTTTATAGGTCAGAGATATAAACCTCTCAGTGGCTTTCCTGTGGGATTTGTGTTTGATGTTTTAGTTAAACTAATCATTGCTGTTTTTATTTTCTATTACTTTGTCCTTAAAAAAAGAATTAAATGCATGATTGTTAATGTGGCATTGAAATTGAGTTGTTAATCTTATGAAAGTCAGGAAAATCAAAATTATGATTCCCAGAACAAATATAACAGGGTCCCTTTGGTCCTGTGCAGTATTTCATGTTTCTGAAGTTTTATGCTTTAATATATAATGCATGGTATTATAGGGTTATGGTTCCCACAGCAGCTGTAACTTTGAATTTTCTAACTTTCATGCAATTAAAATTTCAAACTCAATGTTGCAGTTTTATAGTTTGCTGAATTACCAGCCCTCCTCCTGATAGTGTATTTGAGGTAGTAAGAGACTTGTTAAATAATATTTTGAAATTATTTTTTGTTAAAAAGTCTGGAATTTGCATGCTTATATTTAGAAGTACAGAAACAATGTTTAATGGAGAAAAAAGCTTTAAAGAAGTCTAATAGATATGTTCATTTTTTTTTTTATGCTAGTTTTGGATGATGAAGACAGCAACAATATCACAGTAGGTTCTCTTGTCACTGTTCTGGTCACACTAACAAGACAGACCATGGCAGTAAGTATTAAGAATCCTTGTTCTTTTAGGGTAACAGCAGGTATATACTAGTAAACAGGCATTTCTGCTTTTCAAGCCAGCATAATGTTATATAACTTTACAGTTAAAGTTTGAAATTGAGAACTTGCACTCTTAATCTTTCCTTGTTTTTGTTTCTGAGTGCTAAAGATTTTCTGGATTAAAAACAAAGTTCAGTCTGACCCTTTGCAGTTGTCTAGGGAATGGTAAAAGGATATGGCAAGTGATACTGCCCTGAGGTTTGTAAATAACAGGAAAAGAGACATTCAGAAACTGGGTTCTTGAGCTGAAATGAAGTATTCACACAAGTCCTTAGGACAGTGTTTGATTTCACTTTACATGGGCTCATAATGCTACAAATCTCATGGGTGTTTTAGACACTTTTGTGAAAGCAATTCAGTCCAGCAGAATGCAGAATATACATAACTTAGTAGGAAGGAAGTACACCAGTGTCACATGAAGAAAATGGACTGCTTAATAGGTAATAGTGTGGCATAATCAAAATAATACTACACCCTAGTAGTTAAGCTTCTGACTTGTGCTTATTTTTTAGCTTAAAATGCAGTAATGACTTTCTTTGAACAAAAAACCTTAATGCACAGGAACTAAACAAACTCTGACATAACAAGGACTGCAGTGTCAATTTTTTGCATCTGTACTAATCACATAATTGTCTAAGTTAACAGAAAGTGTGAGTTACACCTCTAAGGTGAGGCACACAAGCCATGAGTGTTACAGTTGAGGGTTGGGCTTGCCATTGAAGCCAGTTCAGCAGACAGCCTCTATATGAAATATGATGTTCATGCTGAGGTAGCTGAGGGTGCTGTAGGTAAAAAGTAAAAGCACTGTATCCTTATGCTGGAATGAAAAAATGAAGGAAACTGAAAATGATGAGCATATTGGGCTGTACTTAAAAATTAAGATGTCCAACAGCATATAGAAAACTCATTTGTTTCCCATGTGACCTCCGCCAAGCAGTCTGGCATTGAAATACATAACTGCAAAACTAGAGCTGGCCTTTTATATGATACGCTTTTTTTGTAGTGGTATTTCCTATTGGCCATCTTTATGTAAGACAGCTCCTTATAACTGTTTTGTTTTGGTGCGTTTTTTTAATGGCATATAGTATATCTTGAACAGAGAAATGCAAGGAAAATCCATTTACATAGAGATGTCCTAGTCTAGAGAATACTAATGTTGTGTTGTGCCTTAGTGTTTTATATTTCTGGTTTGATTTGTTGTTTTGTGTCCCTCAGTAACAGAGCAGCTGTTGAAGTTTTTAATACTCTGACAACTGGAGCAGAATTAGCATTTTACTACTGCTTGCTTTTGTGATATAGGATTTCTATGCTTTATAAAACAAGCAGATTCTTTGGAACAAGGTGACATGTTGCTACTAAATTTTTTTATAATACTAGTGATGGAAAAATCTGAGACCAGGTGTTTGGAATAGCATTTAATTTTGATCTGTTAATCCCCAGTTGTGTCTGTCACTGATAAAAGAATTTGCCATAATGAGTAAGATGTTCAGATGTGATTAAGGTGATTTAGTTTAAGTTCAGATATGATATAATGATTTGCTCTTTTGGTACAGAGAGACATTAGTAGTTTTCACATCTTTCTCTAACCAGGAAGTGTTTGAAAAGGAACAGTCTATATGTGCAGCAGAAGAGCAACCAACAGAAGAAGGGGTAAGTGAAGAGTAAATGTTCCTCTTGCTAATTAAATAGAACTTTCTTTCATATCTTGAATTGCTAATTGTGCACTTCTCAGGTATTTTTTTTTTCAGAAATGCCTTCAGAAGTGTGTCTTGATCTGTGCCTTCTAATTTTGTTTCTCAGTTTAAAATGCTTAAAGTACAGTTGAATGCCTGAAATTTTATGAGCAGAATAAATATTTTAAATACTGCTTTCCTACAGCAAGGAGATGCCAACAAAGTTAAGAGCAAAGGATGGCAGCAAAAGAATAAAGGCACCAAGAAAGCTTCAAAATCAAAGAAAAAGAAGCCATTGAAAAAGAAACCTGTGCCACCTTCATTGCAACCACCGAAACAGCAGAAGCAAAAACAAGCTAATGGGGTAGCTCATAGATTCAATGACATTTTTATTGTTTTATTCAGTTTATTGCTGCTAATCTGATGGGGGCGGTTTATATCTGTCTCTTATATTTTGGTTTGTGCTTTTGTGAAGTGTATCTTCTAAAATAGCATTTTTTTCTTTACATTTAAAAATTACTGATAAGGCAATTAGGGAACCACCACGGTAATGTTTTCAGTGGCCTGCTGAAAGTTGTGGTCAACTGTTTCAGAAATCTGGCTTCATGGTCCCTTTTTATTATTAGTTCTTGTTGTACTGTCTTCTGGGAGGTGAATTGTTCTGTAATTTCTACTTTTCCCTTAAGGGAAAAAACTGAAATGAGACTTTGTTCTGATAAATTAAGTAGCTTTAGTACCTTCATGCTTCCACTGCATAGTGTTTTCTCTATCTCATGGGCTATGTTGTATGCAGTTTGTTAAGTTCTCTGTCATTTTCCTAAGACTTTTTGAAATGCAGTCCCAGAGTCATAGAATGGTTTGGATTGGAAGGGACCTTAAAGACTAGTTCCAACCCCTCTGACATGGGTTGCAACCCACTAGAGCAGTTTGCCCAGTGCCCGATCCAAACTGGCCTTGAACACTTCCAGGGGCATCCAATCCAGGAATCAAATATTTGTTTTTTCCCTATTCATGTTGTGGGTGCCATATGGAGAAAGAAAATTGCTTCCTTCTCCTCTCAGAACATCATGGGAAAGGGATTAACCTTCACTGTAGACATACTCTGTGATACAGAAGAGCATAGACTGTGTGACCTTAGGAGAGGTGAGTGCTGTGTACTAAGTAATGCAGACAAACTAAGTTAGAGGTGTTGTTTTTTTTTTCTGTTATTTTCCCATTAGGAAGTTGTTGTGAAGGAAGAGGAGGAGGAGGTTTCTGATAAAGGAAGTGATTCTGAAGAAGAAGAAACAAACAGGGACTCTCAAAGTGAAAAAGATGATGGGAGTGACAGAGACTCTGACAGAGAACAAGACGAGAAGCAAAACAAAGATGATGAAGCTGTAAGCCTTACTTTATCTTGAAGGGTAATGTTGCCTCTGGGGTTGAAAGAAGATGCATTTTAATCCTCCAGCATCCCCTCAGGCTAAGCAACACCAGGATGAAGAAGTAATATCAGTTCTCCAGAGGTTTTCAGACCTCAGTCTGGTCTAGGAGCTTCATCATTGCAAGTTTGTTTCAGAGAGAGTAGTGAAGGGTCTTTGTAGCATAGTCAGAAAACTTAAAAATGACATGAGAAAAAAATGGCTAAACTTCAGGAGAAGATTGTAGTGTTTCTTTTAACTTAATTTGCTTACTAGCTGCTGCAGGCTTTGTGAGATAAAGTCACTCCCTTGAACTGTGCTCTTGACGGGCAGTGGCTGTTGCTTGCTGCACAGTGCATGTTCCAAGCATGTAGTAGTTGAACAAACTTGTACATGTGCTTACTAAACTGTAGTCACTGTCAAGTTAGTAATTGAAGCTGTAAATGTAATTGAGAATGAGACATTGTGGTGGTAGATCATTTCTCCACCATAGGTGTTAGAGTGGAAGAGCTGCAAGTGTAACATTTGCAAGTCCCATACAGAATGAGAATAAGCTTCTCTTAGGAAAAGAATCATCAAACTTATTGTCAGGACTCTTATGGTTCATAGTGTTTATAGATAGTGCTGTAGAACTGACTTTTGAAGAATGTGTGCAAGCCTCACAGATCTTTGGGGAGTTTGTTTTTATTTTTTTAAAATGATTACTTAGTTGATCTCTAGTTTTACCGTTGCATGCCTTTTTTTGCTTTTAATTGTACTGTATAACTCAATCTCTATATGCTTGTCCCTTTATAATGTTTAGTGTAGCACAAGAACTTGTTGCATATACCATTTTCATGGACTAAAATTTCTGTCCTTTTAATGCAGAAGATGGCTAGTGCACAGTAATTCTTTAACCTTATCTTTGACAGGAGTGGCAAGAATTACAGCAGAGTATACAGAGAAAGGAACGAGCCCTTCTTGAAACAAAGTCAAAGATAACGCATCCTGTTTACAGTCTTTTTTTTCCTGAGGTTAGTAATAGAAAACATTGCAGTTGTGAAACATGAGAAACTGTGTTCTTTTTGTATTTTTACTGTAAATACTGGGATTTTTAAACAGTCTAATACTTGGAAAAAGTTAATATTAATTTTATAAAGTCTTAACTTATAAAATCCTCTGAAACTCCTTCAGATATTTTTCTAAAAACTTTTTGGTTATTTTTTCTATACAGCTGCAGAGACTTACAAACATACATGAAATTTAGGGTTCCTTTATGATAGCAGTAATGCTAAAGTGTTTTTTATTTTCTTACTGATCTGTTGCATATATAGGTAGATTATATCTGAAAGGTTTTGTTCCAATAGGGATCTAATTTACAGTCCTTTTCTTTTACCTTTTTTTTCATTCCTTTTTTTTACTGTTTTGCTTGTTTTGCTATGGGATGTAAAAGCACAGCTCTAATAAAGAGCAAGTAATACTCTACCCTTAACTCTATATCTAACTGCAGACACCTAGGCTGGGGGAGGTCCTGACCCCTGCTGTGTTAACAGTAATGACAGGAGAGTTTGGGAGTCATTTGGATGTGGATTATTTTGACTTATTGCTCGACCTCAAGTCTCAATGCAACAACGTGGTAGCAGCACAGTGTGCAGCTGTAGAAGATGGAGTTGGGGTCTGGAAGTGGTGCAAGCCAGCTATGGAACAGCTATAGAGCTCAAAAATACCAGTTCAGGTGTGGATGGGTATCAGAGGAAGGAATGTCTTTGAGAGTGGTGGCTCAGGTGTCTCTACAGCAGCCTTTGGTGTTTAAAGTATGTTCTGATATATCAGTTGTTACTTATACAAAGCAGCAAACCACTCAATCTGAAAACCCCTTATAGCAATGGAACCTTGAAAAAGATGGGATTTTTCAAAGCGTGGGGATTGTGTCCCAAGCAAATAAGGTGTTTGGGGGTGACCAAATTGGCCACACTTTCTTTCCAGGCTGTGGTCCAGAGGTTTCCTTTGCTTCCTTGCATTGTGACTAGGGAACTAACCTAGATCTCTGTCATTGTGCTATCTCCAATCAGAGGTGGGATGCAATGCTTGTGCTTCTCTAGTGATTTAAAGAAGACAACTGAGATGGGAAAGAAGACTGAAACACAAGAAAAAAGGAAGATAACTATGTATATTTGCTCCCTCTTCTCTGTCCACAGGGCTCTTTGTGTCTGTGCCCCATAAAGCTTGTTGCATGTTCAAACATACTCTGTAGTCCACGTGTTTTTGATCCCACTGTTTCTGCTGGTTTTACCTACTGTAATCACAAAGCAAATTGTGGGAAGCAACACCTGTTGCTAAGGACTCAAAGAGGATATGCAAATAAAGCAAATAAATTGTTTTCCTGAAGGCCTTAGCTGAGAGCTGTGTGGTCTAGTGACACGTAATTTTGTAATGGCTGATCTTAGTGCTGTATTTTCCTGGCACTGTTAGGTGTGCTCCCATCTTTCAGTACAGCTTCCAGCCATATACCAGCATAACAGGAAAAGGTGTACTGGCATTCTGCTCTTCTGGCTGCTTTAGATCATGTCAAATACGTTGCAGAGTCTTAATACCTCCTTGATGTGAAGGCAGCTGGCTTTGGTCATCAGGCAAAGGTTAGACATTGAGTATGTGCTATGCCCAGTGCCTCAGGGTTGCTGATTACTTATGGTTCTCTTTTACTGCTCTTGAGGCTTTCCTTACACTTACTCTGTACAAAGCTACGTGAGCTTCAGCTGTGTCTATCCAAACTATCGATGAGTTTTACGATAAAACCTAAATACAGTTCATTGCTAAAAAGGATCTAGGACTGAACTGAATACTTGATATTTTCTCTTGGTACTGCAGTTGTAAATTTTCAGTTTTTCTTTACTGATTTCATGGAAGTTGAATGCAGCTGAGCGTGGTGCTGTTGCTGCAGCTGGAGCATGTTCAGATCTGCAATGTCCAAAGATCAAAGTCCACTGTGATTACTGAGTTTGTTTTTTTCTTTTGCATTTATTATTTAAAGTATTATGTGTATTGTGGTCATGGCCAGTTCAGAGATGCAGAGTTAAGGATAAAATGCTGTATTCCAGAACTTGCAGATGTTTGAGTGTAGCTGAGCCTAATATACTTGTTCTCAGGGGAGAGCCTTATTGCTGTTTCATCCAAATTTCAGGGTAGCTGATTACTCTGCCAGAGATGTCTTTAATCTATGCAGGTTCCTAAATGATTATCTTCTGCTCCTGAATCCATGGATCCAGAAACTGCACAGATTGTAGTTTTGACATTTTTAGGTAGAAACTGGCCTTGGTGTTCCAATTTCATGAACATACTGGGACCCTTGCATGCCAAACCTTGCACCCATCTGTTAAAGGGCATTTTGCCCACTTGCCTCTTAGTTTGCCAGATTCTCACAGGCATAAACTTTAAATTCCATCCAATAAGAGAGAGGAAAATGACACTCCTGCACAGTTGTCCTCTGTAAAAAAGCATTGGCACTTTTTGGATGTAAAGCTCCAGACCCCAGAGTTTACTATATAGATTCCTTTGAGCGGTAGATCAAGGAATGTCATTTGCCTTGCTATTTCTTTCCCCCCTTGGCTGTTATTTTTTTACCAATTTTTGTGAAAATCCACTTGAAAGTTTTGGTCTTTGTTCTTAAAAAAAAAAAATACCCTGCCACTGAGAGTGATAGAAACATACACAATGTATAGTCAGTCAGCACAGTGTTTTGGTAACATCAAAAATAGTGTATTGATGCGACTGCAGATCCTTTTTTCTCTGCTGAGAGTCTTTATAGGCCCAAAATGCTGAGTAGGCATTCCATAATGGATCTAGCTTGTGGGTGTTGTTCATCTCTACTGTTTATACTGTTCATCTTTCTATTCCTAGAGGCCTCTTGGCTAAGAAATAAACACTTCAACTGCATAAGTCTTCTTTGCTGCAGCTGTCAAGAAGGTTGATGATATATTTAATGTTGAAACTTACAGATAAAATAACTTATACTTTGTAATCACATGGAATGATTTTTCATAAAGAAAATCACTTGGAATCGTTGTAAGAAGAATTTAGAATTCTGTATATTCTGGTTTTAAATAGTATACAAATAGGTTTTTGTCCTGTTCACATTGCCTGTTCCAAAACCAGGAAGGAACGCTGTTGCTTTATTGTGATGCAGTTGCTTTTGCTTTTATACACTGTGAAATGGGCATTTAACATATTGAGTTAATTTTATGTTCCTCTGTTCTGGGACTCAGCTGTGCTAATCAGTGTTTTGGTTGTTGGTGTGAGTGTCTTGCTGTTGTAAATAGTTGAATATTCCAGTGAGATTGTGATAGTTATTACTAGCATACCAATTAGTCACTTCAAAAGGGAAAAGGAGTTAATTTAACTTTTGTAATTTTTCAGCATACATTATTTAAATTTCAGATGACCAGACATTGATTTCTGAAATATTAAAAATATCTGAAACTACTGAACTTTTGACTCTTTCAGTAGAGACAAAAATTCTTCAAATTCTGTATATTAACAGCATATACTTCCCACCTGTGGAATTTAGAAGGTGCTCAGTGGTGATGTTAAAATCCACTGTATCCTTTCATTTAGTCCTTCTAATCCTGTTAGATTAAAAATAAAACAACCACTTTTATGTGGCACTGAAGCACCTACCTGATTGGTTTTGGTGTAAATATATAGAAATTGGCCTCCTGGTTTGGAACTTTGACTTGTTACTGTCATAAGATGTATTCTTTAGGGCTCCAGTCTGTTGCAGATGTGACCAGTTTTGAAACTATCAGGGGTGGATAAAAATTGTTCTGGAATACAGTTCAACATTTGAGTTCTGTAAAAGGAGTGTGTGTTTTCCCCTTTTTTTCCTATACTGTTCTATTACCTATCTACTAAAATATTTCATCACTATGAAGAAGTCTCTGCTCTCACCCTCCACTATTCTCACTTGTTGTAAAAAAAGACTTAGGGAAGTGAATGAATGGAAACTTGCTTTACAGTACTAAACCAACTTTTTTTTTTTACAATAAAAAGGTTTCAGCTTCTATTAAAACAAAGGATTTTGCCTAAAATGATTGCCAGAGGGTTAACCACAAAGGTGTAGAGTTTAAATGAAGAACAGTTGATGCTGAAGAACTCTTTCCCATTTGAGAATTGTTGTGTCTGTGCTGCTGAACTGCACCATAGTCTTAAAAATTTGACTCCAGTTGAAGAAAGAACTATTGTTTTCATACAGTGATTCTGTCTTTTATGAAGGACCACACTAATTTAAATTAATTTAATTTAGGAACTCTACTTTAGTGCCTGCAGTGGCAAAACCTTTGAGACCTGTAGCTCTGTAGCTATTTTGAAATCCGGGTGTGATAGGCACCAGTTGTTGGGCATCCTTTACAAATATAAATCAATATTGACTGATGATGAGTCACTTCCTCAAAGTGAAATCTCAGTACATTCAAATTTCCTTTTTCAGCAGATTCCCACTTTCTGGAGGAGGGGAGCAAGTGGGTAAAGAACATCTGCCTAAAAAAAGACTATACTGGGAAGAGCTCTTCATCTGTCTTTATTTGTTCCTTGCTTTATATGCTGCACTTCTTATCCAGGCTGGATTTCTGTTGAAGGACTTAAAGTGGAACTATATTGCATGAAGTTGCCCATTAACCTTCAGTGGACACAAGTCTTCAGAATGGTTCCATGTCCCACATGGTAGCTTAAGTTGAATATATGGAAGCCTTTGGAGACCAGCAGTTACTTGTGATAATATTTTCCTTCAGTGTCAGTATATACTGTGTATTTTATTGATGCACATCCAAGATTTCAAAAAAACGCACAAAACATAAACCACCTCCTTTCTATCTGTATTAAAAGGACCAGTGATTCCTAATGACCTGTTATAAAGTGCAAGAGCATCATTTTCTATGACTTCAATAATGCTGGTGTTTTTGTTTTCTGTTGTTTTTTTTCCCTTTCTGAAAGGAGAAACAAGAGTGGTGGTGGCTCTATATTGCAGACCGGAAGGAGCAGATGCTAATATGTATGCCATATCACGTTTGTACACTAAAAGATAAAGAAGAGGTAAAGTACTGGGAGAGTTTTCTGTTTGGAGTATTACAAAAGGCTCTTGAGGTGTCTGTGGAATGCAAATACATTTAGATTTTAATATTTTTTACTTAGTCCTTAATTTGGAAAACAAATTTTCCTCTCCTGATAAAAGTAGGGAAGAGCCTTTTAGCTATGAAAATTGATAATGAAGAAAGAAAAAGTAATTTAAGATGACTTCCAAGTTTCTTTGTGGAATATGTTTGGAGGTTTTTTTTCCCCTTCTATCAAACTCTGATGCAAACCAGTATTCATACACAATGGCATTCTCAGAGTTATTCTAATTTGTTAGAAATAGTAAGTGTCCTCTTTCTGTAAACCCCAGACTGTGACAAATTACTGAGCTTTGGCTCATATGAACCTTTCTGAGACTGTAACCAGATGTTATGTTCAACTTCAAATAGCAGTAAAGACAATACTTTAGGCAGACCAAATATTTTAACCTGTTTGGGGTTTTGAGATTTAGCGTACAACAGGGTGAATTGTGTATTTAATGTAGTTACTTGGTTTAACTCAGAAAAAAAATGTGACTCAATAATTAGTCAGCTTTTATGGAAGGTACTGTGCTTGAATATTGTGACTCTTCTGCATCTGTTTTATTATGTAGAGATTTTCAAAGCAGTATCACTAGTAAGCAACTAAAACTTCCAAAGAAAAAGCTGTTATTCTGTAGTAGGGTTTATTATTTATTCGAGTTCTCAGGTGCTTGTTTTAAGGTGGTTTTTGAAAGCAGTAAGAACTTACAGCATAAATTCTCTTTTGTAGGTAGAGCTGAAATTCCCAGCACCAGGCAAGCCTGGAAACTATCAGTACACAGTTTATTTAAGATCAGATTCATATATGGGATTGGACCAGATTAAACCATTGAAGGTGATGTTTGACTGTGTTACATATTTGTATTACACTGAAAGCTAATTCATGTGGTTATTAAAATCCCAGAAGTCCTGTTATCTATAAGAATTCCAACTTGTCCTAATTTAAAACAAGTGGGAAAGGGGGACTTATAAGTGGTTTCTGCCTGATGTCAGTAGTGCAATTTTATGAAAGATTAGACAGTACTAAAGTTTGTGATGCTTTCCAGTGCCCTTGTGTTTTAATTTGCATTTTTCTAACCTTTATTCAGTTTCTGCAGTGGATTGGCTCTGGCTTTTTACACCTTCAGGTCTGCCATGCCATTTCTCTGCCCTTAGTCCTAGATTCATACAGTTAATGAGAAAAATCTGGCATGCCTTATATCTGGAAGCAGTTCCTGGTTTTGTTTTGGGTTTTCAGGGTGGGATGAGATTTTTTTTTTAATTTGTTTTATTGTTTTTTTAACTGTCCTTTTTTTGTGGTGTGTCATTTGTTTTGGGTGGGTGGGTTTGTTTGTTTTCCCACATTGCTGTTTATTGTCTCTAACATTTCTTCTCCATCTTCTTTCCTTACAGCTGGAAGTTCATGAAGCAAAACCAGTGCCAGAAAATCACCCACAATGGGATACAGCAATAGAAGGTGATGAGGACCAGGAAGACAGTGAGGGCTTTGAAGACAGTTTTGAGGAGGAAGAGGAAGAGGAGGAAGATGATGATTAAACAATACTATAGATTGACTACAATATCTGCACATACTGCAAACTCTTGGTCTTACTGTGGAACTTGTACAATAACCAAGAAACACAGTACAGAAGCTTTGAGAAGGCTGAATTTAAATTTTCTTTACCAATTACGAGTGCATTATGTAACTTCTCAGTGGAGGTGAAACAAATCTGTTGCCATTGATACACCTTGGAATATGCTTATGGCTCATTATAGCCTTCAAAGTGCAGGATGGTGCATTTGTTTCAATTGAAAATAAAAGCTTTTTTATTATAAATGTCCAAAAGTGTGGGCTATGTATTGTCTGATCAGTTTAGGGTCCAATTTAAATAAAAGGTACTATTAGCTAGGAGCAAATTTTCACAATTTTTCTTCATTAAGAATTTATTTTAGAAAATTTTTCGGTATATTTGACTTTTACAAATCTCTGTTGATTGAAACATCTGCTCAGCCTTCAGACTTGATCGGTTCTGTGGTATTCATTAACTATTTTGCTGTGATACTGCTCACATCATTCATAGCTTTAAAAATCTGTTTTACTTAACCTGATCATTATAAATTGGCATAATACCCATTGCCACATTCCATGTATTCTGGAGGGCTGCTTTTTTTTAGGACTATGGCCTTTTTATGCCTGAAATTATAATGGAAATCATAAACTTTCTTGACTCTGCCGTAGGATACTTATTAATGGCTTAAAACATTTTTAAGCCTTTATTTCATCAGATCAGCAGAAGATCTGAGTCTTTTGATAAACAGAATGTCTGAAAGCAATTTTGGGACCATGTGTTATGTAAGTTAGTGGCTTTTGTGTAATACCTTTATAAAAGGTACATGCTGAAAGCCAAAGGATATTCTGAATCTACCTGACACCGATGGACACACTCTAAGGGTAAAACACAACATGCAGAGAGGGCATGTTTTGTATCAATTTTGAATTCCCATGAATAAACTGGACAATTTGATGGCTGTTTGCATTTGTAATAGTGTGCATCTTTGTCTGAGTTTGGTTGGGTTTTTTTTTTACCTCAGTCTCCTGTAGGGTTATAAACAAGACAGTGATTCTGTCCCTACTTCTGTTTTAAAAAAAATCAAGTGTAATTAGAGCATAAATTCAGGGAGGAGAGAATCAGGGCTGTTAGTGTATCATGTGACTTGACGGATGGATTCTTCCTTCTCTTCCTCTCAATAAAACAAATGAAAGTTATTGACATTGTTGCATTTTATACTTCAGAAATACCTGTGAGTGTTCTGCAAGTAGGAACAGATGTATTTCTGTTCTTTGTATTGAGCTATGAAAATGCAATGCTGTAAAGTGTGACAAATTGTCATGAAGGAGAATTTCCATCCTATGAAAATTGCCCAAAGCCAGAATAGGTGCACACTAATTTGTGACCTTGTTTATTAGAAAGGGTTGTCACTTTAAATGCAAATTTACATTGTTATATTCTTTGTAATTGCAATAGATGCAAATAAAATTTGAAGATGTTCTAAATGAGATTATGGTATCTTTCCAAGTACTTCTGAAGTGCACATTGTGCAGAACAAACTCTTGTAGAGCATAAGCAGTGTCAGGTGTTCAAACTCAAGAACGAAGAATAGCTTTAAATTAAATGGCTTCTACACTTGATGCCTTTTAACTCCAGTTTTTATTTGCAAAATATAGTAGAAAAATAACAATAATAAAAGCTCTAGTTGCATTCCATAGGCTTTTGAACCAAACACTGCACTGATGAGAGAAGTGATAGTAAAGAGTCTGTGACTCTCAAGCAAGTAGGCAAAGTGAATGCTAAGGTTACATTGTTCTGTCATAACAACTCATAGTGAAATTCTGTGGTTGTTAAAAGCAGGAGAGTGATTATTGTTAGGAGGTATAGTTGATAATAAAAGCATTTGGTGGGGGAAGAGTTGGGCTGTGCTCTGACCACTGATCCCTAAATTTTACTGTTCTAAGTCAAGGTATGTACTGGCAAGATGTGAATGCATTGAAATTATTTTAAAAGTTAAAAAAAAATCATGTTCCTGGTCTGAACACTGAACTATTTACCTCTTAAGAATCGAAGCTGACAGCTGGGATTACACTGAAAGTCTGCAACCCAAGGATAATTCTATTGAGCCAACAAAGGCTAAATCTAATACTTCTTCAAATGTATGTCTGCTGTATAGTCGAGGTAACTTAACAGAAGATGTGAAAAGAAAACTTGTGGTGGTATTGGGAATCTTGATAATGTGAAGAAGGTGTGCTGATACTTGTAAAAATGCCAGCTGTGTGGTTCTGCGCGATTCTGCAATATCCTCCAAGACAGATGCTAAAGTGGGGCCAAGATTTAAGAGCTTCACACAGTTGAAACCACCCAATTACAGATGCCCAACATTTTGGAGTTGTTGGTTCATCTGTTTTGTGATGTGTCTATTAATAACCATTTTTTGATAACAATTTGAATGTCATTCAAGCATTGACCAATTCCATCTTGAGTAAGTTACCTGGATAGGTAAAACCTTACAGGAAGAAGCAGCATTTTACACTCGCTGTTACATATGCCTCACTTTTTGATAGGGTTTAGGAATGAATTTAGCCAGTTTTGTACCTAACTCTTCTGAAACTCTGGGCTAGTAACTGAAGAGCAAAAAACAGTTCTAGAAATCAAATCTGCTTTGCTGCTTCCCCACTTGTCCAGTGCAGGAGTGACCCAAGCATAATTGGGAAGCAGCTAGTGTTCCTTTGGTGTGAATAGATTTATTTCTGCCTTTCTGCTGTGGTGTGGTGTTCATTTTTGTAGCCATTTGTTCTAGGTCGGAGCAGGCAACTGCAGAGCCCAACTCTCCACTCAACCAGGATGCTGCAAATACCTTCAGAGCTTGCAGCACTTTGGAGGGGTAGAAATGGGACTTTGCTGGAACAGGCAGGAGGATGATGTAGTGCCACTGGCTCTGCTCCTCCTGGCCCAGCCCATGTATGTGTGCAGAGTGCTGTAACTGCACTTAGTAGCGAGAAGCACCGTGAAGTAGATTTAGGGCAGATAAATGTTGCCTGTTGAAGTAGATATGTGTAGGTAAAAGGAAGAAATTATAAGGTTTTTCTTTTTTGGTTCTGTAATATGATTTAACCTTCTGCCCTGCTCCGCTCCCTTCCCCCCAAATGTTGACAGAGGTTGATTAATATTAAAGGTAATTAAATACTGACTAGTGTCTATGAGTGGGAAAACCATTGAGTTGAAGGGAAAGAGAAGGTACTTTTCCCAAGGACCGGGCGCAGTTCCCGGCTGCGCTCAGCAGGGGGAGGCAGGGGCATGGATTTCTTCAGGAATGCCTGGGATTCTTCCAGGGAATACGTACCGTATTTTGAGTTGTAGGTTTGGCTTTGTCTTCCCGCTTTCTGGAGAGGAAGAAGGCATAGATGGAGGGGTTTTGTATGTATTTTTTTTTTCTTTTCAAGAAACGCTATTGTTTGCATCCCCTCTCTATCTGCTTTTCTGTGGGTTCGCCCACCCCCTACACCCAATTCCTTGCTGACTCTTCATATAGAAACTGCTGAAAGAACCCCATTTTAATGACAGAATTATTATTGTTATTATTAAATATTTTAAAATAAAAACCTGGAAGAGAAAGTAAGCCAGATCTTCATTTTTTAGAGGAAATGGATTGTTAATGATTCTGGTTTTGAGCTTTAACATGGCTTTGTTTTAGTTTTTGGACACGTATTTGCATAAGATGGTCATTGTGAAGGTGTCTCCGGTTCAGCTGTATTTTAAGCTCTGCAGAGAGAGATGCATTAGGTGGTTCTACCACAAGGATGCCTGTACCTTGAAGAGCTGATTTGCAGGATACCCGGGGTGCCTTGTAGGCATCCACAGGGTGCCATGATCATTCAAGTTTTATGTTCTATGCAGAGAAATGTGAAAATGCCCCCAGCAGAATCGTCTTTAGAATCTGTGCATGACAGTGGTGCTCTCATTTGTTTGGGTTTGTTCAAGGTTTGGCAGAGCATCCAAGTGCTGGATTAAAGGTTACATGTGTGCTTAAACTCATTTCTATTCAGTAGGGTAAGCAGGTGCTTGTTGGCTGTGCTGTGTTGGGAGCAAACAGAACAGAGAACTTTGTGTGATTCCTGTTCAGTATTCAGCCCTAGCTGAGATACCAAACTTGTACACACTATATCTGGGTCATGTTCATGGTTTGCACTTCATTTTTTTCGTGTCAGTGTTTTGTTTTAAGATGCAATTTGAGTCCATACTGACACTATTTAGTTGGTAGAAATAATTTTCTGCCAGAATTGCTTGTATTTATCATTCAATTAAATGACAGAACTGTTACTGGCAGTGAAACCTATTAATAAATTGAATTAGCACAATAGATTGTAAAGATAAGGATAATATTTTTTAGCCAAATTGCATATGCTCTACCTAGATTTTGATTTCTCATCTATGCTGAATCAGGAAGCACTGAATGATTTTCAGTCTTTCACTGTGTATAAGCCCTTCACATATGTACGTATGGCCAGACTTGGTGAACGCAGATTTGGGCAGGGCTCTCCCCACGTGGGTGTGCCCTTCCAGCCTGTGCAGTGG
>JAWWEV010000115.1:71065046-71088889 GCA_035583235.1 Hafferia zeledoni
TTGTTAACGGTTGGCTAGGGTCGTTAAGAGTGGCAGGGGAGAGAATTTACATAATAATTCCAAACTACAACACTGATGTTCAGTGCAGCCTCCTAAGCAGATTGCTGGAGCGTGTCTCTAAGTCTCTGTGGCTTTACTCCCATTTAGCAACAGTGCCTAAACAAAAGGTGACCTCCAGGGCTGGGCTGGGCAGGGCAGGGAGTGACTGGTGGGTGGTGTGGGGCCCTGGCAGCCTTGGAGATTTCTTGCTTGCCCAAGCACTGCCATCACACATTGCTTCCTTTGCTGGGCAAGTTGGAAGCAGCCAGGGTGTGAGCAGGGAGTGCTGGTAACCAGGGCTGGAGTCACAGCTCCTCTCACCTCTGTTTTCAAAGGTTCACGCATCTAAATGACTTCTCAGCAGCTGTCCTCCCTGGAGACCTGCTTTCTTGAAAGATGATACTGCTCCTGTAATTAAGGTAATTGTTTAAATTCATTCCCTTAAACTGGACCCCATCATAACTTAACCTACTCTATCTCTGCAAGCATGGAGGGGCTGAAGAAGGTCGGGGTGGGTGTCATGAGATTGATTCATCATCCAGAAAGATTTATTGGTAAAAATCTTGTTAAACTGAAATGCCTAATAAAGATGCAGGGGAAAATTGCATAGAGGGCATAACCTGAGCAGGCAGCTGCCCTCATAAGACCAACTGCTACCTTTTGCTCTGTGGTGGCTGACACGGTGAATGTCACCGCCACAGCCAGGTGGAAAGATGTGCTCCAAGCCCCTACTCTGCCCTGCTCATCTTCTGCCCAAATAACAAGCAGGGCTGCACACACTTGGGCTGTTTTGGGATATTTAATTTCCTTTCTCACTTACCCTGAACACTTTCTGATTTCACGGAAATCTGAAGGTAATTGAATGTAATTGTTTAAAGAATCAAATTATTTAAGTTACAGGGTAATGCTTGGAATAAAGTGACAGTCTGTGGGAGTTTATTAATATTAGTGGTGGATGGAAAGTGGCTGAGTGATGTGTGCCATCCTGCCCAGCACAGGGCTGCAGGGCAGGCTGTGCCAGGGAGCCCATGGCTGAGGAGGGACAGTGGTGCAAGGTCAGGATGCAGCACAGTCCTCTGTGATACCCAGCAAAGCCGAGATCATGGCCAGGTTTGTCTTCTATCTGAAATGGTTCAGGCAGTTCAGCAAGAGCTGGTGGTTAAGTCCCAACTTGAGGCCGTTTCAGGATATCTGTGGAGAACAACAGAGGTTACCCTGGGTGTAAGGGCTATTCCCCTACCTGTTCCCCATTTGGTTACAATGGGCAACTGAGACTGCAGCCAATGTAACTAGCCAATGTAAGTAGCAAAAGAGGAGCCCACAGCAGAGAGCAGGGCAAGGCTTTGGTGTGGTTGCTGGTATTTCAGATGTGACAGTAAAATTAATGTATGTGGCACAGAAGGATAACCATCTAGTCTGGAGGCAGGCAAGCAAAGCCCTTGTTCCCAGGAGATCAGACAAGCTAGGGGCTAATCCAACACTTAAAATCCATGTCCAAAACGTGGGTGTTGGGCTGCCTCCCTGATGGTCATTTAAACCCTGGTCCTTCATCCCTTACCACACTATCACCTGCCCCAAAAGCTTCACTTCCATGTCAGGGGGCTGTTTCTGTTCAGAGGAGGCTGTGAGGACAAGCACTGGAGGGAAGGGTTGAAAAATAATCAGTACAAAATATATGAAATACA
The DNA here is from genome assembly GCA_035583235.1 of Hafferia zeledoni. Classification (NCBI taxonomy): domain Eukaryota; kingdom Metazoa; phylum Chordata; class Aves; order Passeriformes; family Thamnophilidae; genus Hafferia; species Hafferia zeledoni. The sequence goes on from JAWWEV010000115.1 coordinate 71,066,771, forward strand.
AATATCAGGATGATGATGTAAAGAGCATGGAGGTGGATGGAGGACACAATGAAGAGGATTTGTATTAAAAATATAATTTTGGAGACTGATGGTGACCTGTGGCTCAGATAGTTGGGGAAGCAGCAACAGGAGGCAGGAGGCTTCAGTTGTGTTCCTTACTCTGCTTCTGCCTGCCTCTCTGTGCAGAGTTCCCTAATATTCCTCTGCAGTGTCATTTTCACTTGCAAACCTTGTGCTTACAGAGGAAAGTGTTTCAGTATTTTCGAGGCTGAGTGGCACCTAGTGACTCACGTAAACAAGACCTTTTCTTTCCCCAACCCTGCCCCACCTCATCACCCTTTTCACATTTATTTGGAAATGAAGCAAGTGATTACATTGCTTAACCGTGTTTCTGGGGTGCAATAGGCAGATTTACTCGGACAGTGATTTAAAGCTCTCCTAGCTCCTCCATCCACTCTTCTCACCCCAAAGTCAGGCATGCCTCTCTCCATGTGTGAGGGTGGTGTGAACCAGCCTTGGGTGGAAGGGCCAGTCTTGGGTTGAAGCCAGTGGGTGACTGTGGCTACTCAGGTGGCCCCAAGACTCATGTGAGCATGCCGCAGGCACACAGGCAGACTGGTCCCCTGCAACATCCTGGGCACAGCCTTCCCCTTGGCTCCACCTCTGGCTCATCTCCCTTGGATGCTCACCCCTCTCTCATGGAGCCTGAGATCTGGGAATGAGCCTTGCATTTGACTCCACAGCAGATGTAAATGCATTGAGTCATTCCCCCAGCACTAACTCACCTACCCTTGCTTTCAGCTGTTAAGCTGCTCTCCAGACCAGCTGTATGTTTTAAACCCAAATTCAAGACTCTTTAATTTAAACTTCAAATTCAAGGCTGTCAAATGAGCCCTCCAAAGAGTGTAGTCCATGGAATTCTGCAATCCTTCACCAAGCAAACTTGCTCCCAAAGCAGTGGGGATTTGGCTGGTTTGAGACCTGCAAAATTACACACGGCATTAAGAACAGCAGTGACAAGAAAGCAAAATTTCCACTTTACTCTTGTGTTGCATTGTATTAATATGATATTTTTCATGAGAGGCCACAGCTGATGCCTCTGTGCTGCGAGGTTGTGCCAGCCTGTCCATGGTAAATGAGATCGGTAACATGGTGTGACACAAACAACAGCACTGGGTGTGACAAGCCACAGTAGAAATGTGTCTGTGGAGCCAATGTGAAAAGACAGGGATGGTTAAGACTCATGCTCCAAATTTTAAATGGCTTACAAGAGAAGGAAGGCTTTTTAAAGGATTCTGTCAAATTCTTTGTAGTCACTAATACTTTTCCCCATTTATCCTATTAGGAAACTTAAAACAGGAATTTGTGTGGTGCTGCAGTTGCCTCCATTTTACAGTGGTGTGGGAATCCATGGGTGCTGGCCCATTGATACTGATTTTGTCAAAAAAAAAAAAAAAAAAGGAAAAAAAAAAGGAAAAAGAAGTGGGAAAAAGAGGGATTACAGGTCTTTGCTAGGATGAAGGCTGGGTTGAGGAGCCTTTGTGTACTTCCTTACCCAGTGAATTCGTGAGCATCACAGGTTTCATACACCAGTAACAGGAGACAGAAAACTGTTGTTCCAGTTCTGTGCTGATAATATATTTTTCACACCTACAATGTCTGTCAAGTTTATAGGAATGGAAGAAAAAAAAAAAAAAAAGGAAAGGAAAGAAAAGAAAAGCAGGAGAATAAATGCCATCTTGTTTCTCTTGGATTTTCAAAAACTCACTTTTTTTCTCTAAATGTACAGAATTTTTCTCTAGCCATGACTGTAAGAAACAAATAATACCCTGACCATCCTCCTGAACTTGTTGTGCTTGCAAGGGACTGGTGGAATAAGCTGGAGCATCTCACCTTGCTCACTGGTGGACAGGTGCTTACCCTTCTCCTCTCTGCCAGGGAAGGGCACCAGCAAAGCCCCAGGTCTTGTTGCTACAGATGGCTCAGGATCTGTGGTTTCTTGCTGTTCCTCTTCTTCCTTGGTAAATAAAACAGCCTTAATGCTCATCTCATCTTTAGTGGTAGCAAGTTGAAAGTAATTCCCCTAAAACCCACAGAGCCTGACTAGCACAAAAGAAGTGTGGAGTGACCAGCAGAACCAGTGGCCACGACTGGAAGTTGGTCTCATGAGGCACTCATTGGACTGGAAAGAAAGAGGTGAGGAGCACATTTGTCTTGCCATGAATGCTGAGTAACAGTGTATGTGAACATGTGAAGTGGGCAGCAGGGAGCTGTGGAACATTCACAAACAACTGCGACAAACCCCTTTGCTGGGATAATTTGACCTAGCACAGTCAATGGACCATGGCAGGATTATTATGATAATTATTTGTCATATGTACTACAGGTTGTTTTTTTTTATGGTAAAAGCTGCTAGTGTTGTGCTAAATAAGGGAAGACCTGGTGCCTTCGGTGATGAGTGACTGGAAATTCAATGAAAAGTCACTCCTGCATTCTGCCCAAATGCCATGGCATGTATGTGATAACTGATATTTCTGTCTATTACGGATATCATTGTCTGGCCATACCTGTAAGATTCTCCACACAGCTGGTTCAGTGTGCTTGTGTACAGGGGTGTGTGTGTTTATGTGTGTGTGTGAGCAACACTGTACACCCACACTTTGTGTTGCCAGCAAAAAGACCCCAAGAGCTATTCCCTCAATTTCCATGTAAATGAACCAAAATGAAGTGACTGGTCCTTCTCATCCGTGGCACATCACGTAAGCTCAGCATCGGGCCAGGCTGCTGCGGGAATGGGACAAAGGGCTGATGCTACAGTCCGGTTTCCATGGCAACAGAGGAGGGGTAGTGAGACCAGAAATGTTGCAAACACCCCTTCTTCTCACTGCAGCCCAATGCACTGTAATGCAAAAGATAGTGCTGTTTTGAGGGGGAGTAGCAGGGTGGGAAGAGTCCAAATGCCTTTGCCTTTCAGGTTGTGGAGTTCCTGAAAGAATTTGAAATAGCAATTTTTTTTTTCTCAATGTAGTTGCAAAGGGAAAGGAAACCCACCACGCAGGCCTCGTTTTCTGTGTGTAAAATGCGTGTGTTCTTTAAAAGGCAGTGGTTGGCTGCTTTTCCGGACATGAGGTGGTTGAAGCTGTCATCGTAATGGAAATTCATTGCTGTAGCTATGGTAAATCGAGTTTTCTGCCTGTGCTGAATGCATTAGTCTAATGAGATGTTTGCAGCTGGAGAGCTGAGCTGCTGGAGACTTACACTGTGCTAAAAGACAGGGAGAAGATGGCTTTTGCTGGGATCTCTGTGACTGTGCCGAAAGTCCTCTGCCCTTTTGGTCCCAATGCCTGGGCTCTCTAAAGACTCTGCTCAGTGTTTTAGCCTAAGCAATAGGTAAGGGGAAAGCATGCTTCTTCTTCCTCCTCTTTTTCTTCTTCTTTTTCTTCTTCTTCTCTGCCTGGTGTTTGTCATAGAGCCTTGTCGGAGCAGTTCTTGTTCTGCCTGTCTGTATGTGGTAACTTTGGAGCTCCTCAGCTGGAGACTCACTTTACCAAAACACACCCTCCTGGAGCCCTGGGAGCAGTTCGTGTGAAGGGAGAAGGGCAGCAGCTCAGCCTGTGCTGCGCAGCAGCGGGAGAGTGTCTGTGTGTGTGTGTCTGTGTGTGTGTGTACACGAGTTGGTAAAGACTTCAAACTACAGAGCACTCTGCATGCAGTGTGGCTTCGGGCTTTTCCAAACCTAAATCAGCTGGGTGGGGTTTTTTGCTGCCAGGTAAATGCCTCTTCCATTTTAAGAGCAACTTATGTTGCAATATATTGTAGCAGACAATATTTGTGTCACATATTCTGGGGTTTAGTATAGTTCATAGAGCAATGAGCTTAACTACAGTCTCCTCATGTCTTCAAACCAGATGCTAAGTTGAATTTTTATCCTTAACTGAGAACTGAAGGGAGTGATACTGTTTATACGCCGGGTTTTTCCTTTGAGACTGACAGGCATCTGGCTTATGAGAGATGCCAAGGAGCACACTTTAGCAGAGTTGTTTATGTTTGTCTTTTCAGGTGGTTTAAAGCTAACTTTCAGCGAGGACAGAGCACAGGAATGCAATGTGTGCGGGCACCTGGCTAACCCTGAGAGTACCCCCTTGCTCTCAAGCCCCCACTGCTGCCCCAGCCTGCAGCCCACCGCTTGCTGACAGAGGGTGAAGCACGGCATGGTTCAGTGAGTATTTCTGCCTTTGAGATATGGACACTGTCTCCCTTTCCATCACTGATGAATGGCTGTGAGGGTTGGTTTCTTTGCCTGGAGCTCATCTGACAGCAGCAGTCTGGCAGAAAGAAGTTGCTTTTGGGTTTGGTGCATGGGGGGCTTGTGGCAGGAATAAAGTTAATCCGATGAGCTGCAGAAGGAAAGTTGCTTGACTTCTCTACTGGAAGGGGGATTGCTGTTTAATCCTGGGTTTATTTCAAAGAGGCTCATGATGACATTTTTCTCAAGGATAGACCAAGGGCTTTTCAAATTGAATTAAGGCACAATGGGAGAGGCAAAACAAAGAAAGGGATGTTGTTCGTTGGAGCAGGGCTGGAGTCTAAAAAGTATCTTTGTGCTACAGGAATACTTAGAGCATCCTCCACCCCACTGGTGCAGCTAAGCACTAGGCAATCAGCTGCTGGTGTAAATCAGCATAAGTTTCTTGGCTCCAGCCTCATCTGACACCAGCTGAGGATATGACTTGTAGATTTGCAAGTTCAGATTTTGTGATCTTATTTTGACAAAGTGCCTCCCAGTCCTCTCTCGCTGCAGGTGACTTTGCATTTTAATTCAGATGTCACACTCATTTTCCCTAGCAGGCAGAGCACCTCTGCCCCATCACAAAAGTTGTTTAGCTGATACACATGTTCTTCAGATTAGAAAGGCTGCCAAGGGCATGAGCTTTTTAGTGATGGAGCATGGAAGAAGGACTGGAAAAAAATCTACCAACAGGAAAAGTACTTGTGCTGAATTAGATCAGAAACTCTAGAGAAGGCATACCTTGAGAAATGCTTTGTGGGTGAACACAGTAACTCTGATGATTCTGTTATTTTGTTTATTGGGAATATTTAAGTACTTCCTTATGTTTTGTGTAGAAGAGTGGGTACAAAGAGGCAATTTTCTTTCTTGGGCATCTGTGTCTTGCCATGAGGTTTCTCACCTGCTGGGAACACATTACTATACAGGTGCTTGATGGTGGCTATAGGACCCAAAAAGAAGAAATTGCAATAGGAAGTTTTTCCCTCAGTTCCATGCTTGACACAAAAATTTGGGGTTTTTTACATATTAAAACCTTTGAGAGAGAAACATGATATAGCACCTGATCAAGGTACATGGTGACACCCTGAGCTCCAGGAGGCTGAGATGTGACCTTATACAGATGTCTCCCCAATGTCTTCCCTTGCTCAGATTTAGGTCATATTTAAAAAAGGGGAAGAGAGAGGTCACAGGCTGTAGAGTGAAGCCACGAAGTGGAGTGTGGGACAGTTGTCCATTCACAGCCCAGAAAGAGGAGACAGGCAAGTCCTGCCAGCTGGGCTCCTGCCCATTTCCTCAGCCATCCCTGCTGCAGGGAGGCAGTTGAGGAGGGCCTCGCTGCCGCTGGGACATTGGCTGCCCTGGGTGGGACTGTGTCCATTCTCCTCATCCCTTGCCATGCTGGGACCTGTTGGCATCCTTGCAGACTTCCCCAGCACCCAGCTCTGGAGGGAGCCAACTCAAACTTGCTAACAGAAAATGAGATGATTTAACTAATTTATTGAATCATCAAAGTTAAACTTTGATGATCCTTGTGGGTCCCTTCCAGCTCAGGATATTCTACAATTCTAATTCCCCAGCATCACCACTTCTCAGTGGGCTCTGCCCAGAGGTACTCAGAGGCTGCTTTCCTACTGCGAAGTGAACTCACATCCCTAAGGCTAGCCCATACTCCTAGCACTATTTTGGAAACATCCAGGGTACTTTGAACAGAAAACTGAGGCATGGTCTCCTCCTGAAAATGGTGGGAACCCACACATGCCTGTTAAGTAAATACAAGGCATTGAAAGTACAGTTTGGGTAAGGAAGACCCAGAGTAAGACAGCAATGATTTCCATTTGAATGCAGCAAAATATTTATATTTGGTAACACTGAAGTCAGCAAAGCTCTGTTATTGTCACCTTCATAAAGTATACTTAATGGTCACATGATGCCTTAAAAAAAATAAGAAAAAATGTCTCAATTCCCTAGAATCCTGCCTTACAGAAGTAGGTCTCTAGAGCTATAAAATGGTGCAAGGGAGGGGGTCAGCTTTATTTGCATAAAACTCTCCCAGCTGAGTTTTCCAGCTGACCATTAAGAGCAGGTACAGCATTTAACAGGTGAATCTTCTCACAATGAGAATGAACAATAATTGGTTTACTTATGCAAAGAAAAATATTCCAGGCTCATCTTCACCAGGAAAAAAATAATTACATGTATTAATTCTGCCAAAACAAATTGCCTCATGAGGAATTGGTTTCCTGTACAAAGGAAGCAAAATTTTCTCTTTATTTTGCTGTATACTAAGAAAGAAACTTTATTAAAAATTGTGTGTCAGGAGATTACACAGTGCTCTGCCAAACAGAATCATGATATATGGGTGCACTGAAGGTACTGGCTAATTTGTTATTGACTAATAAAATTGAAAAGAATTTATAATCTAAGCTAGTATCTTTGCACCAAGTTTTTCTATGGGTGAGAATGAATAAATTGACAAAAGAAAAGGCAATGTGCAGTGAAGGTGGAGTTATAATTTACTAATTAAAGATTTAAACTTCTGATACTATTTTTTTAATAAAACTTCATAAAGATGATGAAACTGTAAGTCATTCATTAAGATTGGCTGTTCCCTTTAGTAACTCGTGTAAATTTGACCCAAATAAAGGATTGCCCAGAGAGAGTCTGGGTGTGTAATTATGCTCTACTGAAGGATGAATAATTCCTCTTGAACTGAGCAGTTTGCCGTTGCCCTGCAGTTTATACTGACCCCATCTTTAAAGGTGATTCTCATCATACAGAAGAAATGGTACTATAAATGCTAGACCTTTTCTCCCTGCCTAGGAGTTTGTTGCTCTGTTCACTTTGGGTGTGGGACACAAAGGATGAGGTTTCCTTTCCAGTATCAGCTGGCAGTGTGGCCAGAAATATACCTCTGTTTTCCTGCTCCTCTCACCTGGCATGTTCCAGGACACCAGCAAGCTTGGCCTGTGAAATGTCAGACTGACAAAAGCTTTTGCAGGGGCCAGCTGTTGCTCTTGTTGCTTCAAGTATTTATGTACATGGGGCTCCCAGGTGTGTTTCCTGGCATTTTCTTCATTTATGACATGTGTGACTGAAATTGAGAATTCAGAGCTATGCCCCAAATTTCTCTGGGTTCTTTGGTTTCCATTCTCCTTGCAGAGGGTCCACATCCATGGCATGCACAGATCTGGGTGCCCACACAGCTTTGCTGCACAGGGGGCAAGAGGGAAGGGGGCTGCACTTGGGGCAGGGCAGGAGGAGGTCCAAGGCCTGGCTCTTTCGTTCACCCTGCCCTGTCATGCAGGCACTGCCGACCTTCCTGTCACCATGCTGTGGCTCCTGGATCCCAGCTTGGGAGATGGGCAGCTGGTTAAGGACACATGCAGCTCTACCCCAAATGCATGCTGGTAGAGATATGCTTTTCTCTGTATCTGGAGCTGAAGCTGCACCTGAAGCACAGTCTGGCTCTCTAGGTTGGCTCCCATCTCAGCACAGGATGTGAGGGAGTAGTAGCAGCTGAGCTGCTGGACTTGTGGTGGGACCCATGAAAGCCTTGCTTTCCCAGGGACAGCTACAGAGGGTTAATCCCACAGCATGTGAAGTGATAGTCTATTCCTTATGGCATCCTTCATGATTTCAAGTAATTTGTGAAAAATCATCTATGTTTCTCTGTGACATGCTCCCCAGACATGAGCAGCAATCCTGCATGTGCCTTTTGCTGAGGGACCCGTCTCCAAGAGCTGCCCCATCTCGCTGTTGTGTAAATATCTTTTCTGATCCTTGCTTCCATCTCTCCATATTTCTGTTTGTGTGCCAGTGGTGTGAAGGACGTATGAAAAAACGTCTTATTTCACTGGGCGGGATGTGCAGGGAAGCTATAAGATCCTTTCTTCTTTCAGCCCATCAACCTGCGGGTATCACACACTTGAGGTTTCAATAAAAAAAGCTGTGAGTGCTTTTGCCTTGAAAAGTGATTTAGATTTAATGGTGAGGACATTTAGGACATTAATGGTGATGACAGGCTGTCCCCTCACCCCAGGACAGACTCCCAAGAGGCAGTTTCCCCACAGCCCACAGAGCTATCTACAGTCTGCAATGAACATTTCCTGCAAGGAAAGACCTCTGAAAATAGCTCCTTGGAGGAGAATGCTGCCCTGAGATGTCTCTAAGCTGAGCAGACTGGCTTGCTGTCTGCTGTCTGTGCAAGGGGCTCTCGGTGGCAGTGTGCATTAGTCCCTTCCTGCTTAGCAGGATGAAGCTGCCATGTCCCCAAAACACAGGGTAAGTCCTTGGTCCTTGGTGACCTGAAAGCCTCCAGGCAGCATTGGCCCCCAGTGATTTCTTTCTGCCTGCCAGGGAGGATACCACAGACAGGTTTTTAACCCAGATCTTATCTTGTGACACAGGGAGATAGATTTATTGAGAATTATGGTAGTTTTCATACTGAGAGGCTCCAGTGAGTGTTTAGGCACTATATAAACTCACAGTCAGAGGGAATGTGTCATTCAAATGCTCAATCTTTCAGGGTAGGAGAAAGGAAAGGTGGGAGTGAGACCACCACTGGCCTTGTTTGCTGGGTTGCCTCCCCCTTGCCACAAAATAAGTGCCTCAGCTACCCTCTGTTCCCTGAGTGTCTGCCACTGTTCTCTGGCCTCAGAGTTCAGCCTGAGTTTGGGACAGAGTGGGCACACCTGATCCATGAGGCCAACACTGCACACTGCAAGAAGCAGTAGAGGTTCTCCTGGGGAGGCAACAGCAGGGCACAGCATCACTGGGAGGGGCACAAGCCACTTTTTGATGGGGGCTCCATTTTATAGAGCTGGTGTGTAAAATTATATAATTTCCAAAGTGTAATCACAGGTTTGCAGCCATCAGCACCTGTGGGCACTGTGGGAAGAGAAACATAAACGGAGGCAGAGAGCAAAGATTTGGAAGGGGTCTTTAAACCTGGCCAGAGACTGTACTCGGACAGAAGAGAGTTTGACAGGAGAGGCAGGCACTGAATGGCAGCATGCAGAGCTCTGCAGTCTAGCTAAGGACAAACCCAAAAGGCAACATCACAAGAGGGGATTACAGGTGAAGGAACCCAAGAGATTGCTTGGGGCTTTGGGGGTTTTTCTTTTGTCTCAGCTATCATTTCTGTTTAAGGCTGAGCTGCCACTGTACCTGCCCATCCTGGGCTGTCCTGCCAGGCAGCCAGGCAAGCATAGAGGTGATGTTAGCTTCTCCATCTCAGCTCACCCCTGGCCCTGCAGGGAAGATGCCTGCATACCCTCAATGCTGTGCTCTCAAGCTTGGACAGATGCACCAGGCCAGAGCTGATATGGGGATTCTGGAAAGACCAGGCATTTGTGGGTGATCCCCATGAAAAGCCCTGCAGCAGCACTGATAGAGTTGCAGCCCAGTAGGTGCTATGGAGTCTAATGGTAGATATGTATCTGCATGTTCCATGAGCATGTATGTGCATGGGAACTATCCTAACTGAACTGTACAACAGAGGTAGAGAATTTTTCCTGGTTTTCTATCTCAAAGAATAAAGAAGTGAATCAGTTTTACTTAATTTATTACCACTAGTAAGAAATGTCTTGTGGGGGACACATCCCTTTGGCATGGCATCCTAAAAATCATACACAGGGAACTGATGGAGAACTTCAGTAATACCCTATCTGATGCATTTTTAAGATCTGTTTTCCATAGAAGATGCCTGTTCCCTGCCTTACAAAAGCACAGACCTGGTGAGGGCTCTTGTTTTGCAAGTGCCCAGTGCAGATTCTCAAGAGAGCATCTGTGAGAAGAAATGGCACAAAAGGTCTCCCTCCTCTTTCCTGCAGCAGCTGCTGTTAAAGGAAAAGCTCACATTTTGGTGCTGGGAAAGAGGGAGTTGCAGTGGGTGGCCCATCTTTCCAAGGTGATCATGTTCCTTTCCTGCAGCTTGTGCAGCTGCCAAGGAGGTGGTGAGCGAGCGAGCAGGGATGGGGCATGGCCCTGCTCTGTCCCCAAGGGAAGGGATGGCAGGGACTTCAGTGCCACTGGCAGGCAACAGTAATGCAAAAAATAGTGCTTCAGTGTGGGTGTGTAGTAAAGACACACACAGAGTAAAAACAAATAGAAGAGAAGATGTCTCCAAGAAACTGTTTATTATCATTATTTATGTATATAGGGAGACTCGGTACCCTTTTCCCTGTTGCCTTAAAAAAGTCTTTACAGCATTTATCTCCTGGTTTCATCTGGCAGTCTCCATCTATTTCCCTATAAACAATGAATGAGATGTGCCTAGTAACTGTCTCTTATGGCTCAGTAAATACTTGAATTTATTTGCATATTAAGTTGGCCACGTCTATATTGCGCTCACTAAATGCAGCAACACGAACTACTACACAGAGGAGGATCATCGGCCATTAATGTGCCAAGGATTTATGTGAATGACTCCCTTTAACATTAATGGAAGTTATCCACACAAATTGCTTTCCAATGGGGAAATAGACCATAATGTATGTAAATACATATTACTCACTGCTGTTTAGTTATTCAAGAGGATGCTTAGCAATCTAAAACACTGCTCTGATGCTGATACTTGACCAGTATTCCTTAAAATTTGGGAAGACAGGGTGTGGCTTGTCATATAGGTTGTTGTGCCACTTCTGAACTGGCACACACTCAGAGGTGGCTGCAGTCCCTCAGCCTTCAGTGGGACACAGGGAAGGGAAGTTCTGTGGACCTGAGTCCTTGCTAAACTGGTGTTCTTCATGGAGTGGCGACAGTTCATCTAGGTTTGATGCAAGAGCTGGGAGAAAATGGCTTCCTCTGATCCCCCTAAGCTGCCAGTCCAGCTGGGTGAGGCATTCCCCATTTTCCACCTGAAGGCCCTGCTGTGTGCCCGAATGCTGCTGCCTTTCAAGAGGGGTTGCAGTGACCCTTCTGGCTTTGTCAGGCTTGGCTCTCCTGCCTTTGCTCTCTTGCTTGGAAAGCCCCATTCATGCAGGTCAGTGGACAGCATGGCTGGGCTCTACCCATGTATGCAGTGTATGATTCCCTTCCCAAAAAACTCATGTCCCCCTGCAACACTGGGAGACTTGCTGCCAGCTGCCTGGAGCCCCTGGCTGCAGACATGGGCAAGGTGTGCTCCAGGCAGAAACTGGCTTTGCTCCCCTGCTGCATGGCTGTTTTCTGCCTTTTCTGTCTGTCTGAAAGGCAGCAGTGTGCCTGGGGGTGCAAGTCCTGCTGTGCCCTCAGCTTGGCTCAAAACCCTGAGTGCAGCTGGGGCAGGAAGGGCATGTGGTGAAGGTTGAAGATGGCTGCCCTCAGCCTGCCTTGGGGTGAATGCCTTTTTGACCGGACCTGCTGCCCAGCCCTGCCTACTCCCAGGGCAGGCTGTGCTGAGTGGTGTGGAGCAGCTGTTGGTTTTTCTTATGTGTCTGATTTTGGGCTGGCAACTGCAGCATCTCTCTGGCTTACCGGAAACACCAAGGAGAGGCACAGTGGCTTTGACTGAGTTTCACAGGGAATGTCAGAGGGAGCCCATGGTGCTGAAACTGGAAATCTGCGAGACCTGGTGGAGCTGTGCTGTTTCTCAGGGGCATATTTTAACCTGAACTTGTTATTTCTATAGATCCCTATGCCCTGCTTGCCTCCTGTAGGCCCCAGTTCTGCCAGCATGGGGCATATATTGTCTCTGGACCAGGATGGAAGCCCTGCTTTTGGCTTTCTGGCAAGGACTGGGATTGGGACTGTGGGGCCAAATTTCAGCTGCAGTTGCTGTCCCCTCAGCTGTCTTGGATACGGGGGAGTAGTGAGGTAAAGAAGGTGCTCCCAGCTTTCTGACTGTCCTGTCTTCCTTACCAGACCTTTCCACATCAACCTTAACCCTCTGTGCAGAGCTAAGCGTATTCTTTTTGCTATTAACCAGAGAAGACAGAAGCGTCACAGCATACATACCCGTGGCACGGCAGCCCTGCTGCTCAGCAGGCACCTCAAAGGTCTGATAGTCCAGTGACATTTATCACCTGCTGCTTTTTCCTTGGTTGCATTTATTGGGCACATATTAATGTGTTGTGCTCCTCATGGGATTGCTGTAGTTGTATTAGGCCACTGAAGTTCAGCCTGTGCAAATATCCTCCCTGCTCAGAAGATGGACTTTTTGGGAGATGCTAAAGAAAAAAGAGAAAACATAGCTCTTCTCTTCTTTGCAGCTGACTAGCTGAAAGTAAACTTGTTCTGAAACAAAACAAGTGATTAGGCTAATGGAACTGACCACAATGTTGCTATTTCAGCCCGTTTCCTGCGCAGACGCAGGTATCTCTCCAAATCCCTGTCTGATGCTGCAGATGGGCTCATTATCTGGCATTACTTTAGGCATCCCTTCCCCTGGACTCAGGGCTGTGCAGCACAACTGTCCCTCATCCCAGAGCCAGCTGAGAAAACCAACACCAGGAAAAAAGCAGTTTTGCTGCTGGAGGGTGCTTAGGCACTGTGGTGTTTGCTCTCGGCTGCTCAGCTGGGTGGGTAGTCACACCTTGCCCTGTCCCCGCATTACCACAGGTTTGTGTGTTTGCTACACCTGCACTCAGGAGCTCATGTGTGTCAGGGCACGTTGCAGCAGACCCAATAACGTGCTGATGGCCTCTGCAGGTCCTCTGGGATGATTGGCTTTGAGCTGTGTGGTATGGGGAGAGACATCCGGGAGGAACCTTCAGCTTGAGAGACATTTTTCTTCATAAGAATATTACAGATGGTAAAATTCCTGTAATCTCAGGTGTTTCAGAACTTGTATTAAATTTACCTGCCATGGATGTTACCTATGATTTCTAATTAAATGAGATTATTAAACTGGGAGACAATACTGAAAAATTATGATTAATTTTTTATCCTTATCCATTATTTTTACATACTTAGCAGTGTCAGCCTCTGCTGACAGCAGGGACCAGCACTGAGGTGGCAAAGAAACTCAGTTCCTTGTCTTTGTTGAAAAGAAAGATCTGCTTAGGTGAGCTACCATTAACCTCATGTCAAAACTTTTATCTCTTGGTCAGCTTAGATCACATGGAGCCAGAGGGTCTGTCCAGGGAAGAGCTGATGTTTAGTGGTAGATTTGCAGTGCTGGGTTAACAGCTGGACTTGATGATTTTAGAGGTCTTTTCTGATGATTCTAAATTAATGTTTGATGCAGTCATTTATTTACTTGTGTAGGCAGTATGTTGCCTTATAATGAGAAGAAAATAAAGGGTGGTCAGGGTATGTGATCTGGAAGAAGGCACACAGGAATATCTTCCTCTGTGTAAGAGGGAGAGCAGGACTGATTGAGACTGCTGGTGGAGACTTATTCTAATTAATTTGGAAGCTGGGAAGTTCTCTTGAACTCACTAATATCTAGCTCCTCAGATACAGAGGTCTCACATGCAGGGACATATGAGGAGGGGATGATGAGCACATAGCAGCCCATTGGCCTACCTGGGTGAAAGTTTCAGAGCAGGCAGGGAGCTGGGAGAAGAAAGACGTGATGTCCCAGCCTCTCTCAAGTGCTTTTGGGGATGTGGAGCATGACTTGGAGAGTGTAGATGACAGCAGATGAGGGCTTGTGTTAAGGGAAAGGGTCCCTAGGGCCAAAGAGGGGGAGAGCTTGCCAGAGCAGGCAAAAATTGCTGTGCTTGCCCATCTGCCTTAAGATGTCACACAAACATCATGTGAGGTCATAGAAACACGTAATATATAGGCCCAATGGCAGACAGGGCTGTGCTTGCCACTGAGTTATGTCTACCATCAGTGCCAGCATGCAGGTACATGTGTAACTATGGGGGCATTCATGTCTGGCACTCTGCCAGCGAAATGAAAGTGCAGAGAACCTGAACTGGAAACGATGGTCTTGCCGTGTACTCAGCCTGTGTCCTAGGCTGCGACTGCAAGTCTAAATTACTGTTCAATAGAGAAGTGTTGCTAGTCAGAGGTATTTTTATTATGCATTGTTAGTAAGTCCAGGACACAGTGCACCACCTTTTAATGATTTTTTTTTTTTTTTACAACAGTGAAATAAATGGCAACAGAATAAATAAATAAAGTCAGCCCCTGAAAAGGTCACATTTGCCTACAGTCACAGTCTATATGCCAGTTTGTTATGCTAATTTTGGGACAGTGAAAAGCCTGACACTTCGGTACTTCTGCCTGGTGATTGCTAGAGAGGGTAGCTCAGGCTGGACAACCCAGGTATGTTAAAGAATCAGAGGAAAAAAGATGCACTGAGAAGACCAGGAGAGAATGATGTATAAGGGAATGTAAAATTAGAGGAAAGTGGAAGGAAAATGAAATAAATAAAGCCTGAAATCCCTCTGGGTATTCAATAGGCTTCAGTCATCATGTGCTGTGGATGACACTGTGACGCAGCCCCTTGCGGGATCCTTGCAAAATGTGGAAGATCTCTCTGAATGAAGTATGATAAAATTATCTGTTCTCAGAGATGATAAAGGAGCAAAGAAAGCTTGCAGGAAAAATAGGATGAACTCTGAGAGAAAATGGCTTCAGACAAAGAAGCTGGGGCATAATGATGACATCGATGGTGTTGGATCCTGCATGAATTACAACACAAGAAAGTAAATTTGACTTGGGTTTTTAAGGTGCAAAGGAATGAGTTTGCAGTGGGCCACTTTGCCAGTTGCACTGTAGGTATCTGAAACACACCCAATCCACTGGCATTTAGAGGCTGCCTTGGATTTTCAGAGAGACACAAGGAGTATTTTAATCTGCCTTTTTCTTTCCCTTGCAGTATCACAGTTTTCATGAAGAGATAGGTACTAATTGTCTGAAATGCTGTGCTGCCCCAAAGAGCTTACAATCTCTCCATGAGTGATGTGGTCACACACACAAACAATTAAAGAGTGACTTACCTCCTTCCAATGTCCTCATGCCCTACAGAGGGGCCTGCAGAGTGAACTGTGACTGGCAGATATTTTATCTGTCTCATAATCACTTGTGCTTTCTCACTGGCAGAAGAAAGGGATTAAAAGCTGAAATGTTTTATTGAACAATTTTGAAATTACTTTGCAGGGAAGTGATGTGCCTGGGGCCTGGACGTGCTTATGAAAGGCTTCTGGATTAGGAGGATACGTGGGATGGAGAGCAGAACAGTCCACCCTCCTGGCCAGGGCTTGCACAGACACCCTGACTGTTTCTCACTGAGTGCTCACTGTGCCTGGCAGGTGTTGGAGGGAGGTCTTCCTTCCTGAGGGAAGACAGGTGCCACCAGTCATGACTGTGTGTTGCTTCTCTGGTAATTCATGTACAGGGACAGTGCTCAGACACTGAGCAGCTCCCAGAGTCCCTACTGCCACTGAGTGTGGAAACCTCTGTGGTACATGGGAATATGCTGCAATGGGTGGCTTTTGCCAGCCTCAGGCTGCTGTGTGCCTCAGCCTGTGCATGGAGGCATTTCTTCTTTGGCAACCCCAGGCAGCTCTGCAGAGCTGTGATGAGTTATCTTTGTTACCTGAATTGGTGTCCCAATTAGTTGGAAGAAATGTAACAAGCAATGGAAAGCATTGCTGTTCTACAAATCTCTTGTCAATTTTGTGATACAGACACATGAAAATAATAGCAGCTCAAGAACCAGTACACATTCCATAGATTGTGGGGAAAGGGAATGAGTAGCACACAAAAGCTCTTCCCTGTCCCACAGAGTGCTATTCCAGAGGCTCAAGCTGTAATTCAAGTACATATATACCTTCTGCTAGTGCTCCATGTTTGTTCCCACCAACCATTGCCAGAATTATACAGGGGCCAAACTCTGTGTTAGTTTCCATAACATGCCTGAAAGCTTTCCATTAGTTGCCCTCAGATCTGGTTTGGAATCATGTCTTCTACTGACAGGCGCTTGCAAGTGCAAACCAACTGAAAATTCATTCAGTTGGGACCTTTCATCTGGAGTTTGCTTTTTAAAAGAACAGCGAAAGCAGACATTTAGTAAGGATAATTTTACAAGATCTATTGCCCAAGGTGTGCAGACTCTGACACACAAGCCAGCTGGAGAGGTTTAGCTCTGAATATTGAGTTTTTTGGTGATGAAAAGAGGGTTCTTGCCAAACACGATGCAAAGATCATCTAGAAAACAGAAAATGGTGGGTTTTTGGAGGTGATGCCTTAAGGCATTAGAGGCGGAAACGGATGAAAACAGCTCTGAAAAGTGAAGACTATATATTTATTTAGAAAATGAATTACAGATATAGTAAAATGAGTAAACTACTCCAAGGTGCTGTGTGCTTTAGTAATCAGCCCCAGTTAGTAAAGCTTTGCTCCCCTGTCACAGTGAGCCACTCCTTGCTAACTTGCTGCCTGATATTCCCATAGTTCAGCCTTAGGTCCAGAATATTTTTGCAGTTTCCCAGTATGTTTTTATTCCAGATGTGTCCACTCTGTGCTTTGAGTGCCACCTGCAGCCTCCTCCCAAAACAGATCTAGTGTCCAGGCAGAGAACAAGCCTGAGAGTGGCCAGAGCTTGCCTTCCCAAAGAGGGTTGTGCCAGGGCAAAATCACAGCTGATGGCCTGAAACATGCCCACCACCCTCTGCCAGTCTGCTTAGTGGTCACTTAGGCACCAAAATTTTTCTGCTGTAGTGGAAGGCTGTAGCAGTGAGGTGACTGTCTAGTTCCCAAACAGTCCTGAGTAACATAGTGGGCTCTATCAAGTGAAGCACATGCTTATTTTGTTTACAAACTTAATTGTTAAATTAATATCCTTTTATTTATGCTGTCCCATTACAATATTAAAATGTAGTTTGAATATAAATGTATCTCTCATGCATGGAAGTGGAAGCTTTCAGAATCTTCAGAATCTGTGGTCCCTGAAATCTCTAAAAACAGAAACATAAGAGTTACTTCAGCTTATGACAGAAAAAGGATGAATCTTTTATAAGTATTATTTCTCAAAATGTAATATAAAAGTACACCAGATCCCTAAGGAATGAAGTTAACTTTATGTGAAAAATGTGTGAAATTCCTGTCCTCTGTCCAAGGAAAGATATTTCCCTATTGACTTTTTTATATAAATTCTTCAGATTTAGGGGGTTAGTTTATTCCTTGGGACAGATATCTGTGATAGGCACATCAGCTGGTATGCACGATCCAGTCAGGTGTGTTGGTGTTGGAGACAAATCGTCATGGAGTCAGAGGCTGGCTATTACTGCTGGCAGTAGGATGGGATGCTGTGGGAGCAGGGGGACCAGACCAGCTGCTGAGCACCCTGGGCTTCCCCAGCTGGGGTATCATTTGTGTGCAACTGGAGAAGTAGTGGACTGCTTCTACAGTACTTAGACTGCCTGGAGAGCATATTTTAATGGGAAAGGGGGGAGTTTTTTCCCCAAATGGGCTCATTAGCTCTGGTGATTTCACATAGTAGAAATAATCTGGCAAGGAAGGAAGAATGGAAGTTTCATCCCATATTTTGGGCTCAAGAAAAGTGGCAAATGATGGCAATTGTAACCAGGACAGGAACATACGTACTTGGCAAAGTAATTGAGGATGGTAGTATGTAAGCCGTAATGAAACACCTATAGTAGCATGGGAGGTAATAAATACCAGCACAAAACATCCAGACCCCTCAAGCTGTTCATCATGACAATTTTCTCTTTTTCAATATAAAGTTTGCTCATGTTTCTTATTAGATTGAGTCTGGGGAAGACAGCGAGTTTTTCAACTTGATTCCAATTTCTGTGGTTGTGATTCTTTCTGTTAATTCCAGACGATTTCAGGGATCAGCCCAATGGTCTCCCTGAAGGCTTCTCTTCTCCAGACTGAGTTGTCTCAGACTGTCGCCACAGTAGAGGTGCTCTAGCCCTCTGACCATCATTGTGGCCCTCTTCAGGACTTTCTCCAGGAAGGAGAGGTCTATGTCCTTATGTTGGGGCCCCACAGCTGGATGCAGCACTCCAGACAGGGTTACACAAGAGTGGACTATAGGGACAGAATTACCTCCCTTGACCTGCTGGTCACACTTCTTTTGATGCAGCCCAGGATATAAATGATTTAATTGGCTTTCTGGGCTGTGAGTGCACATTGCCAGCTCATGCTGAGCGTCTTGTCAACCATCAGCTTCAAGTCCTTCTGCTCAAGGCTGCTCTCAATCCATTCTTCGCCCAGCTTGTGTTTTTGTTTGGGATTTCCCCGACCAGGTACAGCACCTTGCACTTGGCATTGTTGAACTTCATGTGGTCTACACAGACCCACCTCACCAGCCTGTCAAGGCCTCTCTGGATGGCATCCCTTCCCTCCAGAGTGTTGACTGCATCACAGAGCTTGGCATCATGGAAAACTTGTTGAGTGTGCACTCAATCCCACTGTTCATGTCACCAACAAAAATGTTAAACAGTGCCGATATCAATACCTGCACCTGAGGATCTTCACTTATCACTTGTCTCCACTTGGACATTGAGATGTTGACCACAACTTTTTAAGGTCAACTGTCCAGCCAATTCCATATCCACTGAGTGGCCCATCCATCAAATCCACACCTCTCAAGTTTAGTGACAAGGATATCATATGGGACAGTGTCAAATGTTTTACGCAAGTCCAAGTGATTAAAGTATCTGGCCTCTGCACAGGACAGAGAAGATGCAAAAGCAACTAACTGCATTTAAAAGAGAAGTTTATGCTTTCCCTGCTGATTTGAAAGTTGTAGATATGTAAGATATTGCTTTGTGTGCCTGTAGTTCAGGAGGGTTAGTTTGTTAACTGCGCAAGTTCCCTGGTAACAAAGCTAAAGGCAGGAGAGGACGTATGGAAAGCAACCTATAAATTACACTGGCAAAGTGTGTGATCAGAAACCAGGGTGTCTCAACCAGCAATTGCTTGGCTGAATGTGTGAAACAGGACCTGCTTTGCAGCCTGTCAGCACCAAGGGGGGGATGCTCAGAAGAGGTGGAGAAGGTGAGGAGATGAAATGGAGGAGGGCTTGGCAAACAGAGCTTGAAATTCTACATGGGTAACCACTTGTATAATAAATACTAAACTTAAAATCCTCAGTCCTCAGTCTGAGCTCTCCATTCTGCCTCTCCAAGATCACAGAAGGAATTTTACATGGCTCCTGGACTGCTACCCCAACAGTTCACTCTATTTCACCACCCTCAGGATTTCAGGACAGGGATTTTTAAGAGGGTCTTTTTAGAAAAATGAGATGGCAACTCTGCATTCACAGATGCTGAGTCAGGAGGTCTCAAGGTAGTGAGGGGAGGCATCCAAGTTGTTTCACTGGGACCTTGTCTTGCAAATGGTAAACCACAGTATGAGGCAAAGATCTGCAAGAGAACTCCACCCTCTCCCGCAGTTCACTGATGTGGGAGACTAAGTCCAGGCACTGTTTTTCTTGTTTCTCTGCAATATCAAAAGTGGTGCTAGTAGCTCCACATAAGAGAGAGAGAAGGAATTGCCTTTGCTTTCTTCCTTTTTTGTGCACATTTGTCTTGCTCACCTCAGTGGAGTGACCCTTGCCACTCACGTGGCCTCCTTGCATCCATTGTTCACATCTTTACTTTGGTGCTCTGCCTGTGCTCACTCAGAAAAGTTTTATTCCCTCAATTCTCCGCCACAGGCTACTCATCTGCAACAAAAATGTCAGGCCAAATGAAGAAAGGTAAGATGAGTAGGTGAGGCTGGCCTCGGCTGCTCCTGGGGGTCCCATTCTTGCTGGGATTTTCAAGTTCTTCTGGCTCATTAAGAAAACCTGAGTGAGAGGGGGCACACAGCTACTGCTCTACCTGCTGTCACCAGGGTGCTATCCTTCAAAAGAATACCTCCTCAAGGACAGCAGTGTCACTGCTGCTGAATTTAACTTAAAAAAAATAATCAAGCTGTAAGAAAATACCGGGAACCATTTTTCTTTCTCTTGCTCTTCATAACAAGAAAAGGTGCAGACACTGTCAATACTTTTTTGTCTGCATTTTGAAGGATCCTATTTTTTCCTACTAGCTCCTTGCCTCTTCATTAAGACACCCATATGGTGAGAGGGAGAAGATGGATGGGTGCAGCACTGGACATTGCCCAGTCCTTTCCCACCCCAGTGCAGCAACTGAAAATACCAGTTGTACTCAGTAGGACCTGCCCTCAGCAGTGGAAGAGTGAACCTGCAGGACCCCTTCTGCCACTCGTGAGCCTGGGGCAGACAGCAAAACACCTGTAGCAGAGACGTTGCTGAGTTTCTGCTGCACTGAGACATATTTGCCAGAGTAAAAAGAAGTTCTCTTGTTTGAACTCAGTTTGATTTGGATCCTCTGGCAAATAATAGTGCTGTGCCTTTGCTATTGCAGTGTAGTCATCAGAGCATGTTGGAGCTGAAGATGTGCAGTTAGAAAGGACTGAAACCAGCTGCAATGAGAAATGTGCTATTTTCTGAGGTGTGAATAGTCAAGCAGCAGTTTGACACCCATGCTCAGACTGGCTGCTGCACCTCCTTCAGCTCTCATGATGCAGGGCACAAAGTCAAGTACAGCAATTAAAAGAACAGCCCCAGGTAGTTTCCTGAGCAGAGGAGAGAAGGATGATTGGCTTTCTATAGATTGGTTACCTGCAACTGCCTGATTCTGGTGTTTGAGAGGGTGTCAGGTCTCATGAGAGCTTTTCCCAGCATGGAAGCTTTTATATTGTGTATTCTGCTTTCATTGTCTCATAAGAGCACAACTGGAGTCTCACATCTCTGTCTTTTACATATTTCCACTACATCTGCAAACCTTCACACCTCTTGTATTTGTACCCCATCAGGTCTGTTTGAAACAAGTCAACAAGTTCAAAAATGAGGAGTGAAGGAGAGCATGAGTTTATGAATACATGAAATGTTACTCTGCAAGAAAGTGGACTAAAAAATGAACCAACTTTTTGCCATGCATATCTCAGGCACCAAATGATGTCACTGAAGGAAATCTTGCCCATCTAGCACTCTCTGGTACTGCCATTTCCCACAGTGTCACTTGCTGACATGATGGCTCCAGGGCAAGGCACATGGAGTCTATGCAGTGATGGATGTCAATATATGCTGTTTTGGATGCTGCTGCTACTTTCTGTTCTATCAAGGAGAGTTAATTTTTTTCTGGAGAGAGATGCATGATATAGGGCTACCACATCTAACAAGATTTCATTAGAAATCTATGATTTTACAGCCTGGAAAAAATTCCACATTCACTCTACTTGTATCTGTTTGCAGGATTCCCTGTAGCACTACTCCATCTAGGGAAAACTCACAAATACTTTTTTTTGATACCTACACATCAACCTTCTTGGGACTGGCTTCAAGCAGAAGAAAAGGTGCTTGTATTTTCTCCAGCCTTTTCTAACCTGCTTGTGAGAATGTTTAAAATGTAAGATAGCTAGCAAAAATAGACTACTCTAGGAACTATGGGGGAAACACATAAATTTATCCAAAACACTGAATGTATTGAAATATAAATGTACTGAAATATTTTGCCCACTTTTCCTTGAGAAACAACATGTGGCGGTGGTTGGGACATGGGTGATGGGAATGTGAGGAGTCTGCTCCAAGGAGCTGCCCTTGTCCAAAGCAAGTTGCTTTACATGTTTGGTTGTCTTCCTGCCCCTGGAGGAGGTCCTGTGGAACATAGGGGAGAAGTGAGACACTGAAAGGGTAATAGGTTCCTAACTCAGAACCTGACAAGAAGGCTGAGACAAGCCCTGGAATCTCGTATTTCTGTCTGTGAAGCTTGAGTTTTCACTTCCAAAAAGGCAATTCTTTCTTCTTCAATGCAATGTGCTATTAACCAGAAATATCCTTGTCACATGAAAGGGAAGAGGGAGACAGAAATACAAAGATTTCTAGTCTTAACTGTATTAATTAAAAGTTATTAGCC
>JAWWEV010000115.1:71088989-71130034 GCA_035583235.1 Hafferia zeledoni
AGAGAGCACATGGTCTCCTCACCCCTACATTGTTCCAAGAGGAAAAGGCAGGACAAGCTGCAGCAGTTACCTTCACAGAGAGACTGGCCTATTTCCCTCTCCTCACCTGGAGTTTAAACTTCAAACACTTTTTTTTTTTCCATGTGGTTTGTGTGGCTTAAAGTCAAACTATTGGGAGAGTGATGGTGATGCAAACGCCTGAGGTGAGGTGGCTCCAAGATCTCACAAAGGGAGGCCATGCTATTGCCTAACACTCCACGGATGTTAATCTTATCAGTTTGAGCCTTTGTCCTCGGCTGGAGTACCCCTTCAGGGGCTGAGGCATCTCCTTCAGCCCATCAGGCCTTATTGGAGGGGCCATCACTCCACAATCCTGAACATGTATCCCATCGGACAGACCTGGCCACTGCACGTAGGCATGAGTGATCAAGGGTGGGATTCACAAGAACATTATAGGTGTTGTAAAGCATCTAGAGTTTGTTTTTCTGGACTCTTTTTATAAACAGGAGGAGCATGTACATAGACATGATGAACTTCACCCTAATGTTGGGTATAAAATAGACAAGTCGAACACAATTTTTAGAAATTAAATTAGTTCTAGTTTAAGACACCTAAATACAGGTATCTACAAGGAAGTGATAAAATGGACCTGATCAGTGTCCCCTAGAGCCACTGGAGTCACTACAAACTACATCTCTATCTGGACAGCTGAATGACTCCACACCTCCACCCATATTGGCTCTATTTCCACTGATGCCATGGGACGTCACACATCCAGCACACACATAGATGCCTCTGTATAAGGGTTTGAACATAGGCATTTACGTGTCTTAATCTGTTACTGAATTACTCCCTCTAGCTAAGTCTGATTGTCTAAAATAGTCATCTAGTACCACCTTAGATGACCTGAAGTGTCTAAGATATTTTAGGAATCTGATACAGGGTATAAGAGAGATCATATCTCAAGATGGATGATTTGGGGTTTGAAATTAGTGGACTGAATCTCCCTTTTGGTTTCCACAGCTAGCACAGGTGTTTGTGTTGGGTTTTTTCTTTAATGATTGGTTTGGGAAAATAGTCGTTTCCACTTTTATACTCCAGGTTGAGCCGTCTCAAGGGTTTTATGTAGAAATACTCTTTGTGAGGTCAAAATGGGTAAGAGTTCCTCAGAGAGGTAGCTTTTTGTTTCCATCCCCAAAGCAACAGGCAAGAAAAGAGCTTTGCAAATCACTGTAGAAGAACTTCATGTCAAAGATTAAAATTATCCTGACCTTTCTTTGAGCAATGGTGAGATGGGTGTTCACCATGCAAAGTCATTAGGCAATCACATTCAGACATGCCGAGAATATTGGTTCAATGCTTCTATTAGTAAAAATTCCTACTGTTTGCTTCACTAAACACTTAACTTTCATGTACTATGTACTATGTGGTGCTGCTTTGGTATTCATGAGGAAGAGATACATAACACCTCATGTCCCTGAACAATACAGAGGTATAAAGGTAGAGGCATAGAGGTATAAAAAAAATAGCATACAGGTATAAATCTTGGCTCCTAGACCTGACGATGCTTCTCATTTTGCTCTCCTACTCTGCAGACCATCATCTCTGAATGGTTATAGTCAAAAGGCTGCCCTGCTGTGCACAAAGAAAGTGGAAAATAGTCATGTTACTGGCTGGAAAGTATCTCCTCCCTCTCATTTAATAATGTGGTATTTCCCCATGAGTGTGCTTTCCTGAACAACAGCTGAAGGAGAGACAGACAAAACAACAAGTTTATCCTTTTTCCATATTCAGCTGTAGGGTATGAAGATCTGTGAGATACAAAGCTCTTCAGCTGTCAAGAACTGGAGGCAGGGCTCCAAATGCTGGCAGGGACTCCTGGGTCAGAGTCTTTCTGTTGCTGGGACCAATGGCTGTAGTGGGAGGGAAGGGTATCCTCTTTCACTACTGTGAAATGGGCACATTTTCTTCCTGACCGAACTCCTGCACCTTTCTTTGGCTTACAGCATGAATAGCTTGTTCCTTCTCTATGTGTCAACCTAGTGCCTGTTGGGGCACAGGTTTGCAGGAGACCTGGTATAAATCAAGTTAAATTATCATCTTCTGGAATTACTGATATAAAATTTAATGCAGTATTTTTACCTTCAGCCCTTGCAGTTACTGGAATGCAGGTTAAGAGCTGCATTTATTGCAGGCATTTAGTTTTATTAAGAATGGCTCTTTGCAGTCCATCAAAAAGTCAGCTTGTGAGAAAATGCACTGTAGCTCCTTCCACTCTCAGCTGTAGTTTCCAGGAGGGTAATCTGTGCTGTTAATCGTACAGCACATACACCAACACATGGTGGAAGTCATGGATGGTGCAAAGCACGGGCTGTTGGAAACATCCTACAGGTCACCGGTGCCGGCCTGCGGTTTTCTATCCATACCTGGTATCCAGTGGGGATAGACTGCTGTGCTCCTCGGGTGCTCCTCGGGATTCTCTGAAGTCACAGCAGAACCTCTGCTGACAGAGGGGATGAGAATTCATCCTTCCTGCAGTGCTTGTGCAGGTGTTGAGGTGACGAGAGGTGGTTTCCCTGCTGCCTCCTATCTGGGATGTGGTGGGACAATGTGGAATGCAGGACTGGAAATTAAATTTCCAGATGACAGTGTTTGAGAGACAAGCAAGGAGAGGCTGCCCTGTGCCTAGCTCTGCATTAAGTGATGAGAAGCCATAAATGTAAAGTGGTTTCCTGTTGTTATTTTTAAACTAGGGATACAGAATAGATAGACCCAAGTTAGAATGAAGCTGCACCACCCTTGGCAATCCAAAGCTAGTGCCTTTGGAAAAGTACAAGGACAGGGCAAACATACACTGATTTCCCTCCCAAAATATTCTTCTGGCCTATTTGTACTACAGTGATTTCCTGAACTGAGGCGGTGTCTTTTCTAGTAGCCTGTAATTTGCTTCCTTGAATTTGCCCTTAAATTGCATCAAACTCTCATAACTTGCCTCGAAGCCATCAAGCTTTCCAAGCACTGAGCTGTGGGTCAAGCCCAGGCTGTGGCAGTGGTCAGAGCTGCCCTAGAAAAGTCATTCCAATGTAACACCCTGACTTTGCTGGGGGACAGTCAGACAAGTCCTTGTGTCTCTCTGACCTCTCTGGCCAGCCTGCAGTTTGACTGTGTGTTTTTCCAGTCTGCCCAAGAGCTTCTGCCTGGCTGTCAGGGGAGGTTGTGCTGTCACTCCCCACTGTCAGGCAGAGGCAGTTCTTGAATGTCTGCTGTCCTCCCCCACTGCTGGGGAACACCCCTGCCTTCCAGGATTGGCAGCAGTGTGACAGTAAATGCCACCAAAGGCACTCACATTTCCCTTAGCACACAAAAAAGGAGAATCAAGTCAAGGCTGGGCTTGTAATTAAGGGCAATAACAACAGCTTGTGTACTGAAGTTGACTTAATATCTTTGCTGTATCAATTCCAGTATGTTACACTGAGATTTTTTGTGCACAGTTCAGCTGGGTCTTGTGTGTTGGCACATGTGGTGAGGAGCTGTAAGAGGTTGTGCCAAAGCACAGTGTCACAAGTGCCAAGAGCAGGAAAAAACCCCCATAATTGCTAACATTTAGTGCATTTCTTGACCATCACATATTTAATACTTGACCAATTGCAAAAGAAATATTTCAGTCAAAGAAGTCCTCTAGGTCAGAAGCTCCTTTGCTTTGGGAGTTGGTAACTCTCAAGAGATTTTTTTTAGGCACTACCAGCTACCTTTTTCATCAAAGGAGAATATGGCACAGGCAATGCAGTGTAGTGCTCAGTGCAGGTCCATAGCCTTTGTCTCACATCCTCATGGCCATCAGTGGCCCCCTCTTGCAGGAACCACTACCTGCCCACGCAAGGAACAAACCTGGGCCTCTGTCAAGATAATCCACAAAAGGTTTATTTGCCAGGGTTCATTTAAAGCAGACCAAAATGTAGAGCCTGAATCTCTGAGCTTTCTCGGTGAGTTTTGGTGCCAAATCCACTGTAATTGTTGCATTTCCTTTCCCTGCTGAACTCCCTCCTTGCAGACAGCCTGTAATGTAACTTCCTGGGAATGTTTTGTTTGGGGAGGTGGAAGAGGCACCGAAAATGTCCTTCAGAGAGCACTACAGGGAGGAAAGTTCATACTGCTAAAGACAGAAGGATGTTCAGGATAGACAGACCCTTTCCATTTCACTCCTGCTGTGGCAAGCCTGATGCAAGGATACTGTCTGCAGTCACACGAGGCTTTTATTTGATAAAACATCAGAGCCCCACAGCAGGTTTTCAGGGGCTTCCCAAGCTGGCTGAGCATGCCTGGAGAGTGAGTGCAACCACAACAGCCTTGGACAATATGGTAAATCAGGTACTTCAGGTTTGCTCTGATCTCATGTCTGACATTCATTATTTGCATGAGAGTTTCAGTCAGGTGATGTATAAGACTGGAAGTTTTATAGTCAGTCTGTAAGTCCCACCATATGTAATGGATCTGTCTGGACAGAGAAGATACCCCTGGTGTTATTAAAAACACAGTTTTTAATATATTGCAAATAAATGTACTGGAGGGTAGGGCTGGGAGACCTCTATTTTTGTATCCTACAGTACATTGTGTAAACTACTGACTGTATAAGACCAGAAAAGTGAGTTGCTTTTTAGTCAGTCACAAAGTTTGAACTAGGCAAAACATATTTGCCTTTGAAATAGAGTAACCCCCACCTGCAGATACTTGTCACTAGAGGCCCCTATTCAGTGATACCCTTCCCCCTCTGTGGGTGAGCAACCTGTTTTAATCCCAGCAACATCATCTCCAACTGGTCCAATCACACTGGGTTCTGAAATTGTGAAATTTGAAGTGCAGTAAGAAATTTGTAGATTTTATATTTTGTAGATTTTCTAAAAGACTGTAGTTGCATGTAGTAATAACCAAAGCTTTGCTTTTTGCAGGGGTGTTTTTGAGCTTAGAGGATGCTCCTGGACCACATCTTTAGGCTTTTCTCTGTAGCTGAGAGGGCTATGAATCATCTCTGTAAAAATGGGAAGCAGGAAGTCTTCCATTATTACTGGCCTGAGGGAGCATGAAGCTGAAAATGTTAGCCATCACAAGCTTATGATAAAAGCATGAGAATTGCTCAGACCCTTATGTCTGGCAATGTCTGGAGGCAGAACTGGGACTAGTATTCTGCCCACGTGCAGGAAATCAACTGCCTGGACAAACCAACATTTGAAAACATATTTCAGCAGCTGTTTTGTTTTTTTTTTATTGACCTTTGTTAGTGTGTGACCCTTACTAGAAGCTGTGAAGAATGCCACATACTCCCTTGGTACTCTATGTATGGTAGTATATTTGTTTTCTTTATTAAAATCTGGACAGAGGAAAATGGACCAGATTCAACTCCATTACCCCTGCTCAACTTCAGCAGCTGCATGGAGTGGTGGTGAAGTAACTGCACTAATAACATGCATTGCAATAGATGTTATAAAGGTGGAGAGAGTAAATGTTTGGCAATTCTCCTCTAACACAGCTACCTTGTGCCAGCAACCTCACGGTCCACTCCAGCCTTCCCTCCCAGGAGTGCTGCATATGAAGGTGAGGGAAGTCCATATTGGTATTGGTAGTATTCTAAGGTGAGGCAGGGTTTGCAGAACCACAGAATTTGGGAAAAAAATGAGGATGGCAGGGACTTCAGGGTTCTTCTACTCCAAAACCCCACTGAAAGCAGGCAGTGACTGATGGCTACCAGCTCGTGCCTTCATCACCCTTATTTGCACGATGCAGGGTCAGAATGGTTGTTGTAGGCATTACCTGTTGGACATCTGCAGTAGACACTTCACAACCTGAGCCAGCTCCCTCTATTGTACTCACAGTCAACAGTGAGAAAATGGGAGTCATAAGGGGTTTGTCCGGCTTTGGAGAAGCTGAGCCAGCTGTGGTCAGGTGAATCCCACTCAGGAGCTTCTGTGGTGTATTTCCTGCTGCTTTTTGATAAATGGTAACAGGGAAAATGACAGCATTGAGAAAACTGCCTTTGGATGAAAAACTTAAAATGGAAACTGAATTAAAGTAACTTTTTTTCCTATTTTTTTTTTCTCCCTCTGGGGCAGATGAGCCACCTGCTGTGCCTCGAGCCCAGCCTTGCTGCCAAGGAGATGCAATCCCCCAGAGTGGTGGGGAGGAAGCGAGGGCGGCCCCCACTCCAGCCAGCACCCATCAAAGTGGCTGTTCACAACCTCTTCTCAGCACCAGCCGGGGCTCTGCCGGTCGTGAAGATCCCAAAGAAGAGAGGGAGAAAACCTGGGCACAAGGTAGATACGTGATTTTCACATTCCTTCTCTACCCTCTGCTGGTTTTAATATATGTTGGACTAGAATTTCAGTTGGAACAAGGGCAAAGTTGTGCAAGCATGGGGCACAGCAATGGAAAAAAGTAAGAGAAAATGCTTTCACTTCTTCCTGAGCTGGTGAAAAATAGAGGAAATTTATTTTTCTAAATTTTAAAGTTATCTTAATTTGGGTTGTTTGAAAATAGCTTGTTACCCCAATGTTGTGTGAGATGGCTGCACACCTTTGGGGAAGTGCTTCTCTCTCATTGTCACTTTTTTCCTTCTCTCTCACTAACAGCCATTAGAATTGAACAAAATTAATGGAAAAGGAAAGGAATACAGAAGACTGGAAATAAAATGAGAGGAAAAAAAGCTAACTTCCAATGGGAAAAAAAAGGAACATTTTAGAAAATCGTGTGATTTCACTTTGGTTATTTGTCTTTTCACTTTATGGGAGAATCATGCCCAGATCTCAGTGCAAGCCTGGTGCAAAGGCAGACCTAAAGAAAGACAGAAACTGAGCACCTTAAGCCCTTCTGATGCTGCCAGTGTTCTGGGTCTCTCCCACCGTATCACCTGCAAGTGGGCTCAGCACCACTGGGAGTGGTCCACTGTTATGCCTCAGACCAGGCAAAAATGGGACTGTGATGCTGAGGGGAAGAGAATTTATTGTGGGAAGTGTAACTAAGCTGCATTGTAGTGAGGGGTCTTGTGGTCAGTAGATTGCTCTATTAATCTCTCCAACTCTCTCTGCAACCAACTTCACGTTTTTGTTTGGGATTGTCCTGACCCAGGTGCAGCACTTCATGTTTGCCCTGCCTGTTCCTTATTTTAAATAGGTATAGATAGAGACATGCAGACTGTTGCAAGGAGGGCAAATTGGTGACTGTCAGAAAATAACAGCTGCTTACATTCCTGATGTGAAGATAGAAAAATAAATAAAGCAGTCAGGCCATGCACAAGGCAGACCCAGACTTTCCTGGAGAAGGTCTTGGCCTCAGGTGTTGCTTTCTTTTTCCCTGGGTCTCTCCTGTCACAGGAGGCAACAAGGTTCCATGCATGCTGCTGCTGACTGTACTCCTTGGGTTTGGGCTTTATCTAGAGCAGGCTACCCTCATCCTTGTCTTTCCCTTTTCACCTCCTGCCAGACCTTCTTCCTCCCATCCTTTAACCTCCATCCAGCCTTCTCTCTTCTTCACTACCCCTCTGCACCCCTTTTCCAGACTCCTCTAATTTTCGACATACCCCTATGCAACACCTACTGCAATAGCCATCAGTACCTCAGTCCTTAATGCTTTCCCCTCATCCTCTGCCTTCTCCCATGTCTTTCCATGCTCTCCCAGCTTCATCCATACTCCTGTCTGCCATGGGGACACATTTTGAAGTGTGTTTAAGTGTGTGCCGAGAACAGACCTTGCATGACTAAGAAACAGTTTCAGCTGCAGTTTCCCATTTGCAGAGTTTTCACTTTGCTAATGTAAATGATGTAACAGCAGCTGCCAAGCAGAGCCAACCTGACAGCAGTCTCAGGTGTCCCTTTTGGGATTACTGCAGAATTTTATAGCAGTAGTCCAAAATAGAGCTGCATGTCCAAACAAAGGATGGGGCAAAACCTCTAGTGTTTTGTAAAATGTGGGATATGGAAATACTTATTATTTTTCACTCCTGTATTAGGATAAAACCCCAGGACAGAAACATCTGAATTGCTTTACTTGGGGTACTTGTTATTGCAAGTTTATTATTTATTATATTTATTTAGTTTATTTATTTCAAATAGTTCAAGTATTGTCAGTAAAACTGCATGACTTATAGGCTCTTTAGATCAAAACCATCCCAGTCTGGAACAATAACACTTTGGGGTGTGGTGAAATTGTGTCTTTGAGGTGATTAAGTGATTTGCCAAATACCAAATGGCTTTGTATGCAGAGTTTCAAACCCCATCCCTTCTACCCTGGCTTGTCCTGCTGATCCCCATTTCTACTCCTGCATTTACATTTGATTTGTAATTTGACAAAAAAGGGTGCTGGTGAGTATATTGTGTTCGACCCCCATTGCACCCATCCCCCTGTGAAAAAGTCTTTCACCAACCACCACATATCTGTAAACGGGAGAAGTGGGAGACTTAAATTCCTCGAAATGCTGCAGTAACGCTGCACTTTGGACCTGTGTGTCTGAGCACTCAATTGCTGTGATCCCATCTTCTTCCAAAGGGAAGCTTTTCCCTGGGCTTAGTACCACACACTCCTCCTCTCTGTCCCCAGGCACTTTGCAAGGAGGCAACAGCATTCTCCTTCAGCAGTGAATCTGGGATGAAATCATTCCTTGGTGAGTGATGGCAAGTGAAAAGCCATACTTTCATAACCAGTGGCTTAGACTGAAAGAGCTGACACCAATGAGCTGCAGCATCCATGGCATCTGGCCTGGTGCTGTTCATTTGGGCTATAGGATTCGTACTGGAGAGATGTTTTTCATGAGACACCTTTGCATGTTGTGTGCTCAGCTGAAGTGAACTCTCCTCAATCAAAAACACTTCCCCAGTGTGAGTCAAAGATTACATTTTTGATGGGGAATTCTAGCTTGATTTAATTAGCTGGATAATTGCATGACTTTCAGATACCATGAGACTTGCATGCATTTAAAAAAATTACTCCCTTCCCAAATGGCAGACGACCAAATTCTTTATAGCAACCAGATAGCTGAATTATTACAGAACAGATGGAAAAATATTTCTGAATTTTTAGCAAACTAGGAATTTACAGCCTAGATTTAAATCTATTTTGACTGAGATGTGAATAACAGACATTTTTAATCACATGCTCTTTATACACAAGTGACCCATTGCCTGTTTTCATTGATACTAAGGCAAATATCTGTGTCTTCCTAAAATGACATTTCATCATGCTTCACCACCAAGAAAAGTCTCTTTCTTGCTATCCTGTTTATTTTTTCACAGCTTTGGCTATAAAATTTCATCAGCTGTTTTTCCAAAAACTGTTTGGTACCTTATTGCCATAAAACATTACATTTCCCTGCAAGACAATATTCTTTCTGATTGTCTAAATCTCTAGGAAAAAACCTATTCTGGCAGCTGGGGGGGGGGTTTGGGTTAGTAGATGAATGGGTTTTATTTCTCTGGCTGTGAGAGCAGCCCTGAAGAGCTGCCTAGAAAGCCTGTCCAAGGGAAAGGTTTGTTAGCATTGTGCAGGGAGTTGCAGTGTCAGAGGCCATCGGAGGGTCACATGCACAGGGCAATGCTGCAGGAAAGTACACAACATCCTTCCCAGAAGGCAACAAAGAGATGGCTTCATCTGAACAGCTCAAGGGCAGTTTGTCCTTCCGTGCAACTGAAGCAGCTCCCACCTGAGGAGCAGGCCCCTGCCCAGATCAGCCAGGACCTTCTGAGTTCCTGCCAGCTAGAGTGGGCAGCAAAAGTCACATATGTGGGGTGACAATTTCCGTTTAGGGGCATAGATTCCCCTGCCGCCCTAGAAGTCACTTCTAATGATGACAAATAAGCAGTCCGGATTTGGACATAATGGGAATGAGATTGCGCAGACAACCTCAAAGTGCCCTGATTGCATTATTTGCTCTGCAGAAGAAATCTGTTGCATGACACAAGAAGAAAAGGTGCGAAAGTCCTTGGACTGTGTTTTGTCTTTGCCAGTGTAGCACTGACCCCTCTCTGCCCTAATGACTGAGCTTGTCTTATGCTGAATCTCCTCACTCACAGTTAAATACAGAGAGAGAGCAAGGTATAGCCATGGATCCCAAAACATGGACTCAGAAGTTCTGCTTCCCATGTGCAGGTTTTATGTCAATCCTCTGTCCAGCCATCAGAAGTCCACATGACAGGACCAGGCTGACTCAGACACTCACCTTGGTGCACATCTCTGTGCACATTTGCAGTGGCTGGAGGTGTTCATTTCTCCAGCCGCAAAAGCTCTTGTGACCCGGTGGTGCCTCAGCCCTTCTCTCTGGAAGGACACAGGCCCATAGGAACAAGGTGAATCCCAACCTTTTCTAGCAAATGTTTTCTAAGGACAAGGGAAAACTGGTGAAGGAGAACTGGGAGCTATAAAGATGAGAACCTAAGTGGTTTAAGAAATCTGCAAGGAAAGTTTGTATTGTTCATTGTGTTTCTTTCCCATGTGTTTTATTTTACAAGTTGGCAGAGAACTTGTTCAGAAGAGAAGAAAATGGTTGCCTGTTCTTCTTCCATGTTTTTTTGGTGTGAGGTTACAGAAATACTGTCTGGATGAATCCTGACTGCTCTGTGACTGTAGCAAAAACTCCATGACTCTTCCCCATCCACAATCACTGCATACTCGAACAAGCTTGTAAGCAGCATCAATGGCACAAAAGCCCACACTCTCTCTGCATCTAATGCATGGTGACCTTGGTGAAGTAGATACTAATTTTGTACCCTAAATGCCTGATCAGCTTTCTCTGCTCTCTTTTCCTTTTCTCTTTTTACGGCAGAAAATCTGTAAGAGTGGCAGGGTTGGTTGTAGACCGTTTTAAAGCAACCACTGCTTTTACATCTCATGCTGTGCATATTAAAATTTATGACATTTGATATTCAAAATCTGTTTCAAATGCCTTACCAAGAGGTTTTCCCAAAGTGCTCTGATAGATTTCCTTTGTCTCCTTTTCTCTCTCCCTTTCTCTCTTCTTCACTGCTTTTTTTCACTTTCATGCATATGTGCTCTCCACTGCCAAGCACTCAGTCAGTCAGCTGGTTGATTGGGTTGGTTTTTCAACAGAGAAGAATCAGTCCAAGAAAAGACATCTTAAAATGCAATACTTTGAGATTTACACTTCATGATATTCAGAGACTACTTACTGTTTCCATGGCCAGGAGGTAGCTAAGCTGTGTTTGCTATTGTACATTATTTTATTTTGATCTAATGAAGATACCTTCTCTGATATCCCTACTAAAATGGCATTTATCTGTACCCAGAGGCTGTGAATCACATTCAGTTGCAATTCAGTTTGCAAACAGTTTCCTAAAACAGGAACCTGCCAAGAAGGGGCTTCCATGCTTAAGTTTACACGAGTCTTGCCTTCTGTTTATCTGCTCTTGAACTTAAACCTGCCTGGTTCTCCAAGAGCCAAGTGGAGAAAGAGGGCACTGTCCCACCTTCACCAGGCTGATGGTGTTGGTGAGGCAATGTTCGGTGTTGGTGAGTCAGCACATGCTCATGAGGCTCAAGGGCTGGAGAGGGGACTAGTGCTCCTCTGTTTGGGACCACAGGACTGTGAGCCAGTAAGGATAGTAAGGAGCCAACACAAAAGTGAAACAGAAGTCACTAGATGTGCTGTCTCCAGAAGAGTATCTATACAGATAAATGCATGGGTGAGAGCATTTATGAGTTGCTGGAGTATGTCCAGAGAAGGACAACAAAGCTGGTGAAGGGTCTGGAACACAAGTCTTATGAGGAGTGGCTGAGAGAGCTGGGGTTTAGCCTGGAGGAAAGGAGACTCAGGAGGGGCCTTATTACTCTATATAATTACCTGAAAGGAGGTTTTGGGTAGATAGGAGTTGGTCTCTTTTCCCAGGCAGCAAGTTATAGATCAAGAGGAAAGGCCATCAAGCTATGCCAGGGGAGGTTTAGACTGGACATTAGGAAAAATTTCTTCACTGAAAGGGTGGTCAAACATTCCAACAAGGGAAGTGGTAAAATCACTATCACTGGAAGTATTCGGAGAACGTGTAGATGTGGTCTACAGGGACATGGTTTAGTGGTATGTAAGGACTTAAAGAGTCAAACGCTGTTAGTGCCACAGAAGGACTTTGCCATGAGATAAGCACAGAATGTAGCAACAGCATGGCACTAACCGTAACCCTGGAGGAGACGAGGTCTGGCTTAGCACATCCTGAATAATGCATCCACACTGGAATTCCCACTATGGCAAACTGTGTAAAAAAGCAACTGCTGGTACTCATATCACTGGTCAAACAAAGACAACCACAAGTTATGAGGCAGAGGGCATCCATGACCACCAAAGTTGCCCCCTGAATATGCTTCCATGGCTACCTGAAACTTGGATTGTAAATTCAGCAACTGTGACGTGAACTTGAGATAAGATGAATAGGGTACTATTGTCTGAGGGTTATCTCAGACATACGGGGAGGTTAACAAAGATGGGGGAGAAGAATGTATCTCTGATAACAGACATAAAGAATGCAGAATCTATGGGACACAAGGAAAGCCAACTCAGCAACTGTGCTGAAATCAGCTCCAACTGGGCAAAAGGTAATTCCAGCAGGGTGAGATTGTGGCCACCAACCACAACCCACCAACTCAAGAAACCCACAGACTCAAAAGAAGAGAAAGACTGAGCATGCAGACTAATTAGAATTAGAAGCAAGGGAATCATTTAACCAATAGAAAAGGACAACTCTCTTAAATTCAATGATTATTAATTCCTTTGTTTGCAAAAATGTACAAGTAGTGAAAAGTTTTGGATGACCTCAAGATCCACCACCACCAAGAAGTCCAGGGTGAAGAAGGACCAACAGGAAGCCACCTAGATCCAAGCAGCATGACCATCTTCTGCTTTCTCTCTCTCTCTCTTCTCTTTTTTATTTCTTTCTATCTATCTATCTATCTATCTATCTATCTATCTATCTATCTATCTATCTATCTATCTATCTATCTCACATTTTACTGTTAAATAAAATCCTTACTATTGATTTTGGCATATGGTCTCATTTGCACCTTAATTTGGGCAGAGGCATCTCTCATTAATCGGATCTTAATATGGTTTCCTGGCAGTGCAGGATTAATGGTTGGACTCGATGATCTTGGAGATTTTTTCCAACCTGAATGATTATGTGATTCTATATATACAAGTATATATGTACATCTTTTTTTAAATGTACATACTTTTTAATATGAATATAGTGTGTACAAATGCACATATGTATATATGCATTTATTATATATGCATGTATGTGTATGACTAAATTCCTGCTTAAAATATACTTTGTACATTATACCAAGCTTGGATATAAACTCTGAGAGAAGCAATACTCTGCAAATTTAATAGGGCTAAAAATTCCTTTTCCTTCTTATTCATGTCACTTTTAGCATTTTCAACTTTGTCCACTGAAAAACAACAACAAAAAAAATCACCTGTCAGAAGAAAAGCTCGATGTAGTATATTTAAATACATAAATGTGCACGGCTCTCTGCTTTCCCCCTGCTTCCCGTAGCAAAAGAAAAAGCAAGAGTGGTACCTTCAGGTCACATCCATCACATCAGCCCTTTTTAAATATGAGGACCTGATCATCCCTTGACTGGTGAGATGTTGCCAGGTACTGTCAGTGTAAAGACATAGGGATATTGCACCATAAATTTCCATCTTGTTTCTCTTCTCCAAGCTGGGCTGCAGGTCACAAAGATCACTGGGTGCAACAGTGCAGCAGTTTGTATTTACTGTCTGATAATAACACACTACCGACCACGGTCTGAGCTTATTTACATGCGTGTCAGCTCAGAGTAGCCTCTTGGTGCCACTGGATTTACACATGATTTACACCTGTGCAACCGAGAGCAGAATTTGACCCTAAATTATGATGTAGTTAAGGACCCCATGTTTCTGAGTTGCAGAGCATTGTTTACATCCACATGAAATGGGTTGTAAAATGCCATTACACTGATTTGTTGGAGTGTTAGACTCAATTTGCTCAGGTGTAAATAACTACCCGGTGGGTGGCATAATATTTGCATCCTGTAGCTTAAGGCATTGCTGTCTGCTGCAAATCAGTCAGGCTTCAGGCTCCAGTATCCTCCCGGGAGCAGAACGGATGCTCCTGGCCTGGAGAAAGTGATGCAATAGCAGATTGCTAATGAGTGGGAGTTCATGGGGCGGAACCTACATGGAATAAAATTGGAATATCTTATGTATGTATACTTTCATTATTTTTTGCAGCTGAAGTCTCGTGTCCTGATGACTCCTTTAGCAATCTCTCCACCAAGAAGCACGCCGGAGCCAGATATTAGTTCAATCCCCCAGGATACAGCTACAATACCCAACTCAGACACCCCACAGGCTCTCACAGGTACTCAGCCCCAAGTGCTCCTTGATCAAGGGGTTAGCAGAAACCACAGGCTGTCAGCCAGATGCTGTGCTTCCCAGAACAGGTGGAGCTCACGAAAACAGGGTGTTTGCAGATTAGTCTGGCGACCAGTAACAAGGAGCAGAGATGTCCTGCAAGACTATATTTTTACTACCATGTGTCAAGTTTAGTGGAGATGTCAGTTCCACTCCTCTTGAAATGTGAACATCAAAACCCCATGAATGCTCCATTTTATACCCAACACTCACCCCATCAAATATGTTGCAATGACCAGACTAAATCCCTGTGTGAACATGAAGCATCTGTTACAGCTGTGAGAAGAAGAACAGAGGAGCCATGGTCTGACTGTAGGCAGGGTTACCAGCACAGAAACTCCAAAGCCTTATCACAGCAGCAGACATGGTCATTTCTAAATGCAGTCAGAATACACAGCCTTATTCTTTTTTTGTTTATATTACCGGAAGTGACATAGGTCAATGCTTTTAAACTGATGTAAAGGAAAAGAAAGTCAACAAGGCAGTTGATTTACCCTGAGATTTCATCAGAGAAATGGATTAGATAACATTAGAATCTAAACACAACACACAAATCCCATTATTTCTTAGCTGGGATGCACAGAGGAGAAGTTTCCCATCTGCTCTGGTGGCAGAATGATACCAAATGTAGCAACAATGACAATAATAATATATTTTATTCTCATTTATCCCTTCACAGGTGAAGTCTGCAAAGTGCTTGGAAACATCAGTGGTGTTTCATAGCACATCCTTGAGAGTTGTGCCTGGGGCTGCTTCTGAAGGGGGATAGGGAGGCACAGTCCACCAGTTCTACCAGATCACCACAGTGGCTGCAAAGGCAGAGACTCTGCCGAAGGCAGAGGTCATTTGTGGTGCCTCACACCTCTGTCTGCCCATCCCCATGCCACTGACACCTTTTTCTCCCAGCACCTTCTCAACAGTGGGTGCAGGTTCCCACCAGAGCAGGGTTTGCAGGAGATGGAGGGAAGATCAAGCCAGCTTTTACCTCCCTCTTTGCACCAAAAGAACCATAGGGACCCCTGATCCCCAACGAGGGACTCAGCACACTGCTTGCAGGCTGCAGAGTCCCTCCTGCAGCCACAGCCAGCCCCTGACAAAACCAATGAATTGTCACAGCCACATTCTGCAGATTTGTTGAGGTGTGGCACTCTGGGAAAGCTGCACTCTAACAAACCCCTGCAAATCATGCATGCTGCTGTATTTTGGTGCGCTAGTCTTTTGTTTGTTTGGCACTTGGAAGGTGTAAAGCGGTATGTAATGATAAGTATGATTGCTATTATCCTCCTATTTACCCAGGATGTACTGCCTGAGCCCCTTCTGCTGTTCCCTGAAAGATAGGGTAGCAGAGTGCACTGTGACAGTCGCACTAGATTTTCATTAGAGTGATGCAAACCGTAAATTATTCCCAACTTTACACAGCTGTCATCATGTCCTCCACTTCGCTTGATGGGGTTTTTTTGTCACATATCTGATTTCTGTCAGAGGGTAATGTTATATTGTTTGAGAGATGACAGCTCAAGCACACTCAGCGAGCTATTATAATATGTCTCACTTTAGCCTGACTTTAGGCTGTGTCTTAGTCGCCCTTAGTTACAGCAGCGTGTCTGCTTCCTCCAAGATGCAGTTAGCCTCAGCCAAGCTGAAAATAAGTTCATGGTAGTGAGGAGAACACTGATCTTTTGGCTATTGCTGGCAGGCCTGATGGCATACAGAAAAACTGCCTTTGCAGGCAATGGCTTATGAAAGGAGGCATGCAGAGCTTGGCTGTGGAGAGGCTGGGGCAGATCCCCTCGCAGGCCCCCTGCGCAACACAGTCACACTGCTGGGTCCAAATGGCACTGCATGCCATGTACCATTTCCCTCAACACAACACAGCTTGCAGAGTGCTGGGTTGGACATGGAGGGTCTGGAAGTTCCCAAAGACAAGAGTCTCTGCACTGTGCAACTCAGTGCAGCATAACCCCCTGGAAATTACAACTGCATTAGGGTCAGAAGAAGAAAGGATCCAAACTCTTTCCAAAACTCATCTCAGAGCAGTGCTTCTCAAAGTGGCTCTCAATGAACCAGTCTAAAAACACACAGAAAAAAACCCCAAAAAACAATCCCAAAACACACCTCGGGCTGGTGTTTACCCCTTCCTGTACAGTCACCCTTGCTAGTCACTGTCATGCACTCCCAGGGCATTTTTTCTGGTCACGAGCTGCACAAAGTAGACTTAAGAGAGCAGACCCCAAGCATACTCAGCAGCTTCTTTAGATGCATGTAGCTAATCCTAAACTGTGACACAGAGCTAGACCTAAACTCAGCTTGCTTTGCTTTGGCAGTGGGTGATCAGTGTGAAGAAGTCTGGCTTTGCCATCGTAAGTGGCAACAGTTCATGAGTGAATGGAAGAACTTTGGAAATAAATAGAAATATGTAACTCTACTGTTTTCTAGGATGCTCTCAGGACTGTTTTGCAATAACCTTGTTGGGATTTTATGTCTACAGTCTGCATTTATGTCAACAAACAAGCGAATCTGGGGCCGTACCTTGACAGAAAAAAGGTGCAGCAGCTGCCCGAGCGCTTTGGTCCGGAGCGGCCGTCGGTGGCCCTGCAGAAGGCAGTGCAAGCCTGCATCGACTGCGCACTCCAGCAAAAGGTGGTCTTCTCCCTCATCAGGCAGGGCTATGGAGCCGAGATGGTGTCAGGTAAAGCATCGTTATAAGGGTTTATGGCCAGCAGGGAAGTGCTTGAATTCCTAATGTAATCCCAAATCCTTAATGCTCTGGCTGTCCCATTCACATCTGTGGGCTGGTAACCAGCTTTGAACATCACTCATGCCTTTCCAAAATGAGATCCTGCAGGAATTGCCTTGGTGTCAGATGAAAGAATATCGGTAAAGTGTATTGCAGTGGTGATTCAGAGGAGGAACAAGTGCTTCAGAGTGCAGCATTTACCACTTTTTGGAACAGTGCTGAGGCTGTGAGCTGAGGTTTTCATGCAGCCATGCAAGAAAGAGCAATGCCAGCCCACTTCATGACACACATTGCCACCACAAGTACACATGTGCACCTCATGCATTGAGGGTGGTAAAACACTGGAACAGGTTGCCCAGAGAGGTAGGAGATGCCCCGTCCTTGAAAGTGTTCAAGGCCAGGTTGGATGAGCCTTGGAGCAATCTGATCTAGATGATGTCCCTGTTCCTTGCATGAGGGTTAGACCAAGTGACCTTTAAATGTCCTTTCCAGACAAAACCATTCTACGAATCTGATTCTATATTGCTCTGAAGGACAACTTTTACAGAGTTCAGCTGCTGGTGTGTCCTCTGCCTGCCATTCATGAGTCAAACCTGCTCTCAGCTGCAGAAATTGCAAAAGTCCCAAGGCAATTCCCCATGCAGCAGGATGACACATACACATCAGAGAGAATCAGAGGTCAAAGGGAACTTCCCAGAAGCTCCTCCTCTTCCCACAGTGACACCTCTGGCTGTGTCCTGATGAGTCCCCCATGTCCCACACTGAATCCCCTGGAATAACAGATTAAATGTAAACTTTTATCACAGCTAGAGTTTTGTGTCACAACTTTGTTTTGGCACATAAAAATGCAGCGGGAATGAAACAATGATGGGAATATGGGAACAACACTCTCCAATGAGCTGCTGCAGCTGAGTCAAGTGCGAACCTGAAGCCAAGAACTGTAAGTCCAGTTTCACAGGGACTACAGCTGCTCAACTGTGCCATTGGGACCTCCTTGTGTGGGAGCCCAACTTCTGGCCTTCTATGCAGCATATAAATCCTGCTTCTTTCCTCTCCTCCAGTTCTCTCTAATCACAGGTGTGCCTTCCCTAAGGGACATCAGAAATACTCTGAGAATGATCCAGACTTGTTCACAGAAACACGAGACTGAAGCAATTTAGTGCAAAGCTTTATTTTTGCCTAGTTCTGTGCCTGCATATATGATTTTCATTACAAGCAGGAGAGTCATATTATGCACCAAGCCAGCCAAACTCCTTGGTCTCAGTTCCTCTGAGCTGGCTCTGCTTCAGCCTCACCTGAGCCAAAAACACCTGGTCAGCATTGCTCCCAATTTGATGCTTCTTCTAATCATCAAGGAGGGGTGAATAACCTCCTCGTCATGGCATAGCCCTGCAATTGCACCTCACTCCCAGCCCAGCAGCCGCACAGACAAATTTTGTCAGGACTTTCCAATCTTCCCATATCTTGCCTCACAGATGTTCAACTGGCCATGGAGCACAATCCCTCACAGCTCAGGCCAACAGGAAATCTCTGAAGCCATCCACAAAATTTTAAGTCTAACATTGCAACTTGTACTTGTTCATAGTGATGGAAGGCTGTAGGACTGGGAAAAAACCTTCCAGGTGGAGGAGTCCAGGCAGCCATATCATGCAGTCCTCCCTAAAAACCTATTGACGGAATGTATCGTGCTACAACTGACCCTGGTGGGTCTGTTGTGACCCCTCCACCCATCCCATGGCTGGGACCATATACTCTTTTAGGTTCCTGGCTAAATATATCCTCTGACAGCTTCACCCAGGAATTTTGATTGCTCTGCTCTCACCTTTGAGCTTAATCTTAGATATATTTGCAGAGAGCCGCCCTCATCTTGCTAGGCTGAAATGCATAGTTTCTTTCAGGTGAGGAAGATCTCTCGATGACTGAAAGGAGTGCAAGAGTCTCGCCACAGTCCCTGTAGGATGATGATGTGATGATGGCTGCAGTGCCACAGGGGAAATTTCTGTTTCCTGAACATCACTGTGGTCTGCCTGTGCACTTGTGCAAGTGTGAATTCACCCTTCTTGGGCCTGGATGACCAGAATGGTTCCCATCAGTCCATTTCATGCTTCACCAGGACTTTATACAGTGATATTATCACTCCCTTTTCCCTCCTGGAAATTCTTTGTTCTACATCTCCTTGAAATGTATCTGACTTCTTCATCACTGTATCACCTTGGTGACTTACAGGCATCTGGTGAGCTTATATAATTTTTTCTTCTCCCATCAGGTTGTATTGAACTTCCTCAAGAACTTATGGATTGCTGTGTACTTTCTAGAATTTTTTTTCACTCATTTTTACTGTCACAGAACCCAAAACTACTCAATCCTTTCTGTGCAATCTTCCAGTCCTCTTCTCCATTGATAATATCTCCTGTCTTCCAGCATCCACAAAATCTTTCTGTGCCATCATGGACTACCACTGATTCCTTTCCAGCACTTGGGGTCTCCTGCCAGCAGACCCTGTTGTCATTTCTTGACCCACCTTTCATATGCAATGCTTTCCAGTTTAATGAAAGATTTTTCATACTTTACTGAATTCCGATAAGAACAAAACTGCCAACCTTCCCTTGCCTATAAATGCAATTAACTCAGTAAATACAGATCCACAATGAAACTGTTAACTCTTTCTTCAGTACAACCTGGGTACCTTTTATTCATTCACAACCATGTCTTTAATTCTTACCTCCCCATTATCTTTTAAAACCTTGAGTATTGCTGAAGTCAGCCTAATAGCCCATCACTATTAGTGGTCACTGCAGATCACTTTCCTTCCTGTTCCTTAGACCAAGGTATCATAATTGCCTCCTTCCAATCATACAATACAGTTTTCAGATGGATGCATATATTAGAAATTCTTGCACTGTTGGCCATGCCAGTCAGCATCTTTCAGCACTCCAGGGGGAAGGTGATTTGGGTCACACAAACTCAGCTCCTTAATCTCCTCCAGTTTGTTGTGTGTTTCAGGTAAAGTAATTACACAGAAATATTTTAAGACATACGAACACTTGAGTAAAATCATTTCCCCGGCTCTCATTCTTCCTCATGCCATGCATCCTCAGGTATTGAATTGCTCCTGTTTGCTTTCCAGTGTCAGCTTCTTTTGAGGGGAAGCAGCATCTCCAGAGCCTGCTGGTAGTGAACAGCATTGGATATGTCCTGCGCTTCCTGAAGAAGCTCTGTCGCAGCCTCTTGTGTGACACTCTCTTCAGCAACCAGCCTTTCCAGCAGCACAGCGCTGTGATGGAAAACCCAGAGGTGTATGAAAACAGACGGATGGAGGCAGGTAGGCAGCTTCACCAGCTTGGGTTCAAGATTTAATAGACTTGAAGAAATTACTGTCTTTTGATTTTGATGCTGTGCTGTATATGATAGAGAACTGCAGGTCTCTGTGTGACCTTTCCAGAGGGAGGCAGCAGGCTGAATTGCAGTATTTTTCCCAGTGGCTATAGAGGAAGCTTTCAGATGAGAACCACTGTGTTGAGGAGCAATAGGAGTAATTTTAAAATGTTTTTATATTTCAATGTTTATTGTATTTTTCTTAGGACTTGTATGCTGTCATTGTCCTTGTTTCTGTTGATTTTCTCCCATAACTTTAGGCCTCCTCAAGCACACCTGACCCTGAGGTAGAAGCCTCAAAAGGACTAGGTTCCTTCAAGTTTCAGGCAGGCAGGAAGGTAGAGGGGAAATTTCCCCTCTCCATGGAATTCAACCACCATATTAGACACCAAGGTGTTCCCAGTGACTACCAATCCCTCTCTGCTTACAGCCCTGCCACACAACACTGCCTGTCCTGGGTCCTCATACCCCTTTGCTCATGTGCTGCCTTGGCTTATTGGCTGCCTGGAGAGGAGGGAGGCTTGGTGAGCACATGGATCCCAGTCCACACTTAAGAGTCATCATGGCTTGCCATAATATGGATATTCTCTGACGTGGCACTGCCCCAACACCTGTGGGCTTCCCCACTTGCACACAGTTCCTTTTAAGGAGCACCTGCAAAGCCGAACAATCTGCCTTCACTCAAGGGAACCTCCTACTGGATCCTACTAAGGGGAGAGAGCCACCCTCAGCAGTGCAGTTTTGGGTCAGGGTTGCCAACACAAACCCACACATTGTTAGCAGTAGCACACTCAGTCTGGATTCCGATCTGTCACCTCCATCCTTAAGTGTAAACCTAAATGAGTTGTGACTGCTAAGTGGTTTGCTTTGCTTCTTTCAGGAATGTTTCTTCTAGCTTAAAAAACCTCTGGGCACCAGCAAGTTCCCTGTCTTAGTGCTTGACCATGAAGGGGCTGTGGTGTGGGACAGATGCACCTAAGGATGGTGGTGGTCCTAAGAGCACCTGCCTGAAGCAGCACTGGACACCCAGGTGGATGGCACACCTGAGATTCCTTCTTGCCCATACCCCAGCATGCTGGGACAGGGTGCTGGCCCCAGGCAGCCTCCATGGAGCTGGGACATGCCTGCAGCCCTCATCTGCAATCAGTGGCTGGAAAGCTGCCCTGGGGCCCTCTACAGACTTTGCAAAAGCTAGTTTGGAACAAAGGAAATATGCAAATTATGAACATGA
Organism: Hafferia zeledoni; assembly: GCA_035583235.1. Taxonomy (NCBI): domain Eukaryota; kingdom Metazoa; phylum Chordata; class Aves; order Passeriformes; family Thamnophilidae; genus Hafferia; species Hafferia zeledoni. Next base: position 71,110,776 of record JAWWEV010000115.1, read on the forward strand.
GCCTTCATTTCACCTACAGGCTTCCTCCTGACTTAAATTATTTTTACTTTTCTTTTATTAACAACACCATGAGTGCCTCTCATGCATTCAGTTTAATGGCAGGTACATGCTGGCTGAGAGAAAGGTGTTTTAGTGTCCACAATTATGATCTATGAATCACTTATTTGCCAGGAAGACCCTAAGTGTTTGCTTTGTACACCAAAGCTGGGAGAGGGCTGTGCACACAGTGCAGAAATCACCCTTTTGTGCAAAGAAATCCAGCTGCCACTCTTGTACATAGGGGAGGAAAGGTGGGAGCCCAGTCTGAAAAACTACTTTTCTTTCTTCTCAACTAGGACATTAGCAGCAAGCTCAATGTTTCTGAGAGGTCAAGAGATTTCTGTAGCACTGAGGGAGTGCAGCCCAGGAGGCTTCGCATTTGCGTTTGCATTTGCATTTTAATTTGCATGTACATTTGCATGGCAGAGCTGTATGTGGTAGAAAGCAATTCCACAACCAGAGTTTTTACAGTGGCTGTTACACCCTGAGCATCTCCCTCCCCTCAAAATTTCAATGCAGATGTCCCTGACACCATTCCCACTGGATCTCTCCAGACTCTGAGGAAGCGGCAAAATATTATTTTTCCCTCAGACTAGACAAGAGATGGGGATGTAGGCAAGCATGCTCTTTCCTGGGTTTTGCCCTTGGTGGGGAAGATAACTAATAGCTTCCCAGAAGCAGCATGGGCTGGGCAGCCCGGGCTAGTCAGGTAGGTTTAGATTTGATATTAGGAAGAAATTTTTTACTGTGAGAGTGGTGATGAACTGTAATAGGTTGTCCAGAGAAGCTGTGGGTGCCCCATCCATGAAAGTGTTCAAGGCCAGGTTGGATGGAGCCTGGGCAAACTGGTCTGATGGGTGGCATCCCTGCTGATCAGAGGTGGGAGTTTGGAGCCAGATGCTCTTTAAGGTCCCTTTCAACCAAAACCATTATATGGAGGAGACACCTGGTCCTGCAGTAAGAGAGGCTATGATAAGCAGTGCCCTTTCCAGACCATCTGGATGCTCAAGTGGCTGTTTGAGATGACAACTCCCAAGGGGGATGCTCCTTTCAACAAAGATTAACAGAAAAATGATAAGTTTGGATGTCAGGATGGTTTCAGTTGTGTTGTTCTGCAGAAGCCTGTCCCTGGATCTGTGAGGATGGCTGGCAGGGTTGCTCAGCAGCTTCACCATCTAAGCCACTGCATCCCTGTGGGCTCCAGAACACAGCCTGGAAAGCTGGATGCTGATTCCAGTGCAGACAAATAATTGTTTGGAAAACCTAACAGCAAGATTATTTCTCAGTCTCAGAGTTCACATGAAGGCGTGGAAGGAGAAATTAACTCTGCCTTATAAAGCACTTGAAATGGGAAATTTTGGAGAGAGGAAAGACTGCCTTTTCCCCTGGGCAACTCATGTCCAGCTCAGGAGCTTTTTGTCTATGTCTCTGTAACAGTGGGACTGCAGTAATGGCCTCTCACCCTCCATGTTGCACTCAGCTGGAGCCAGGCAGATACACAGTATTCTTGTTCATCATGTCAGTCTGTGTTCAACAGCTCTGTTGGCACCACTGGAGTAACTCCAGTTTTAGTCACTGGTGTTTGAGGCACTGAGTCTATGTTTAATACTGTGCTGCCTAAATCTCCTTCTGTCTCCCCAGGAGCTCTGCAATAAGGTCAGCACAGGGGGGTCCTCTGCTACAAAGAATAGGCAGGGTTTCCCCATAGTGTCAATAAGAAGGAGGACAGTAGGAGCTCTGCTTGCAGACAGGTCTGTCAGGATGCCTGTTGGGATAAAGCTCGCATGGAAGGAGAAGGGCCATAATAAAACACCACAGGAACCCATGCAAAGTAGCCACATTTTTCATTGTTTCTGTTCTCCAGCTTGTGATCAAGATGTTCTTTCTTTTAAAATCATGTGCTTTTCACCCCCTGTGCGCCAATGAATCTAATACATGTATTGACTTTGGTGCATTTACTCTTGATTTACACTGTCAGAAGTGAGAGGAGAAGCCAGCATCATGTCCAGTCATATTAATCCACTTACACCATATAGGAGTCACCTTTTAACCTTGCCCCAAAGCACATGCCCCTAAGCCATTATTCACCTGTGCTCACAGCAAACTGCCAGATGCTAATGGCTGTGAACAGGCCAGGTGGGATTTGTTGACATATGCATATATCATTTACAACAATGTTTTATATGTCTAAGAAGTACACACTCACCAGGCTGTACCTAGTGCTGGTCTCTGCAATGAGCCTTGTTGACTGTGCGTTACCCTCCCTGCACCTGAGCCCCAGCTCTGCCTGCCCTGCCAACCCCTCTCACACCAGCACCCAGTGGCCTCACATGGTGAGGGATCCTCTCCAGCCCTCTCTCAACATCAGTGGCTTCACTGCCTTCTCTTGGCACATCTGGGGACATTCCTCATGGCTCTTTCTCAAATGTGAACAGACTTTCTGGCTCATGAGAGCAGTTTGTGGGATGACTCTCAGGACTTCATCTGGAAATCTCCGCTTTACAGCAAATTCCCACAGCACCCGGGTTCAAAGCACCTCTGGACCTACACCCCAGAATTTTCCATGAGAGTGGCAGTGTAACTTGAGCTAAAATGATGGCAAGATTTGGATGACATGTGCAGAAAAATCTGTGAAGTGTGCCAGGGACTACATGATGGGAAGCCAACAGAGATCCTGTGAAGTGCTTCCATACACACACCCTGCATTCAGCTTTCATGATTTCTCTCATGATGAGCTAATGGAGGCTTGGATGGGAACATGCAAAAAAGACATTTGTAGGGTATGTACATAGTGTTGACATGCACCTATGAAATGTTAGGCTGTTCTTCAGAGGAAAGCATGCTTACTATAAAACTTCTGGTTAACATGATGATGGGCACAGAAATTGAATTAGTTTCTCTTATGTGTGAAGCATGAAGCTTGATAAACATCTACTTTCCCCTTTCAGTCACTCCTTTCTTTACTCTTTCTATCCTGAACCTTTGGTTTCAGCTATTTTGTGCAGTTATATCATTAACATGCTCAATATAGAGCATGGCTGCATGTGGGTGCAGCAAAACTTTCTTTTTACAAGGCCTCCTGTGGCCACTCTGTATTGTCTTCATGAGGGGGAAGACAGGAAAGTCTGTGAAAAAGGTCTTCAGCCTTGCTCTTCTTGCCATGGCCGAGTCAAATATTTATGCTTAAATACCATACGAAGTTCCCTACCACTGTACACGGGAGAACAGCATCTCGTCACACTTCCTGGAAGTAGGGATCTATATGGAGCAGAAGCACAGCAGGAGGTAAAGGCACCCTATGCTACATTAGTGCCCCTGTCTGTGGGAAGGTGAGCTCTTCCTATCCACAAGCACTTGAAAAGCTGGTATGAGAAGCACTATTGCAATGCACAGTAACAGTGTGACTAGTAGGTGAGGCACTAGCTGGGAGCTGGACTTTTTTATGAAACTCTCCCACTGGCTGTGTGGGCAAGTCACCCTTCCCTGCTGTGCTTGTATTTGAGCATTTGCCCAAGGAGGGCAGTAATTCTTGCCATTGTGTGCAAATCCCTTCTGAAACAGCTAGAAAACAAAAGAATAATATAGTAAAACCCCCACATATTATTGTTACCAATATTTTCAGTTCTAAGCACCCAATAAACAGCAGCTCAGAAATTTCAAGCCCTGAGAGAGCAAGAAAAATGTGGCCTTTCTTCTTTCTAGTACTGTGGCTTTTTAATCTTGTCTTGTTGCATCCTATGAGTAAGAATGCTCCTGGCTTCTCAGCACACTCAGAATAAATGGCTTTTATGGCTATCAATAGCTTCAGCAGTCCTCAGCATTTAATTACCTGCAAAGGCCATTTATTGCCTCATATATTCTTCTACCATGATCATTATCCTTTAAACAATAAATAAAATATTAAGGTCACTCTTAAAGAGGGAGTGAGCCACTCAACCACAACAAAGTATAATATTAAAAGTTTATCTGGCCTTTGGGGCATTTGGATTGATGACAGAGCCTGCAGTAGAGCCAAGAAAGGGTGGGATGCCTTCCTCCCTCCCTCCCTCCCTCCCTCCCTCCCTTCCTTCCTTCCTTCCTTCCTTCCTTCCTTCCTTCCTTCCTTCCTTCCTTCCTTCCTTCCTTCCTTCCTTCCTTCCTGCCTTCCTTCCTTCCTTCCTGCCTTCCTTCCTTCCTGCCTTCCTTCCTTCCTTCCTGCCTTCCTTCCTGCCTTCCTGCCTTCCTTCCTGCCTTCCTTCCTGCCTTCCTTCCAGCCTTCCTTTCTTCCTGCCTGCCTTCCTGCCTTCCTGCCTGCCTGCCTTCCTGCCTTCCTGCCTGTCCTCCTGCCTTCCTGCCTGTCCTCCTGCCTGCCTGCCTGCCTTCCTGCCTGCCTTCCTGCCTTCCTGCCTTCCTGCCTGTCCTCCTGCCTGCCTGCCTGCCTTCCTGCCTGCCTTCCTGCCTACCTTCCTTCCTGCCTGCCTGCCTTCCTGCCTGCCTTCCTGCCTCCCTCCCTCCCTCCCCTGAGTCTCTGCACCCATCATGTAGTGCCTTCTCCCTCCCCACCTGACCCAGCTGGCCACAAGTCAAAGCATCCCACTGAGGACTTTCATGCTGAAATTCTGCTTGCAGCTGGAGCACCATTCTCAGGACTGGCTTCCTGAAATGTGTCCAGGGTGTTTACTCCATGACAGAGCAGGAAAGGCAACTGCAGATGGAACTGATGTTGTAGTCTAGAAACCTGGTGGTGGGGGACAGACCACAAGAACAGTTTAGGAGGGTCCAAAAGGTAGGAAGTAAAGGCAGGAGGGTGAAAGAAAAGCGAGAGTAAGTCAATGCTCCTGTGGAGGGGTTTCATGAAGGTGGTAGCAGAGGCTTTAGTGTTCATATCCATTAAACCCAAATCAGAAGAAACAAGTAAAATGTACACCAAGGAGCAAATCCTGTCAGGAAGAAAAGTAAGAGAGGGATGGGAGAGAGGAAATTCATCTGTGATGTAATTTGTCTGGACTCTGTAGAATAGGCAGAATGGGATACACTGACCTTTCTGACCTTTAAGTTGTGTGATTACTGTTTGCTAACTCCCATATGAAGAAAGACTCCCTTTCTGTTCCTTTAAATGGATGAAATTTATCTCCTTGTGGATGCTAAGCACTGAAGCTATAAGCAGACATTCCTCCAGCAGGCAGCCCAATGGAAATCCTCTTTCCCATATTCTGCTGGACTGTTTTACCTTCACTGATTTGAAGGTGTGCAAGAAGTTCCATCCCTTCTAAGAAGTTACCCCTGAGAGGGAGGGCACTCTGCTCCCAGCAGTAAATAATGAAAGGCCCGAAGACCCTTTGTCTTCAGCCCAAGATGTGCTCAGTGCCATGGCACAGACACCAACAGTGCTGGAAATTGCCTGGGCTGCAGCCATGGAGGTTAGGAAAGGAAGCCAAGCTATGAAATGGAGTTTAAAGGTGCTTTATTTTCCATATGAAAGGGTGTGCGTAAGGAAAGTGGATGAAATGATGGGTATAAATGCATGAAGCATGATGGATGAGATCATATTCACTGTAGAAAAGAATACCCCTGGGTATATGCATTTAATTCAAGCTTTACAAGTGTAGTCATGTGGAGGAAGCATGGACAGTTTTAGAGCCTCAGTCAGATAAATCTTGTGATTGTAACTCTGTTTGAGCTCCAGGTTTAGCTTTGTTTTAGCTGGTTAAGGCTTTTCCCTAAAGCCATATGATTCCTTTAGGAGATATCTGAAGTTAGGAGTTCAGGCTTTTATTTTAAATAGTTTAAATTAAAGTTGAAACAGGAATTTCCATTCCTAAACTTTTAAAATATTGATACAAATACCTGTGATCCAATATACCAGTATTTCAAGCAGTCGGGTAAACTGGCCACAAGCCCGAACTGATGATGAAAAATCTATCCAGGGGCTGCAAACATTAACCAACATGATCTACCTGGTTTTCAAGGATATGAGTGGGAAAAAGATGATCCTTGGGATCCCTACCTTGTGCTGATTTAAGCCACATCAGATAGCATCACTTGGGAGCCACACATGGTGTGTTGGTGTAGGCTCTGAGAGTCATTGAAGACTGTGGGCAATTAGATGTGTAGCTCCTTTCTGCTAGGGTGGTGTTGCAGCCAGGGCAGTGGAAAGACTGGCTACGGCAGTGAAGGTGACTATGAGAATTAAAGCCAGAACTTACTAAGCAAAACATAAAACAAGAAAGATTTTAGAAGAGAGACAAACACTTGTGTTTTCTGAATGTGGGCAAGAGGACCCTTTCATAGGGACTGCAAGGGTGGTTAATTTTAAGTCAAAACTCTAAGAAGGGGTGAGTCTTCAATCTCTGGTTTCCAAGACCAGTGATTTTATAAACTATTAGAGTGGACTAGAAGTTGAGTATTTTGTTCTCTAGGGCTTTGACAATTGGGAACAGAATGAGGAGGACAGCAAAGTATGTAAGTGAAGCCGTTGTCCAGTGATGATGAATGGGTGTTCTATTGGCTGGCTGCCTGTTCATGTGAGAATAAGGAGGTTAGATACTATGTCTCAGAATATGAATTGTGATAAGGGTCTGAAGGTTATTGCTCGTTGCTTTCATTTGTGTAGAAAAGGGATTAGAAATAGGATTAGGATGGAAGGAGCAAGGGCCAAGACTCCTCCTAGTTTGTTGGGGATTGATCATAGGATGGCGTATGCAAGTTGCAAATATCATTTGGGTTTAATATGCAGCGGAGTCACTAGTGGGTTTGTAGGAGTGAAGTTTTCTGCTTCACCTGAAAGATTGGGTGAGAATATAGCAAGGGATATAAGGGGGAGTAACATGGCCATGAAGCCTAGGATGTCTTTTGAGGAGAAGTAAGGGTGGAATGGGATTTTGTCACAGTTTGATGAGATGCCTAAAGGGCTGTTTGAGCTGGTTTTGTGTAGGAAAGTTAAGTGAATGAATGTGAGACCTGTGATGATGAAAGGGAGAAGAAAGTGGAGGGCAAAAAACCAGGTTAGGGTGGGGTTATTGACTGAGAATCTGCCTCAAGCCCATTCTATGAGTGTTTGTCTGATGTAGGGAATAGCTGAGAATAATAGCTGCCTGATACGTGGTACCTTTAGCTGGGTCTGGGCTTGCACCTCTGTGGGAGGAAGCAGAGCCAGCTGAGAGGGGGGAAAGCCAGTCTGGTGCTTAAGCTGTTTCAATTTGACAGGTTTCAAAGCAGATTCAGAATTTTTTTGTGGGACATTACTGATTTTTGCTTGGATGTTTTTCAGTTTTTCAGGTCTGTTTTTCACCTCCTCCATGTTGCTCTCTTTTTTAGGGTTTTAGTGTTATTCATCTTTATCTGTCTTTACCTACCTTCTGTTTCTCTCTATGCCTTTCCAGTTCACTACAAAACAAGTGGAAACCCATACACTAGGTATTTCGATTTTCATGGAAATAAAACATCCACTTTTATTTTTTAAAAGTCTTGGCCACTGTTTAATCAACTGTGCTCCCCAGTTCTTGGGGATTTATTTGTCTGCAGCAATTATACAGAGTACATCAAAATGACTTTCTGAAAGTGGTAACACACAGCATCTGCTGGAAGAACATTAATGTGTTGGCAAAGTAAGTGCAAAGCAGGGGATTAAAGCAATTAAGAGAGTAGCAGAAACAAACTGTTCATGGTGATGTGCAGTTTGGTGTTCATGCTGGGACGATTCTGGCCATGGGCAGCAGTGACCAAGGTGAGGGTGCAAGGCGAGGACATGCACCACTGGCACCTGGGCAAGAGTTATACTTCCCCACCTCTGACTGAAAATAAGCCACAAATGGTGGTTTGGGGAATCAGGTGCTTCTTCATGGGAGAGATAAGGTTACAGGAAAAAAGGGTGGCAGTAACTTGCCAGTTTCCATGAGAGAAGCCAAATTTAAGGAAAATGCAGTGAGGCTGGAGATGAGTGGGGTCCCAGGGCAACCCCCTTGCAGCACCATGATCTGAAGGCAAGTCGGCTCTGTGGGATCATGGAAAGAGGAGGGGTTAAAAAGACTCCACAGTTGGTGATTTCCTAGCTGCTGGAATTGAGATCAGCCAGGGATGTCAGAAGCAGCCACAGAGAAGACAGGAAAAGAAAGGTATTGTGAAGGGGAACTAAGGCTTTAGGGCCCTTATATGTTGTATTTATATGACAGAAAATTCAGCTGAGCTGCGGCAGTGGGCAGAGAGAAATTAAGTAAAGACTTTATAAAAGATCCTACACCTGCATACAAACACATGCACAGGCTCATGCTTTATACATACTCTACCTAATTTCTGGATGAAATTATTATCATTTATTAATGAGCAAGCAGCTTATTTTGCAGTTACTGCACTTTGCTCTAGACATCTCACTTCTTGTGTCTCAAATTATTTGTTTTTCAAACAATAAAAAATTGCTGTTAAATATTTTAAGCCAGAACAAAGCAATATAATTCAGGGACATTCATCATGGTGGTAAGTAGAACAAAAATGCATTGAGTACTTCATCTGCAGAGAGTCCCAGTATATAGTACCTTGAAATTTTCAAATAACATAGGCATTTTCATCTGATCTGTTCTACATACAGCTTTTTGTGATTTCTAAAAATGCTGATTTATAAGAATATGGAGTACATTATTAACTACTTGGATAGAAAAGCCCTTCTAGCTACTGCTAGAAGCTGGAAACTGAAAAGATCGATGGCAACCTCTCCCATCTCCCTCTGCCTTTGTAGACCCATTGCTGTGCTAAGACACAAAACTATATAACTTCGATAAATCTTCTTTTCATGAGGTACACTTTGGTATAATATAAAGACAAGGGACAAGGGAAGGGAAAGGAGGAGCAGATCTGAAATCAGATGGAAGAGACCAAAGGAAGACTTTCTAATGGCCAGATCCTTGTGCCACTGAAATCCCTTTGCCTTCTCTTGTGGGTATGCTTAAACAATTAGTCTGTGCTGTAATACAGGGCTGAAACTTCTCCACTGCAACACAATACATTTACTCACTCATCCCAAAGCACTTTAAAAATGGAAAAAAATTCCTCAATGGGTTATTTATACACATGAGCACCTTTTATTATTAAATCTAATATATTTGTCAGCAGCTAGCTTTTGAATTTACTCTACCCTTTTATTCAGTTTGGACAATAAAACCATGTTGAGCTGTTCCCAGCTGGTTTCTTTCCCTGGTTCTACTGCATTAAACACAATATGGCTGCTGTCTGGGTTGCGAACACTCAAGGGAAACAGTTTAAGTAAGGAAAAAAAAATTGCCTATGCCAAAGACCATGTAATCAGGACAACAATGGATTTTGGAAAATTCTCTAAGAAATTTAGATTCCTGATGTTAACTGAATGGCAGCTTCTCCTTGGGGGATTCAGTATTTCAGTTACTGCAAAATATTTCTTAGCAGCTAGGGCACAGCTAGATGATACATGGTGCAGTAAAGCCTCAGACTAAACCCTGGAGAATTCATTGCAGGTTTTATCCGCACAGTGTGACCATGGTTTCAGTGTTCATAATATCTGCATTCACAAGTGAGTGGGGCATATTTACATTTTTCTGTTCTGACTGACTACTAAACCCCCTTTTTCTCCCCTGTGGATGTAACTGTGTGCTCCTATAACCCATGCAAAAGTTATCCCATAGGCTGAAAACCACAGGCGTGACAGCCCTGAACCGCTGTTGGCAGGTGCCCTGGGCTGCCTGTTCTCTCACTGCCTCTCTGCAGCAGCCTCAGGGATGCTGTGGCTCCTTGGAGATGTGTCTCCATGCCACTCTGCCTTGGCAAACAGCGAGCAGCTGGGCTCTGCTGCCACAAACCACATGCCCCTCCCTGTAATGCTTCCCTTGTCCAGCCAAACCGTGATGGCCACGGATTGGTGTGGAAAAGGTCTGGTTCTTGCCCAGCCATCTAGGGTGTAGATGCATGCACCAGAGAGTGGTGTTGACACGGTATAGAAATTCCTGCTAAGGGGTGACATCATATTTTCATAGTGCTGCATGTCTGGATGGGCGAAGGAGCTAAAAGGAATGGGCTGGTGCTGTAATCCCAAAGTAAATCACAGCAGGCAGGGCTGGAAAGTCTTAATCCATCATAGGAGGCTCTTATCTTTAGACAGATACATGCAGGCTCAAGCTACAGGGAAGATAAGGTCCACGTTATGTTCCTAACTGGATGGAAATGTGTGAGGCTGTTTGGAAGATACAGAAGAAATTCTTTTATGATCTTATAAGACTTGATGTTAAAACAGAAGATAGCAGTTCAGAGCCAAGGCATATCTTTCACAATCTTAAATACTATTACATCTCCCTCTCTGGCTTACAGTAGGTTGAACTGATCATTAAACTCACTTGAAGAATTTCCTTCAGCATTTCAGCATTTGCTTTTTGTACTTCACCCCTTTTATTTTTCCTTTCTTTGAGGTTGAGATGCAAAGTTTCTAAGCTGCTGCTTGTATTTGTCCCCTCCAGTTCTCCCTACCCCCTGTCTCCCAGACGGGGCAAATGCCATCCTTGTGCAGGAAGCTGGAGCCAAGCTCAGGAACTATAAAATAAAGATAAAACTGTACAAAGAAGGGGTGTCTCAATAGGATTTTCATGCTATAGCTGGCTCCTCTTGAAATGACTGGGAGATAAAAAAAGGCTGGCCCTGCTGGGAGAAAGGAGAGGTCTGAGGAAGCTATGATATCATGCTGCTTAAAATATGGAGTTCACATCTGGTCAGCCCATTATAGACAATATATGGTAGCACTTTAAAAGGTACAGGGAAGGGTCAGAGGGCAAAGCCCATCACTAAATGATATGAGGAATAGGAGACAACACAAAAAAGGAAGAGTGCAGGCAGAGAAAAGAAAGAAATAAATCTGTATTGACTGTGAGGAAAAGAAATTAATGTGGAATTTAATTAAAGCAAATACAAATGATTGAGCATTTCAGGTGATGAAGTGAAAGGTTATGAAATTACTTTAAAGTATTGTCCTAGAAGGGAGGGAAGATATCCCAGGAAGCTACCAGTGTGCAAAAGAGGACCTCCCTGGTTTGGGGATCAGGGTCCAGCATGCTCAGAGGTAGGAGTGTGGGTTTCAAGCAGTGTCTCATGCAGCTTTTGCACAGAAGCAGCCACTCTGTGGCTGTGCAGGACATGGCCTGTTAACTGGGAAAAGGTTCTCTGGTCCCAGTTCACCACCCTGACCTTGGGCTCTGCTGTCCAAACAGCAATCTGGGGACAAATCCAGAGAAAAACATGGGGATATCAGAAAAAGGACAGCTGGATCAATGCAAGTGTAAGATGGATGGAAAGCAAACAGCCTGGGGAAGAAATGGCTGTGCAGGTCAGCAGTATGGGAGGAAGGAAAATAAAAAAGAGAGATGGGAAAATAGCTGGCAAAATGGGAAAAGGGTGATGCTGCAGGTGTAGGAAAGCAGTGTTAGAGCAAGAGATGGTGGGAATATGATGGAAAAAGCAGTAGGAAGATGATGGAGAAGAACAGAGAGACAAGCAGTTGGAGGGATATAAGGGAAGGGAGCCTGAGGGAGGCGAAGGGAGAGGGAGATGTATCACGAGCAGTGGTGTGAGAGCAGCAGCACCTGAGGAAAGCAGCACAAGACCTGTTTGACCTGAAAGGAGAGAAGGCAGAATAGACTGTCTCTAGAGTGTAGAAAGAGCTTTTACTTAAGGAGAGATTTTAGCAGAAGAAGTTAGGGCTTTGTTGAAGATGTAAAAGAAAAAGTAAGAGATTAGATCCATTCAGGAAAATGTCATCTAAGGATCATCTTTCCTGCGTATATACTCTTCTTCATTTCCTGCTTGACTTGAAATTGATTTTAATTTGCTTTCCCAATGCACAATAGGAATCAATTTTTTTGTCTTTCTGGAGTGTCTCTATTCCCAGATGCTGCCAAAGATCCAATGTTTGTGTTCCACATTCACACATGCAATATGCATCCATAATGGCAAGCAGATAGGGCTGAGGCAAGGAACTTCACATGTTACAGAAGTGAGAGACAAAACAAGTATTTTTCTTCATCCTAATGGAGAACTGGGGTCCAGAGATGACAGATAACCTGACAAATGTCACTCTACAGGTCTGCAGCAAAGCTGCAGGTTTTCAGGCTATTTTAACTCTCAACTACTCCATCTTCAGGAATCTGGCTAGGAACCATACAAGATGCTACTTTAAAGAATCTCAACTAATGAAACATGCATTTTTAAATTGGGAAAGCAATTGTGTCTTTTTTCTTTCCTCTGTTGCATTTTAAGGTGTGCTGGATGTAACAGCCTTGGGTTTTTGAATCCAGTTTTCCTGTGCATCATTCATGGAAAGGAAAACTATGCCAAAATGGCTTGAGCATCTCAGGGTGATGAACGGCTGTTGATGACTACTGTATTCAGAGCAAAACCTTAAGGCAGCTTTCTCATAAATCCTGCTTTAAAGCATTGGGTACTAATTTCTCAATAGTATGTGAAACTGACTACCTGGAAAATAAAAAGTACAGAAGTACGACAGAATACAAAAGATTTATGGAACTGTTGCATTTTAAACCTCAGTAGAGAGTTGTATTTTCTTTTATTGTCTTAGAAAGCATGTTTTTTCCTAATTGGCCAAAGTGGGATTAGAAGCTGTGAAAGCCATACACTTTGCAAAGCCTTCTGGGAGCTTACAAACTGCAGATATTTTCGCACACATCATCAGTGGAATCCCAACTCATGCAGCTTCTCTGTGGTACAAACTAACAAGGAGCTGGAGAAATACGAACACAGAGCTTCCATTTTTTTTTTTTTTTTAGTTTTTGGGTAGTAGAGCTCATCCCTCCTGATGTCTCCTGTGCCACAGGAAGGGCACTCTGAACCCCTAACATGAGCCTTTATCATGAGCCCTCATCCCCCACCATCTGTGGCTGCTTCTTGGAGTGGGGAAAATGTCAGTAATAGGATCAGAGGACAATTTGTATGGGAAGGGACCCCAGGAGGTCTCAGGTCAACCCCCTTCCCCAAAGCAGAGTCAGCTATGCCATATGGGATCCCACCAGGTTACTCAGGGCTTTATCTCGTTGGGTCTGGAAAAGCTCCAGTGCCAGAGCCTCCAAGTCTCTCTGGGCAACCTTTACCACTGTCCCACTGTAGTCAGGGGTAAAAGATTTGTCCTCATACACAGTGTCAAATTTTCATTTCAAGTTTTGTTGTCTTTTGTTCTTCTGCCACATGGGTTCTGTGGGGCTGTGTTAGGCTCACACCCCAGGCTGCCTCTCACCAGATTGAATAAACCATGTTACCTCATCTCTCCTGAGCATGCCAAGTGCTTCAGGCCCCAGGCCTCTTGATGGCCCTCCACTGAACTCACTGGTTTGTCCATGTTTGTTTGGTGTCACAGAGACCAAACCTGGCTGCCAGGTTAGACCCCTGTGCTGGCCTCCAAACAACCCATTAACTGCCACCCACTAAGCCTGATCATCCAACCAGTTTCTCACTCACCCCAACCACAATGTTCCAACTTGGATGCAAGAATATTATTGTTGAAAGCCTTGTTTATATTAAGACAAGTGACATTCACTGCTCTCCCTTTGCCCACAAATCCAGTTGCTTTATGGTAGAAGGCAATCAGGTGTGTCAGGTGTGACTGTATCTGTTGAACCCATACAGACTGTTCCCATTCACCTTCATCTCCCTCTCTGCTGCTGGGAGTTGAGAGGGCATCACAAAATGCAGATATTTTCTCCTGATCTGAAATGTCACTGGGAACTCTGTGCCCCTCAGAGGCACATTGGATCTTTCTGTGCCCTGAAAGTCTCCTGGGCTTGCCTGCCTCTTCCCTCCCACATTTGAGTCTTTACTGGGGGTGGGCAGACTGTCGCAGGGCATGGGCTCAAAGAGACATGGCTGCTTAAGGTGCATCGGCTCATGCAGCTTTACAAAGCAGCCTGTGCTCATCAGGGAGAGCAGAAGCTGATCAGCACCTTTTAAACCTGTATAGTTTAAAATTGGTAACCATACATACTTGAATGCACAGTTTCCTTTTGCCCAATCTAACTGTGACCTGCATTTTATCATGAGCTTCTTTTGGTCAGGAGGTGACTCTGATGAGTTGCTCTTGTAATCTACTGACAGCTAATGTCAACTTGAAAATCAGGAGTTCTGAAAAGGCTTGCTTAGAAACCTGGCTGCTTGAGATAATTCCTTTTTCTCCTGGTTCAATTATGACATTATTATGACTCTTCAAATTCCCAGAGCATCTTCCACTGGGGAATGTTTCACGCAGTAATGAATAGAGGCTCCTGCTTGGTCTGTGGCAATAGGCATTGTTACTCCCATTTTAGAGCCCAAAGTAGAGACATGTGGAGCAAACTGATCTAGATCAAGAAGAGAGTCTTAGGCAAGGTTAGGAACAGAACTGACAGCAATAGGCTCCTTGTCATAGTCTTACACACAACTCATGGGTGTCTTTCCACAGGGAGATTTCATCTGCACATGTGCATGACTACTGAGAGAGCTTGACATCAGTCAAAAAATCTCTGGTGTCTGCTCACAAATTTTGGAGTAATTTACATCCCTCGTAATAAAAGCTGTATGCTGTTTATTTAGTAGGGCTCTTTTAATGTGCTGTTTGTTGTTTTGATAGTCTATGTCTTTGTCATATTGTAATCATATTAAAAGAGCATTCTTTTCCTGGAATAAAGAGGTAATGATTCACAAGAGACATAATTATTCCATGCAGTGCAGGCAGGATGCTGCAGAAAGAGCCATCTTCTTTATGCATAAGAGGCTTTTACTGCAAGTGTTCTACACAGTAATTAAATTCCTTTGAATGAGGAGGCTTGATTGGATTTTCTTTGGTTTATTGGGAGGAGTCTGAAAAACAAGGTATTTAGCTCAATCTCTATATAATTTTGGCATCTGTTGGAGGTTAGGGAGTAAGGTTCAGGGTGTCTGATTCCCTTTTCTCCTATGTGTTATGTTAGCTGAACTCCATTGAATTCAATTGAATTACACCCTATCTGTATTTGTGTGAGACTCAAGCTCAGAAATCCCTGGCAGAAAGCAGCAAGATACCCAAATGCATGCTATAAGAATCCAAATTACCAAAGGGAAAAAAGCCTTGCTAAAAGAAAGTTACTTGCAGTTGCAAAGGCAAGTGTTGAAAAGCAAGGAAACTTCACATTTACAGCTTTCCCTCAAATCTGATGTTTGTCTTCTGGCAAGTCCAGCCTTGGCCCAAAAATGGGATGAAGTTTTGAAAGACAGCAGCAACAAAATAAAGTCAGGCAATCATGTAACAAAAGTCTGTTCTGTGGCTTAACACACAAGCCAGGATGCTACAACTCTTGAGTATTTGAGTTGTTGAACTAAATCGTGTTTGTTTAACATCAACTACAGTACACAGCTGCCAAGTAGGTTTTGGGGGTTTTTTTAAGGAAAAGCGTAAAAATGCAAATTAAAAGGAAAACTGTTATATACAGCCTCAACGTCTATTAGCAATGGAGTTTGTGTCTTATGGCATAAAATACAACATAAATTCTTCTTGTTACGCAATTAGTCTACACAATATGTCAGGAGGAGGGTGTTGCTCAGGCAGGGAAGATGATGTGTGACAACATGGGGGTAATTTCACCCTGCTTAGATGTCTCTGGAGGGAGAGTACACATGATGAGGAAAGTGGCCTTTTCAACAGCTCAAAGAAACATCATGGCGCAATGGAAGGCACTTCCTTAATCTAGAGGCTCCCTGCCTGCCAGGTGTTAACATCCAGTGGAAGTGGGAATCTCTGAAGTGCAGGTTGCCTGTACTGTTCTGTGAAGGCTGGGATCTTAGAGAGGTTTCCAGGGGCTCTGCTTGTATCCCATTAGTGGCGATGATCCTGGGGCTGGGCAAGAGGAGGGATGGTTTTGCAGGGAGAACAGCAATGGGAACAAGAAGGGGGAGGAAGACCTTTGATAATCTTTTGTGAAGAC
Source organism: Hafferia zeledoni (assembly GCA_035583235.1). Lineage (NCBI taxonomy): Eukaryota > Metazoa > Chordata > Aves > Passeriformes > Thamnophilidae > Hafferia > Hafferia zeledoni. The sequence continues at coordinate 71,126,744 of JAWWEV010000115.1, forward strand.
AAAAAAAAGGCAAATAGGAAGCAGCTTGAATATTGATGCCTGTTGGAAGGATCCTGGGGCTGGCTAGAGGAGGACAATGGCGCAGACTTGGAAGTGTCAGTCCAGACAGTGGCTGACCTGGACCTAGGTTTGAGGGGAACTTGAAAAAAAAAAAAAAAAAAAATCCGTACACTGCAAAACCTGGGGCTAGACCTGCCTCTTGCCTGTGCTTTAGACCCCCAAACATAGGAGAATATAAGTCTCTGAAATAGATCTTTAAGTCCAGAATTTGTTTTATTGGCAGGAATCTGAAAAGCAAGGTATTTTGCTCCTACACAGTGTGAAAAGTACAATTCAAAAGAAAGGAACCATAGGAATGGTTTGCAATCATCCATGATGTTGTCACGCTCGTCTGAGCCCGAGTCAGGTCTGAGTCACTCACATATATCTGTCTGTGATGAACCTTGGGTGTACTCATCAGTCATCAAGCCTGTATTCCTGTGGGATACCAGGCCTGATGGATGTCTGCAGCTGAGGATATGTCTGATTAATTTTGGTAATTTCAGCCAGAATGTTTTGGTTTATTACCTTCACTCCCTCCTACCGGCTGTCAGGCATGTACCCAGCAAAGTGCCTGTCCCGTTGTCCTCCCCTGCCTCCTTCCTTTCAATTCTCTAGCCTTGGTGTTATTCAAGGAGCACCATAAGGCAAATGGGACCTGCCCAGGACTTCACAGAGAATTTTGCTGTAAGCTGACACAGATGACTCATGTCAAGACATAGTTTCCTGATTGTGACTCTACTGACTTCAGGGTGGTTGTGCATCCCTTCATTATTTCTTAATTCTTAGCAGGGATCCTTCCTGGAGGCACCTGTCTGTAGAGAAATTTGGAAATGGAGTTATAATTTTTGACCCAAAAAAAGGGAATTTTGAAACAAAAAAAATTCAAGCACTGAATTAAAATTGTGTCTATTTTACTGATGTCTATTTTGCATCTGGACTTCCTGAGCAGAAACAGTTATATCTGAGGACTACCTGGTTGATCCTGTGAACAGGAAGCAGTACAGCGTGGATCCTGCTGATGCTGCCTTTGGTTGCGCCGGCTCCATGTACACCATGCGCCAGAGTCCTGCAGATGGACATCCTGCTGGAGGCTCCTCTTCCTCCGGTAGCCATCGTCCTGCTCAGATGTCTTCAGGGGGGTCCTCCTCTACTGGCCTGCAGCATCAGACCTCTAGCCCAACAAGAAATGGGGCCTATCTTGAAGGAAACAGAAGTGGTAATACAATGTCTTTCATTTAGTCATGTGTGATGCTATGCTGGTTCCGTGCCAGAGTCTTAACTCATTCCTGAATTTCCAAGAAAATTAGTGAGATGGTTCTGTGATGCAATCCATCCATACCACTCACACTTCCATTTAGAAGGGGAAATAATAACTTATGTAAACACAAAATCAATCTGTTCATCAGTAAGTAAAAAGGTGAATGTGTTCTAATGCTGTCATTATGTAAACATATGTATTATGTATAATCGTGGGGCAATCACAACTGTTATTATCAACTTAGAGATATGAATATTAATATATAAAGCATTCCTACCAAAGACTGATACTGCCTACTGGCAGGTACCTATTAATTGTGTGGCATCAGCTGTGTGCAAGATAAGATGCAGAGCAAGCCCAAATATTAGTGCCTACCTTAAAGCATTTTAGCAAAGGTTTTCTTCCAAGCTGTGTGGACAATTCTACTCCTTTAATCATGAACCAAGACAGATTTTGCTTGAAAAGGATTCCCCAGCAAAACTTGGGTTTTCTGAAATCATCTGGCTCACTGCTTAAGGCTCTTTTCTTCAGGAAGCAAAGTCACAAGAAGTTTATCTGCAAATTCAAGAGATGCTGTGGGAACCACTATATTCAATGATGCTTTTTTCCCTTCCTTTGTATTTTTTCCAGTTACCCTACTATGATTTGTATTTGCTGGGTCAGTTGCTATAGTTCCTATTAACCATGATTTTTTTCTTTTAGAAATTACCTGACTTCATCAAACAGTTCACCTGATTCACTGAACTTCCATTAACTTTGTCTATGTTTGCATTTTCCAAGTTCTCAATTAACAGGTCTTTATCAGTAGTGATTCCAACAATGTCTTCACCCCTTACTAATTATTCAAATTTCATTTATGCATTTTTCAATTGGAAGATAGATCTAACAAAGGAGTTGAATGTCTCAGCCATTTTTAAGTCATTAATTTCTTTCCCTTCCTCATTTATTAATGGAATCTACTGTCACTCTAATGTGGGGGTTTTTTTCAATCTTGATATATTTGAAGAAGCTTTACTGGTTCCCCTAGTCCCTTTGTCTACCATTGGATCATTATATGTCTTTTTGCCCTTGCATTTCCCCAGGAAACTTCTTGCTTGGAGGCCATTCCAGAGTCTCTTTCCAGTATCCTTTGCTTAATCTTTGCTTAATTCCTTCAATATCCCTCACCATCCCAATACCTGTATTATTTCTTGTCCCTGAACATTCGCTATTTAATATTTTAGAACAATTTTCTTCTAAAACACATATTACAAGTATTTATCCTTGAATTTAATTGTTTATCTATGTTTGTCTTCTTAAATATTCAATACCTACCCAAACCCGCCACTCACTTTGCTATTATTTTCACACAGGTGTTTCCCTGGTTTACCCCGTTAGTCTATTATAGAGAGCACCAATAAATGTTCATTTCTTAAAATTGGTTTTTTTGCTTTGTTTACAGAGCCAACTTTACTCAAAGCAAAGTGGATAGTATAGAAATTCACTACTGCTAAGGACTTGTAAAAGGTTGTCACTAGGAACTGGTGGCCTCAGTTACAAAGAAAAGGAAATATAATCCACTTTCTTTCAGGCCTTGTTCAGTGCCTCTCAGGCTGGCGTAATCAGGTGCTAGGAGGACAAGAGGCTTAATGTACAGCAGATTCATTTATCCCTCTCCCATGGCTTCCTTAGAGCCTCCTAGCAGAACTGGAACCCTTTCATTGAGCTTTGCAGCTGGCAGATGTGAGGAGCCAAGATTTAACAATGTTTTACTTACTTGCTTTAAAAATCTTTATCATTCTGCTTGGGATCAGTTGTTATATCTTTGTGGTACGTTGGAAGAGTCAGGGTAGTTTCAGAGCAAGATCTGTCTAGCCACACAAGCTGTCTCCAGTATGAAACAGCAGCACATCCCAAGGAAAGGGATAAATGCAGAAGTGGTGTTGCTTCATAGAATAGAATCATAGAGTCGATTGGGTTGGAAAAGACCTCTGAGATCATCAAGTCCAACC
>JAWWEV010000115.1:71130134-71163853 GCA_035583235.1 Hafferia zeledoni
CCAGATCATGGCACTCAGTGCCACAGCCAATCTCACTTTAAAAACCTCCAGGGATGGGGAATCCACCACCTCTCTGGACAGCCCATTCCAGTGCCTGATTACTCTCTCTGGAAAGAATTTTTTTTCTGATATCCAACTTAAATTTCCCCTGGCAGAGCTTAAACCCATGCCCCCTTGTCCTGTTGCTGAGTGCCTGGGACTGCTTCCCCACTACCCTCTCTGCCTTCAGAAATTTGTGGCTCAAGGACTGCCTGAAGCAGAGGTGGTACATTCATATTTAGCAACCCTTCACAGATTTTTCTTCTCTGAATCACTCAATGGCTTATGGAATGCTTTGTGCCTTTTCAGCATACACAAAATTTCCATGCTTGAGAATGTGTTGTCTGGAGAAAACCCTTAGTATTAGGAGATGGAAATGTTCAAGGGACTGAAGTCTAAAATCAGAGCTTCTCAAACTTGTTCAGCTGCATTACCTTCCCTTCTTGTTTCTGACTCTAAATGTCACTGTTTCTCAGTCTCAGCCAATGTCTCATGAAAGCTTTGAATGGTCCTGAGCAGGAAGCTAAGCTTCAGGAGACATCTCCATCTCTCTCTTTGTGACTTCCCACAAAATCCAGTCTTTACAAAATGAAAGGCTGAAATATGGCACATCTTTTTTCCAAAACAGAACCAACAAAAAAGGTCAGAGTGGTCATGCCATAGGCTTCACAGGTTACTGTATTTCTCTAACTTAAAACTTACTAAAGCACTTTGAGGAGCAAAGGGGAAGAGATTGCTTTTGAACCAGGCATCCATGACATGTGAGTATCTCTGAAGCAGTTACAATTGACTTGAAACTGGTACTTGGGGTTAACAGGCTCATCCCAAAACAGTTTAGTATTTTTTATGTGACAAGCATCTGACACTTGCATAGCCCAGGTCCTCTGGGATCTCTGCATCATTTGGCCAGTTCAACAGTAAAGGCTTTCTAAAACTGAAAGATATACAATGAACATCATTAAAATGGTCATGCATTTATTGATATTGTTGGGTACTTTTTTTCATTTTTAACCATTATTAGTCCTGGTATCACCTGCAGTAGATTAGGATCTACCACAGAGGTATACATGAACTCATACAGATGGGTTTGCTGTCAAGGTCTTGAACAGAGGCAATAGCAAGTCCCAGTGCTTCACCAGTGCATGGCAGCACAAACAGCCAGTGCCACCACCACTCATCACATTTCCTTTGATCCACTCAGCTGCTTTCTGGAGACTCCAGCAGAGTCTCCTGCAGTCCAGGGCAGTAGCTGGGTCCTCCGAGGCAGAGGAGAGCCATTTGCTTTCAGACACAGCCAGGCACTTTCCTGTGACTGTAATGGGCAACACAGTGACATTCATGAATTCAGGGTGTCCATACTTTCATTATGATAGATCTTCTAGCATTAAGACACTATGATGTTTCCAGTCCCAGCTTGGTTTTCTTACTTCATTTGCCATAGTGTCAGTTCTATAACACTACAATTCTCATCAGAATCCTAAAAGCGTTACCAGTCCCCCCTGAAATTAGAGGCTGTATTTCTTCACAGCTATCATATTTTCACCCAGCATGTTGCTTCTACTGGCAATTCCAGACTTTTAAAATACACATCTTTCTGCAATTGCCTTAGTGCAGCAACACTGGAGTTTGATTACTGTCTTCACAAAGTCTCTCTTGCAAAGGTCTTTGGAAGCCATGCCTGTGTTTTCCTTCTTTCTAGGCATTATTTATGTGTTGCTGAATCATAAGTAAGCAAAGATGAGTAAGTGGTGCATGCCAGTCTCTGTTCTTATCCTCTTCAGTCTGTTCACTTACAAGGCAGGGATGGGCAGGACTCATTAAAAAGAGGAAGAATTTATCTCTGAAACCTCAAACCAATCCTTTCTATTTATGGATAGCTTTGAAAAATAGGTTGCCTTATTTTTCTTGGTGGGCAAATATCATGGAAAAAACTAATCATAAAACATATCTTAGTGCATAGCAGAACATGTCTTTCAAGCGGAATGGATGAGATTAAACCTCAAAGCTCTCATTAATGCGATCAGAAGCTTGATGCCTAATTCTCCTTGATTATGCTAAAAAATTCAGAAAAAAAAAATGAAAAATACCTCATTTCAGAAAGCCTGTTGGGGCTGCTAACAGATAAACATGCACTTTCCTGTCATCATTTGCCAAATTGAAGCTTTTAAATCAGGAAAGGAATAGTCAAGGACATCACAAACCTTTTCAAGCCTGCTTACATAACAGACAAAGCATTTATCCCAAGTATGAAGAATTGTGTTCAACCACAATATAATAACCTTAACCTTGCCCTGTAGCTTGTTATTTTTATGTAGATTTTATTATCCAATATTAGCAGTTAATTATTATCACCTGAGGGTCTTTGTTAAAGAGGCAATTCTGCTTGTTAATACATACATTTCCTGAAAACATTTGGGGGCACAAGGTTAGAAATTTCTAATTTTCCAAAATAATGCTGCAAGCACCTTGAGTAGGCCAGATCCAGCACCTCCCCAAGGCAAAGGAACTGCTGATGGCATTGTGAGCCTTAGTGCTGGATATCACTTCTTTGGAAAGTACAGCCTGCCTACTAATTTTTGAGGACATTTACAGTCTGAAGGTTTCTTTTTTTTTCCTCCCCTACAAAAGAGTGGCAAAGTAAGAAAAGCCCAAATAAATATTTAATGCCCCTGGCCACATCTCATGCAAGTGGATGCTGGGCTGCTCTTGCAGCAGCTGAAGAAGCACCTGCAATGTTGCATCCCTACATGGTGGGTGCTGTGCTGTAAGTGGGAGTAGCTGTTACACTGGTGGGACAGGGGTTCTCCTCTGACGCATTGCAAGGCTGAGGACCCCAGCCATGTGGTGCATGACATGTCCTGCACATGCTGGCCAGTGCAAACAGATGTGTTAACCCAACTTCTTTGCAGAGCTCTCTGCTGATCATGGCTCATCAATGTCTCCCATGCCCATACATATCCTTTAATTGTGTTCTCCCAAACGTCTCCTTTTCTGATGCCTCTCCTCCTGTCCTGCTTGACATGCCATAGGTTTTTAGAAAAGTGTCTTCTACAAAGCATTCCTCTTGTCCTTGTTTATAGTTGGAGGTGGTTTGTTTTCTAAAATAATTCCCATTTCTCTGCCCTTTGAGGGTCTGTTACTTCTGCTTAGTTTCAGTAGATCTGCTGCTCCTTATTGTCTGCTCCAGTGCAATCAGAGAGAACCTTTTAAAATTTCATTCCCACCCCCTTCCCTTGAGGCAAAGAAATCATTTAGGCCTGCAGCAATATTAAAGTTCATCTGTCACTCCCTTTCCACTCTTATCTATCAATGACTGTACTCCCTCTGGGCTCTGTTTGTTTGCCAAGAACATATTTAGGGAGTCTGTTATTTGTCTTTCCTTCTTGTGAAGGTTTAACTCCATCTTAGCATTTTATTTCCTTGTCATGCCTCTGCAGCCATTTGGCTGTTGGCTCTATCTCCATTCTCCTTCTCAGGGAGGTCCAAAGGTTAGAGGTGAGTGGCAAAGAAAAGCCTGTGTGGGATGAAAGCACAGACCAAGCCAGGACACACCTTTCCTTCAGCTTCACTTGGCTTTGGCCACTGGTGTGGTAATTTCAGCTGTTTCTGTGCAGGCAATGGTCTTGACTGGAATGCCCAGAGACCTTCCCCTGCTGAGGAACCTCTTCACTGTCCCTCCCCAATATTGCTTGAGGCAGAAGGGGAAAGTGCTTCCCTCTGATTACCTAAATTTCCATATCCCATTCCATTAATTTGACAAATTTTTGCCACCTGTCAAAAACAGGAAATTGGATTTGACCTAGATTATGATCTCTAAAAATAATTATTGGTCGCAAGAACTCCCATCTCTTTGTAATCTGAGTATTCATTATCATCTTGATTAATTCTGATGACAGGATGGCATAGGATACCCTGGAGACATGAGACTTCCTCATTTATCTAATTCTTATGTTAAGTGTGAATACCTTCAGACAAGAAAAAATCTATAGTACTTGCCCTGCTGCCATCAAACACTCTTGTGCTTAATATAATCTTTCAGCAAAGTGATGCTATTGAAACAAACTCCATGCCTTTGTGTAGACACAAAATGATCTATTTTTTTTATAAATAGAGAAATTACACTCAAATGTGTAAATGACAATGTTAAAAGGCCAAATAAACTAACCAACAAAATAAATCTTAAAATACATGGAAAACCAGACTGTTTCAAGCTGAAAGTTGATACTTGGCTGCAAACAGTGGTATACCAGTTTTATTAATAACATTTAAAGGTAGCTCTTTTCACACAAGTAAAATAATTCATCATAATTCCTGAAAAAGCAGCAGAAAATCCAGAAATTGATAGCAAGTAAATAAAGACAGAAAAATATTTGAAGAATTAGTATTGAAATATAATTCTTGTTTTTATATTATTATATTATACTCAGGTTAGGATTTGAAAGGGTTATCTTCACCTACTAGGGCCTGGAAGAGTTCTAGCCATGCAGTCTCTTCAGAAAGGTCATTTATGTATTTGTCTTTAAGAAATCAGATTTATGCTATTGATCGCTACATTGCAAAGGAGTGAATAGATTCCCCCTGTCACTTCAACCTTTTGTTCTCATCCCCTTTCCTTTTATTACAGATACTTCCAATACCTGTGAAGGCTTCCAACTGCACTCAGGGCTCTCTGCTCCCCTTTGCCCTTTCCTGGTATTTCTGGAAGCATCAAGTTGCAGGCAGGAGTCACTGGGCTGCAGGCTGCTCTTTGTATGCCCAGTGTGAATCCCAGGCTAAGCCCTCGGGCCTTTCCTTACATTTATACAAAATCAAGGGAAAAAACTTGATCCTCAGTAGTGGCACAACATCTTTCCTGACCATGTTATGCAGTAGCATAGAAACTTCTGCAATCCTTTGCACACATGAAACCTTTGCCTCCTTCCTTTATTTTTTCAACTGGTTTGCAAAAGCCTGTTTTTCTCTCTGACCTTTGGTTTGAGGGGCTGTAGTGCCCAATAGCTCCACACATCAGCGGGCATCCAAACCACTGACAGACCACAAAGGGGAGAAATACTTGCCCCTCTGTCTCCAAGACAAGTTTCAGTTCTTCCGCTTGTCCCTGACAAAGTTCCTCAATGCTACTGATGACCCAGGGATTGGCCAAGATTACCCTGTTCATTTTTTCCTCTTTGTCTTCACTATTTCATGCCAAAGGCTCCAGATGGTGTCTGTACCATTGTGCATTGCATTTATTTTGTGAGCAGAGCCCAGAGTCGCCTGAGTCCGTATGAACACCAGTCCTCACTGTCTAATTAAAAGGACCTGCAGCCATTCCTTGTCCTTTATATCCAGAACAGTGACTTAGCAAATGAGAGTCAATTATCATGATATTTACATTCCATCCCATTATGAATCCCATCAACCAGATTTGCACATTCATAGCACTGCTTCTTTCTGGAGATCATCCTGAGTAACTGCAAAATATACCTCATTACATTATACTGTGAGATGAGCATGGTGGCAAGAAGTAAAGGACCAGTAGGCCCGTAAAACCATTATTGGGCATATATGGGCAGAGACTCAGCTAATATAAATCAGCAGGGCTCTACTGAAGTCAATGAAACAACAATCTACATAAGCCACAAACCCAGCCCAGCACATTTGTTCACATGCATTAGGATCATTTTTGGTCATGCATGGGGATTCTCATACATCTCATCTGTCTCTGTAAGCTCAGTATTTATCTGGGGAGCTAATCCCTTCTCTCCTCATCAGTTCTGATTGCCTTTGGGCTACGTGGGGCTTCTCCAGACTCCAGTTTAGATATCTGTGGTCTCCTTCTACATGCACTCTTCTGTTTCATTTCTGGTCTTCTGTACCATTTGCTTGCTTCCCATTTGCACATCTCTCATTAAAAACTGGGCCTTGACAGACAGAGATGAGCAGGTGTGGGCGAGTAGCATTTTATACATCTGTGTGCTGCTGCCTACTAAGGCAAAGTTTGCTTGGTGTGGAGATAAGCAAATGGAAAGAGCTTTCCTGTAACCTAGCATAGTATAGTTCTTGTCATAGTGAAGCAGCATAAATGGGGGTACAAATTATGTTCAGGTAGAGGTTGAGATTTATAATTCTGCAAAGACTAAGAATAAAAACATAAATGCACTTTCATTCCAATGTACTTTTATTAACTTGATTTAAAGCTAAAGCAAGATGAAGTGACCTTAAATCATCCAGGGTTTATGCCATTAAAAAGTCACATGTGCAATGTTCATCTTCACATGTTGTAGTAACTTTCCAAATCAGCATTCATTGGGGACCATCAGCTTTGTGAGATACTAAGATTAGGATGATACAGACTGGAAACCTTCCATTAAGCTCCAAGATCAGTCTGAATATCTGAATGCAAAGGAAAAAACTATTTGCAAAATCCTGATTTTATCCTCCAGCCTTTGCATTCAATGCAAACTCCTTTGTTTAGTGCTGAAGAACTTTCTCTCCAGGTGGGAGGGTAGTGTCTTTTTGAGCCAAGATCCCCGCTGCTTGCAGATCAGACGGCAGGGGCAGCTTGGTTTAAGAGCCTGGCAGCTAGCACATTTTTCCTTCCCCAGCAGGAACTTGAGGATTTCATGTTTTTTAATGCAGTTTGCCAGCTGGGATTGTGTCTTCTGATAAGCAGTCAAATCGGAAACGCCTCCATATCCCCTTTTCTCCCCACCCCACCATCTCAGGCTGATACTTGCACTCAGATCCAACATCCAGTGCTGCAGTGGGGCTGCTGCAGCCCTGCACACTCACAAAACCACAGAAACTGCTTTGTGCCATTGTAATCCACTATTGTGGCCTTTTTTGTACCAATAGCCTCAAGTCCTTCACCAGAACAACAAGACACAGCTCGGCCATCAAGCAAGAATCCTTTGACCTGGACAGTGGATGACGTGGTTTGGTTTGTGAAGGATGCAGACCCTCATGCTTTAGGTCCCCACGTGGAGCTCTTCAGAAAACACGTATGTAGAAGGCTGTCCTTTACACTTCTGGGTAATGTAAGTCCCAAGAGATAGCCAGTGCATGTCTCACACATACTCTTAGCTGCCTTTGCCTGCTATAGGCAGTGTTTGTGCTCAGTCAGGCTGAACACAGGGCCCTGCAAGGAGTCCAGCACCTTGGCAGGACTTGGACTGAAGAAATTTCACTTACCTCTTGAGAAGGTGGTCAAACACTGGAATGGGCTTCCTGGAGAGATGGCCAATGCCCCAAGCCTGTCAGTGTTAGAGATGTTTTTGGAAAGTGCCCCAATAACATGTTGTAACATGGTCAGCACTGAATTGCTCAGGCAGTTGGATTAGATGATCATTGTAGGTCCCTTCCAACTGAAACAGTCCTATGCTATACTATGCTATGTTGTGCTATGCTATGCTGCTCTATTCATTTATCCTTCAAGGAGGAGACCCTAACAGTGTCTTTAGAAAATGCTCACTATTTGTTCCCAGCAACTCCACCATAAATTGTTTCTATGCCAAGCCTAAAAAGAAAGAAAGCATTGAGGATCTGGTGCTCATTTTTGTCAGATTGGCACAAAAAAAGCCTCATCTCTATGATGATTTTTTTCACTGGGTATCTATGATTCTTCTCTGAAAGCATTTTTTAAGTGCCTCCAGATATTTAGCAGGAGAAACCCAGAACAGCCAAGCTTTAGATCTGTTTCCCCCTCAGTATTATGTAACTCCATAACCAAATTTTACAGACCTGCTGACTCACTGGAGGATATGATAGTTGCTTTTGTGATGCAATCTCCAGTGATAGAAATTATATCATCCATAATTATTAAAGGGGAAGACTGTAAACTTGTCTGATCTGGAATTTCTTTTTCTGCTGCTGCCTATGGAGTTGGCATCAATGTATCTATTAGTATCTTTGGCCTTTTCCTCCATCTCATTTTGATCAATTCAGTCTGACTATGAAAAATGGATTTTATCCTAGAAGTGACTTGTTTGTGTTCAGCTGGAGGTCGTAACTTTGAATGTAAATGCCTGGACCTATGTCTAAATGCGACTTGCTCCCAGCCCTGAGTCCTAAACAGCACCCCAGGCACTGCAAAACAAATGAGAGGGCTTGGTCACTGGGTGCCACTCCTTGCTTGTGTGCCAGCAGCAATAGATGGGAATGTGGGAGTGCAGACAAATTGGAGAGAAATTAGGGACTTCCAGCTCCACTCTGGATGGATTTCCAGATACTGAGGAGTGGAGGTGGCTGAGGAGCGGATGAAAATGAAGTTAAACACAGGCCTTAGTGTCTGCTCACCCTATGAAGGTATTAAGGTCATCTGCCATTCTGTAGGCAGGCCTGTGGCATGAGAGCAATAGCAGCACAGTTGTGCTAGGGCCAGATCTGAAAGTACAGGTCAGGTGCTAGCCTAATTTTCCTGCTTTGTGCAGAGAAGTCAGACCTGACTTATAAGTTGGTAATGAAAACAATGGCCTTTGTTGGGCACGTGGGCAACCAGGCAGATAAACAAGCCACCTTCAGATTTGACATAACTTGCTTTAGAATGAGTTTCTGAGAATATCAGAAGGGGCTGTGAATCAAGAGGAAATCTTCATGCAAGACAGCAAGAATTGACACGGTCTGAAACATACATGCATATTCCAAAGGAAAACAATACCAAATGTTTAAAGTTTTTCTTTTAAATATGAAGAGTGCAAAAGCAGTGAGTTTGTCTACTTTCCACTTATAGTGAAGAATGGCACAGCATGCTGTTATGTAGCAGCAGGGCAGTGGCACACTCCAGGCAGCCATGGGCCAGCTGCACTGGAGCATATCATGATACTGCAGCTGCTCTGTGATTGAAGAGATCAAGCTAAATTACCATAAAGACTGTCCCTGTCATCCTTTGCTGCACACCCAGCACGCATGGGCTCTACTTATCACTGGTTTCCTTGTAAAATAGACCACAGGTGTGAGAACCTGGGTATGATTGCCACACAACTCAATTCAATTACACCTTTGAGTTATACATGTCCCTGCAATTTTTCAGCCTTCAAACCTCATCTGGACTAGCACAAAGACCCCAGGGGTGAGAGACAAGTGATTAGTCCATTAACCCCAGCCATATCTTCCTGTGTGTTCAATCTTTATGTGAAGATGGTGCATAATTTACTTAGAAGCACTTACTGTCATTGACAAGGCCCAACTATTGCCTGAAATAGTTGCATTGGCAATCAGCTCATCTGAGTTATGACACTGGGAGAGGGAGGCTGGTGGGACCAGCAGGAGGAAAAGGCTGGAGGATGTATCCTGCATGCAGGCACTATGCTTTCCCACTGCTCTATTAGGCCATTTGATTGTTGACCTCTGTCCCCTGAGCCAGCTCTTCCAGCATGCCACAAGTGCTGCAGGATGACTTGGCTCTGTCTCTGCTCTTCCCACCAGGAGCAAAGCTTTACTTTCTTGTCAAGATGCCTAAGGAGCTCCATCACAGGTAGCTCCTGTGAGTGTCCACCAAAGACTGAGAAACATCCTACTAGCTCCCCTTCACTGTTCCCTGCTCCCTCAGCAGGTCTGTCTGCCAAGGAGAGCCAAGCTGGTTGATGACAGAGCTTTTGGTCTTATGGAAAGGAGCCGTCAGCCTGTGTGAGAGTCCCATGCAGTGCTCTATCAGCAGGACAGACTTGGTAGAAGGACTAGGGGAAGGGAAATGGAGAAGGGGAAAGAGTTACACTTGGAATTATCAGGTAGAAAACTCAAGTTGGAAGGGACTGAAGAAATGTTATGGTTTGATAGTTTAATTATGGCCAGTGATTGGTAAATGCATGTAGGAAAGGATCAAAACCCTTTGAATTTAGCATATTCAAATAGCACCCTCTCTCTGACAGTGCTAGACATTAGACCTATGAGCCTGCATATCTTGAGCTCAAGTGCCTGAGCACTGACCACTGAGCTGCCACTTGTTGTGCTCCTGTTGCAGGTAGTGGCCTTACCAGGGCTGGTGTCTGTTCATGAGGCTGCAGAATACCAAAGAAAGGAGATACGTACCTATATCTATCTGTATCCTACACATGACATAAATCCTGTAGTATTTTATATTACTTAGAATTCACTGCTTAAACACCCATGAAGATGCCTACTTTCATCTTATTAAAAGAGAAAGAGGTGCCCCTCAGTCTAGGGAACAGCCACCACTGACTGCAATTCTTGTTTGCATGGCACAGGGCTTGTTTAGGGGCTACTCTGCTTTTTGAACAGTATTGTCAGACCAAGAGCTGCAAGAAGCCAGCACAAACACAATAATATTCATTCATGCAGGTGAAAACTGTATGATCATATCCACTCTATCATGATCTCACAGCTCATATGTTTTCTGCATCCACCATCTCGCAGGAACATGGTAATGATCTCCTGTAATATTCTGACTCGCAGTGTGCCAGATCTCAATGCATGTGGAACAAACTAATTGTACTGATGGCACTGTATTTTACCAGCTCCTGATCTGGTCCCTTATCTTCTGGTGGGGCTGTTGCAGATGTAGGGAGCATACTATCAATTTTTTCTTTTTAAAATTATTTTTAAAAGGGCTGACACAGTAATACAGTATAGAAGTCAAGCCAAGAATCTGCACAGTAACAGGACTAATATGGGACATTTAATTGGATATGAATGCTCCCTCTGGCATACTATTGTCATGGAGTTTAATTTTGACCCCTACACAGTAATAATAATGGAAATAATAAAATGCTGATCTCAACATTTAGAAACAGCTGCCTCCGCACCTAACCCTTGACAGTGTTTTTATCCTATGTCACCACAGTTACAGGAGTTCTTTTTTATTTCTTAGGCAAATAGTAATTATATGTAACATTTATTCTTACTTTACCTTAGCGTACTTAAGATAATGGGAAGGAGAGGGGGAAGGTGAAGAGAGTTTCTATTATGGATAGAGTGGGGGTTGCAAAATGAAGAGCATTAATTGATGGAGTTAATCAGAAAGTGACCTTAACTACTCATCAGCTATAAATCACCTACTGAATGGAATAATAATGATCAGGGCAAATGAGGATCCATAGTATTGCTTAATAAGTAGGCAATGGATCACAGTGGAAAGATCTGACCATCAAAATCATAGAACACAATATATACAGCATCAGCATATGTGTGTATGTACATGTGAATGTGTATGTGTATGTGTATGTGTATGTGTATGTATAGGTATATGTATATGTATATGTATATGTATGGACATAGCACTTGTGACGTTTTAGCTCTGGTGGTCCAAGTACATAAGTGTGCTGGAGGCTGTGAGGAGGGGAAGTATTTTTTAGCAGATCCAATAATATAGTCAGGAAAAAACAGAGAGGCTCTGGCCCAAGGAAGGACAATATAGCTGGAAGTTTGCATATTCTACAGTTCATAGCAAAAGAGAGGGTTTCGCTGTGCACTTGGATTGTTTTATGCTCAGTACAGCACTTTGTAATTTCGAAAGGTTTTCAAGCCAACAGGTCTGGGATAAACAACTGAACTTGGTGGCAATTTCATGCATTTGCATGAGAGTTAAATTAAAATTTAACAAAACTTATTAATAAATGCAATCAAATAAGCAAGTTACTCCTGCCATTAATTTAAGAAAACAACCGTATATATGTATATGTACATGTATATACATCCCTCAGTGGATACAAGTGTACTGGAGATATGTGAAACACGTGAACCAAGATCCAGAGGTGCGCTAGCAGCAGTTCATGGGGCCACATCCCTCTCTCTCTATCACTCATTCCTTTCTCTCAAGGCTTTTCTAAGAACTGGGCTTAGAGCAACCCTGATTTAAAAAAAAAAAATCCTCCTTTTAATTGCAAAATAATTGAAAACCTGAACAAACCTTAGAGTTCCTTGGAGAATAAAAAGTAGTATTTAATTAAACCCTTCTTTAGAGCTTCCTTCTCTTATACCTCAGATTTCAATTTTTTAATGAAATTTCAAAGTGCATGGCATTTCAGCTAGCTCTAAAAGACACACTGTTTCAAATTCACCTTGTTTAACGTGTCAGGGCAAGGTGGGAGGAAGGGGGTTAACACATTTTGATTCTCTTTCTCTCTTTTGAAACCAGGAGATTGATGGCAATGCTTTGTTACTTCTGAAAAGTGACATGATCATGAAATACCTGGGGCTGAAACTGGGACCTGCGCTGAAACTGTGTTACCACATTGATAAGCTCAAGCAAGCCAAATTCTAACAATTCTTGAACAACAGAATCTGAGCTAAATCTAGATGGAAAAGTAAAGGTAACATGTTGCCTTACAGAAATGCATTCATTTGCAGATTGCTTTCCTTCTTTTTTAACAAAGACTTTGTCTTTTTTAACATTTGTGCATTGTCACCTTTTTTTAATCCAATGGGATCTTTTGTGCTGCTTTGTGTTAATAATATGCCAAAAAGTATATAATTACAGTAATTATTTTGTATCATCAATATTATTATGGTTATAGTAAGTCCTATTTTTGTAATCAGAAGTGGGAAAATCAAAACCAAACACAGCTACAGCATATGCTGAGGACTGCTAGAAGGCAAACCAAGAGTTCCTTACTTGCCACGCTTCCACCTCGGAGGAGTAACCCTGACCTGCATCAGCTGGACACCAGCTCTGCTATCTGTGCTCAAGGCGTGAAAAACTGCAGCGTTTGGTCATCTGTTGTCTGATGGGAACTGCCCCGTGTCTTGCACCATCTGGAAAACTTAAATTATTCACTTATGGGGAAAAAAAAAAGAAAAGAAAAAAAAAGAAGAAGAGAGAGAGAGAGGAAAAAAAAGAGAAAGAGAGAGAGAGAAAGAAAATAGCGGGGGAAAGGGTTTTTCCTAGCCAAACTACGTGTTCCCGCTAGAGGGAGCAGCCCTAGCAGACTTGTGGCTGAAGCTGTTGATGCCGTTCTGTCTGATGAGCTTTGGCCATCATGACTCTCCTATTGAGAGTACATCCATAAGTAGCGCTAAGGAATCACAGACTCCCGGCAGGATAAGCCCGTCACCGTTTACAGATAATTAATTCAAGAAAAGCCCAAATGAAGAGAGCATTTCTGACAGGATGTTTCCCGTTACACCAAAGAGAGGGTGGATGGCTCCCACGGTATCTGGTGTGCACAGCTGTCAGCTCCCTTCCCTGAGCCATTTCAGTCTGGAACACAGTTTGTGGCACTCCAAGAAAAAAATTCTGGGCAGCATTTCTGGGTTTGCTTTTGTTTGCACCATTAAAAAGCCAGGGAGCTGGGCGGGAATGTTCCTCACGAGGACCTGGGCATACCTCTGCACTTTGCAATCATGGTCAGGTCCAGGATAAATGCTGTAGGGTCCTGATTGCACTGTGGCTTTCAGTACACAGACAGATGTGCTAGACTTTCTCTCTCAAGGGAATTAAAAATTCAATTTGCCTCTTACACAAATCTGAAAGGTGCTGGTTGATACTCCATGTAGTCAGGGGGAGAGAATAGGTCTCAGGGTGAGGAAGTTATCTGTGGAATGGGTATGTCCTTGTTTACATCCACAAAGGAGGACTATGAAGGGACACATCCATATAGTTTCAACCCTTAGTGCATGACAAGGAGAGGCAGCAAATGTTTGTAAGTCATGCAGGTGATTTTAGAGCTAGTTAGTTCAGCTGAATTGAGAAATGGGGTCCTGATAATATGCAAGAAATCATACTGTTCAAACCTGTTTATGTAGGAAAGAATGTTACCAAAAATACCTCATGGAATACAATTCAACTTGATGCACGTAGCTAGACTAGAACTCCTACAAAAAGAGACCCATTCAAGGCCTAACTCTGAAAATCCATAAAAATAGGAGAAACTGGATCCTACAAGACTTTCACGAAACTCCTGGGGACTACTCCCTCAAATTAAAAAAGTTGTCATAAATTCACAGGATTGGATCTT
Organism: Hafferia zeledoni; assembly: GCA_035583235.1. NCBI lineage: Eukaryota > Metazoa > Chordata > Aves > Passeriformes > Thamnophilidae > Hafferia > Hafferia zeledoni. The sequence goes on from JAWWEV010000115.1 coordinate 71,144,066, forward strand.
TACAAGACTGACCAGCTTTCAACAAATCCCGTCTACATGCCAAATAACACAGGAATAGCTGAACAACCGTATTAAATGAAAAGTCATATGCTATTGAGTGATGTAATACATGGAACCTGAAACGTGTCAATGATTGGAACATAATACCCGTCCACATCACTTAGTGTTTGTGGTATAAAGAATAGAAATCTGTCCAGTCAGCTATCTGTTTGAGGCAGAGGTGACTTTTCATCATCAAACCTGTATAGTTCATTTTTCACTCTTACATTTTTTTTAACAAATTGGGGTTTTTTCTCCATAAAGATTCACAAAATGTGTAAAAAATCTTGCTGTACTAGTAGTATCACCTTCAGAGAATCCTCAATCTTTTTTTTGGCCATAATTTTGAACTTAGTTAATGTCTCTGCCTTTTCAAAAGGTGATTCCTCCACTTAAACTCAACCTTACTGTACTATATCAGTAGTCAGAGCTGGTTAGACTTTATCAGATGGCTTCAATGCTAGAAAATCCCACTTTGTCAAAATCAAAACTCTTCATAAAAGCATGTCACTTTCTAACATTAAATTCTATTAAACTGAAACTACAGCTTTCAGTAATGTCAAAACATCATTTTGACATTTTGGAAGTGGAACATTTTTGTTCCAAGAAGATTTTGCATTTTATTGTATTTTCCTGGAGAATCTGTAGCATCACATTTTATTCTGAGAGTAGGAAAAAAAAGCCACCACAAAACTAGACTTCCATGAGTAAGAATCCTTCCCATTCTGTTCTCTGTGTGACACCTTCCTTCCAGCCCAGTCCCTGCTCCAGACATTACAGCCAAGAGGGCTGATAGTGCCAATGCAGTATTAACAGACTCTGTGGTGATAATGATGTTCATACATAAGATTTTAATATGCTGAAATAGTTTTCATGTATGTATCTGATGTGTACAGTCAGTGGTGCTATTTCATTTGATATCATACTTGTAGGTATGTCAGGACTGTCCAGGCTGTGAGATTTAATGTTCTGTTTTTTACAGGGGAGGCAGTAAGTGGATTCATTTTATGTGTAAGTAATTCTTATAACAAAAAATCCTCATTGCATGGTGTTCTGGTTTTTGTTTTTTTTTTTTCACTGAGCAGCAATTAGGAGACAAACATTATGGCAGTAATATTGCAATTGTACGTATTTTTTCTCTTTCAAGTCTTGTAAGTGAAACTAGTTAAGTAACTCTGCTGTGCTAAGGGAGTCAGGCCATTTCCTCAGAACAGGCGCTAAAGAACTAGAACATACAGGTCAGCTGCTTCTCCATTTGCTGCTGATTTAGATGTAACTTGTACAAATTACTTTGCTTGCTATTCCTTTTCCAGCTCTTGCCTCAGACTGTAGCCAACCCAGTTGTTCCCAACAGGTGGGGGGATGTGCAATACCTTTAAAAGAAACACGTGTGCCTCTTTTCTACTTCTAAGCACTTGTAGCTGGATCGAAAGGTGCTTTGGTTGCTTCAGCCAGTTGCAATTCTTTGTCAGCATTCACCTCTTTACTGAAAAAAAGAAGAAAGCAGGTAAAGCCCAAGACTTGGGGACCTCTCGTCCCTTGCTCAAGTGGTGGTTAGAGGGTGTTAAAAGCAGAGAGCGAGTCCTCCCTGAAGACTATCTGCTTGCATCTAGTGTGGCTGACCAGCTCAGCCTCAGATGCCAGCACAGGCCAGCCACACTGCCTTCCCATCCACCTGCCATCACAGTCTCTTCCCTTGCACCAGCAAATGCCTGCTTTTCCAGCCAGAGCTAATTGAGTTTCAAGAAATGCCTCTGGGAATGCCTCCACCTCCCTGAGCCCACTGCCTTGCTTGGCAGGCTGAGGAGTGCAGCAGCCTTTGCAGCATTAGCAGCTTCACTCCACGTGATTAATGCAGGCAGACACCCTTGGGACTGGCATCTAAAGCATCACTCTGGGCTGTTATTGCCCTTAAACTGATTGCTGAATTTCTATAAGTTGTCAGCAGTCTACAGGAGTTACGCTTCCTTCCTTCTTAAAGAACGGATGGCTGTGAGAGATTAAATAGAACACTATTAGCAAACCCAGCAATAATTAGCAACAAGAAAATGGCCGATGAAGTTTTTGTGTGAAAAGATGCCTTTGCTGGATCAGCAGCAGGAATATACACCATCCTCCAAAGCCTGGCCCTGACTGCAGCAGTTATGGATTGCCTTTCCTCTTGCCCAGAAACAGCCACCCCATGGTCCCTTCCTGCTCATGGGGTGCAGCCCTATCCCATCTTTGGCTGCACTCTTTGGGGGCCACACAAGCTCAGGGAGGAATCTGTCCACTCTTACCTCCCCAAAACATACCCCAAACCTTCAGTTCATTAGTTAGTGCCTTCTTTTCTCCTCCCCACCTGCCCTGTCCCCTTCTTTCTTTTCATTTGAATGACTTGTATTTGAAAAAACACATCAGGAGGGGGATCCCCGGGTTCTTCCAGGAACCTGTGAATGACCTCTCAGCTCACCGCATGGAGGAGCATCGCCAGGGTCAGACGTCCACCTGGATACAACCAGTCGTCCCTTGGCACTAGGGAGGGAGGTGAGAATTAAATGCCCCCTTTTTATTAATTTAAATTAAATGGTTTACAGGCACTTCGCCTGTCTGAACTGCAGTCTCCCTCCCCAGAGCCATGTGGTTAGCTCTTCCCCAAGCAGCAGGGAGGGAGGCAGAGGAGGTGCCCAAAAGGACTGACTGCTGCTGGTTGGTTCCAGCATGGCAGCACAAATGGAAGGACCAAAACCAGCTGCTACCCTGGTTTGAAACTGGTTTGGCTGGAGAGAGGTGTTGTGCCCAGGGGTTTGGACTGAGGCATTTTGCTGTCAGATGTGAGCAGGTTGCACCCCAGCATTTCAGTCTGCACCTTCAGTCTGTTGCTGTGTGGATTTGTCTCCAAATCCACCCTGAGCTTGTGTTGTGGGACTGCTCTGCTGGCATGGGCTGCTTCCACATCAACAGGCTGGGGGTTGCTAGGGAAGTAAGTCATAACAAGCACACTGGGGGCAAAAATTCAGAAAAATAGCAGGTCAGCAAGATCCTCCTTCCCTTTCCAAGCACTTCTGTGTGCAGAACTTCACTGTGGCAGCTCCATAATAGGGCAGAATGTGCTGATTTTGGCCGGGGTAGAGTTAAAACACAACACCCACGCGCCATCACACCCCGTCACTGGCAGCTGGGTCATATGGAGCCATAGGGATTTTCCTTCTCTCATGAAGAAATACAGTCCCAAATTCACACACCTTTGTGAAAGAAAGCATGCAAGTTGCTGCACACATTGCCTCTGACACCTTGCAGCAGTTGCATGCTGTTCTCCAAACCATGCTCCCTTCATGGGCAATTGGAAATCGATTCCCTTGGAAATCTAAAATTTTGCTTGAAAAAAAATCACTTTTATTCACTGCCATGAGTTAAATATTATGGAAACACGTCTGCTAACAATTTGCTTAGCGTAATTTGTACTAATGCTAATAAGCAACAGCTGCAACACTTCCTGTTGTAAATTCTTTTGTGGTTGCAGTGGAATTATCACATCTGTACTTCACAAATCTGATAGATTTGAGCACAGCTCGCTCATTCTGGCCCCAGCTCCAGCAAATCCCTGTGCCTCAGAAGTGACTACACAAACATGTATTTACAGTCTCTGCATCCCTTCACTCCCAAAGCCTCCACTCCCCACCAGGTACCTGGAGCAAGAGGGATCAGGGGAGGCAGAGGGAAGGAAAAGATGTGGTATCCTGGGAGTCAGCCAGTGCATGTATGTTGTGGTTGGAGCAGATTGTTTTCAGGAGACACATTACTGACCAGCCAGGTTTACTGCAGTTCAAGCAGACAGGTTTTGGTCAGAGGCTAAGTACAGGAGAAATGTGATTTATTATAGAAAAAGAAAGAAATACGAGTGTGCAATATACTGCCACCATAAGACTTAAGCTGAAACCCAAGAATCTTTCAACTGTAATCTAAAGAAAAATGTTTCCCTCACTCAAGACATTAAATAGAACTTGTTAGGCCAAACCCAGGTCCCACTGAGGTCCGCATAAGTTATTCTATTGAATTCATATGACTGGGGCTTGGCTCATACACAAGGTCAAGCTTCAGCCATGTCTCATAGTAACTAGAGCCTAACAAGCTATTCCATCCTCCCTTACAAAGAGCGGAGACAGCCGCTGCTGGCCAGCCCCTCTGCCCTGCTCCCAGGAGAGCTGCTGGCTTCCTGGTAGAGAGTTCTTCCAGCTGCACCTCTACCTGATCCCAACACCTTCTCCAGTTAGCTATGCATTTCAGCTACGAGTTTCATGGAGGGTGTTTGGGTTTTCCTCTTCAGAGCAAACCATAGCTTGTGCCCTGAGGATTTCAGCCGTGCCACTAGGCAGAAACTTGCCATGATTTGAACATGACTTCATTGGGAGATTTCCACACGTTCCTGATGCGACGCCTGAGGTGGAATTTAAAAATAAAACTTTTCAAAATGAGTCTCAGTGACCCACAATTTTTGGCTCCTTCAGCATCCATGGCACTTCATCATACTTCAAAAAGTTGAGTCTCTTGGTAGTGCCATAATCAGACAGGAATAGCTCATAGGACTTCAGAAGAGGCTCCATCTCTGACTACAGTCTTGCTCCTATTGGTCTATGGGCAGCTGCCAAAAAGCAGTATTTGAGGCCGGACAAGAGAATGTGTGAGTGTGTGTACATTGCTCAGAGAGGCTTGTCTGGCTGCACAGATGGGCTGAGAAGTGAGTGAAAGAATAGCAGGGCAGAGCAGCAAGGAAGGACAGGCTTGAAAAATTGGAAAGACCCAGGCGCCACTGGGGTTCCCATGGAGTTTGTGCCCTATCACGAGGTCTGTATTGAACTTGCCCTGTATAGCACAGTATGTCTTTATAACCCACAGTCTTCCCTTAGTGGGGAAGAACTGGGATCATGCTGCCCTTTTGGAACATGAAATATGTGCAACCAACTTCATATTGTCAGATATCTATAAAAGGGGAATGGGAAAAAACTGATGTCCAAGGGGTACAGGAATAAGGGCATTTCAAAGTGGAGCAGTCTCAAAGCTTTCAGTGTCTTTCAGTTGAAACATAAAAGGAGAGAAAAAGAACTTCTGAATTGCAGTGAATCCAAGGCAGTGAAAGAAGAGTGACTAATTTTATCCCTCACTTTGATGGTTTCCTGATCTGTAATGTGTTTTATGGCCCTGAGCATTTGCTGTAGTGGCAGTATGGTGAATTGGTTCGTGTGTCCAGGTTCCACTGGAACCAAATGACTGTCTCTAAAAACTATCTGTCTTCTTCATGGTTTTTCTAATATGCTGTAGCATCCAAAAATCTTCTTAGCAGCTTGGTAAGAGCCCATACTTAAAGAAAAACATCTTTTTTTTTTTTCTTGTGGCACAAAAACTTCAGAAAACAGCTGTAGCCACAGCTGTGTAGCAGGTCAACATACACCAGCTTTTCATTTTATGCCTCTCAGAAAACTAGGAGTAAAAAATCTGTGGCTTAGCCAGTCTATTGCTTACAAGAAACCAACCTAAATTTCAGTCTTCCATTGACCCTGTAAATGGAAGTGTTAAATATAGTAATTTACTCTGTAAATTTTGTAGAGTTATTCGGCTTTTTTACTGGTGTAAATGAGATCAGTATCTCATTTGATAGATATGTCCTCTGACAATATTAGCAGTTTAAAAGCAGACTTGTTTGGCTGCTGTTATCAAAACTCACTATCAGTATTTGTGTCACAACAATGTACAGGGATTGTGTCTAGTGCTGTGCAAGCATATCGTGACATGCTTAGCCTGCCTTAGAGAGATGACAGCTTCATAAGGCAAAAGAGACAACTTAAGGAGAAAGGTTTCCTAGAGGCAATTTTCCTTCCCTATCACAGATAAATGCTGAAAACAGATGGAAGTCAATGGTATGAATTTCCCACAGTCATGTGAGTCGAAAATAGCAGAACACTGGGAAAAATTAAGCAAAATTTCCATGAAGATGAACAGTATTGCCTCCTTCTGTTAAACCTCCACTGTTAGACCTGAGCTTTGGTGAAGCCAGGAGTCTGAACCAAGACTTCCTGGTTAAAACTAGTGCCTTACCTAGGAGACCATCAGCTCTCCCTGTATTCCAGCTTTTCTCCCTTCGCTGTCCATATCTGACTTACTCCTCGCACAGGTCTTCCTTATGCACCTGACAAAATAGCACCCAAATAGGCCTTTAGAGTTCAGTTAGTCCTTTGCCCTGCCATCACTCTTCTTTATCTCAGTCTTCCTCTGTATCAAGACTTTTCCCTGGAACTTCTCACCCCTTTCCATTCTTATCCTCCAACTGTAGTTAATTCCATTTTCTCTGCTTTGTTCTGTTCTTGCAGCATTGCTTCTTTTCCTTCTTTTGCATCTTCCAGTAAACATGAACATGTCTCCTTCACCCCTACTGCAACTCCTCTACCTTTTGGGTTTTCCCTGCTCTTCCATTTCCCCTCTCTCTTTCTCTAGTTTTCTGCAACACTTTCTTTTCTTTCAATCAAGTGACCTTCACAGGAGTCTCGTACCAGTTTTGATGTGACAAAGACTACCATGTGCTGACATCTTTAAATTAGGTTGTCTGTATTTTTTTTTACATACTCTTTATCTCACACAAAAACCCTTCCACTGCTTTCATTCCCCAGCATGAAAGGCATTTTCTGAGGATGGTTTTTAACTAGCTGGCTGATGACTATTTGCAATAAATACCTCATTAAAGGCTCAGCACTTTTGTGCAGGGTGAGTGCAGTTTCCCCCTCTAGCTTCCATCTTTTGCAGTGCTGCCTATTGATGTTCAAGCTGCTTAAATGCTCCTTGTTTTGAGCAGCCTCAGTTACGCTGCTCACTGGGATGAAACCCTGGCTCCCCCCCTGTTGCTGATGGCCACATGGACAAGGCTTGGACCTGCGAATAGCACACCATTAGGCAGGTGTGAGCATTGATGTATGCTGAGCACAGAAACACCAGCATTGCTTCCCCAGGCCTGGAGAAGGTCCAGTCTGCTTTCAGCCAGCATCAGAAAGTTGGTTGGAAAGAAGAGGTGCCCATTGCCAATGATAAGGGTAACAGAAGGTAGAAAAGAGCCATCAGGCTGGAAGAAAAGTGGTTTGGCCAGCTGGAAGGTGGTGGTGGGATAGACAAAATCAGCAGTGAGGGAAGGCCATGCTTGCAAGCCTACATTAAGAATGTGAGAAAATCTGTGTGGGCGCTGGCATTTCAGTATTTACAGCATCATCCTGCATGCAGAAATATGTGCAATAACACAGGGCAGATTCACACACGGATGCACAAGCATGAGTTTAGAGTAATGGCTGTAGCTTCTGTGGGGCTGCTGCATACTTCTACCACTGGGAATGAGATCAAATCTTGGCTCTGGGTCTCTCTTTCCCAACAGTACAAAGGATGAGAGCAGAACAGTTTCTATCCAGCTGGAAAGTGGCAACCTTAAATCAGGCCACAAAATAGATCAACTCCTGCTTGCACATCTATTTTTTAAAATGGTGCTCTGAGTTCTCTTCCAACTCCTCAGCACTAGCTTCCAAGGCTAGTGAAGCATATACAGGGCTTTTTTGATCTATGTGCAGCTATCAGTTTTTGTATTGCTAATTGGGCTCAAAGTGTGTTAGCTTTGACTTTTAATGTTCTGTAATTTGCTAGATAAGCCTCAGTTTCTGCAGCAGCTATATAAGTAGGGCTGCTCGCATCACATCTTGCAGATATTTTACAACATTGACTTTTTTTATATGTACCTACTAACCTTGAAAGGTGAATGACATCTCTTTCCCAGTACTGTACTACATTAGGAATAGATATTTTGTGATAGATATCAGATATCAAGTGACTATATAGCTATTTTAATTTTTTCAAGCATATACAAAACCTGCTAGGGAGAATAAAACCTGAATATGCAAGCAATTTGGTTACAATCAAGAATTCAAACTCACACTGTCTTGCATTCTGTCACTCCCAAATTTATTACAGCCTATACGACTTACTACTCAAAGACACACCATCTCCACATCTCATATCATTAGAAAAACACACTTGTTGCTGCTCTCATGCAAATCCCAAAAGAGATAACAGGACCCTGTCCAGTACACAGCGCAGGCTTCTCCTCAGTGACTGCTCTCAAAACAGGGAAATCAATTCACATACAGTAGCTCAGCAGGCATCCTTCCCCTGCCAGTGTGTATATTAAAAACAGAATGTAAATAATGAGATTTCCTATTTAATAAAAATGTGCTGTCATGATAAGATTACAGGCTTGAATGATGCTGACTTGATTCAATCAAACTATTCTATGATTCTGTTCTATGATCCTATGACTCGATGTGATGTGTAGATAAGGTTGACGTCTTTTGAAAGTCCTTGGCTCAAACTGTCCCACCTCTTTTCATTGTTCAGGCTGGTTTTGCTCATGTTGGCACTGCCACTCTGGTGTCACCAGGCTCCTACTCTACTCCTGGTGACAAAAGGCAGCAGGATTTGTTTATTTATTTATTTACTTATACTGGCAGTATAACATTGCTAGCAGCAGCCCAGTGGGTTGCAATGTAAGTGATGCTGCCTGAGTGCTTCTTCAGGAAGAAAAGACCATGTCAGCTCCCCTCAGTGCACCTACTGCGATGATGCCCTATCCCCGAGGCACAGCACCACCCAGCTTTACAGGGTGTTTGATTGTGTCCTGCTGTGTAAACCTTCATTAGCTGCTTCTTTTCTGATGCTGATATAAATCTAGACCACCAGCATCAGTGCAAGGTTTCTGATGTCACATTCACCGGTGAGTGAACAGTCAGGATTTCTGTATTCATCTTATACACATCTTTGCCTTAGCATTGGTTTGCTGTTTGTTTTGGGGGGATTTTTGCTTTCTTTCAGTGAGAGAGGAACAAGAAAACATCTTACCCTGTGAGCAGTTTCAAGGTCCCCATGCAGCAATGCAGTTCTATGCCAGTCGATGCCAAGCCTGCACATTTGTATCACTGCCATGAGTCTGCCAAAGAGCTTTGTCTCAAGCTGAATGTTCAACATGCTGAATCTTGGTGATTTCTAATTCTGGGAAGCCTAATGTTGAATCTGCTGTCCACTCCTCTTACTTAGCACCATATTTTAGCATTATTTTTCAATTATTGTCAGGAGGTAATAAACAATTTGGATTCCTCAGACACCTACATTGGTTTAGATGCCTACAACTTTTCTCCATTTTGACCAAGAATTCTTACTAAAGATGACATACAGGTTGTATCATTAATTATGCCAGGATTACCATGTGATGCCAACAATAATTTGGGAAATTACATCTGCCCTTTAGTTCCACTTATTGGAAAAGCAATGCAAACCCTTTACTTTGCTGTTTCTCAGCTATCAAAACCTCCCCTAATAAATAATCTCTAACAGTGAATATTGCATTATATTGAATAGTTTTGTATTCTCTTTGTAAATATGCAAACAAGGGAGAGCTGAGATAAAATGAATGTGGAACTTATGGATGGGAATAACATGCGAATAAAATGCCTGGAGTCCCAGGAATGGCACAATTATGACAAACAGTGTATTAGTATTGCTCTCACTCTGCTCAAAGGGTTTTATTGAAGTGATTTGTCTTCAGCTGTGGAGGTGTGTGCCTTTCTATGTGTATGTACTCATTGGTCTGACGTATGTACACAGATAGGCACCTGCCCACCACATGTACATCTCATACATATTCATGTATCCAAGCAAAATAATAACTGTCAATTTAGCATGTTCTATATGGGTGGGTCCAATATAGTCATTCTTCATGTGTACGGTGTTTCAATACATATGCAATCATTTACCAAATAGAGTGTCAAACTGTGTTTTCATTTTTATTTCTTCAGACATTGTTCTTTATTAACTGCAACTTATTCCTTCCAGTGGATTCTCTGTCACTATTTAGAGGCATGTTTTAATGTATAGCTGTATATTGCCTGTTCTGTGTGCTATATGTTACTGTTTGCATCTTTATTAAGCTGAGTATTACTGGTCTAAATGTTCTTAATTTTGTACAACAGACTTTTGCTTGGGTTTCAAAATTTGATGCAGTATGTTTAAGAATGTAATATGGAAGGGGATCAGCTGTGATAAAATAAAAGGGTCCCAAACCTTCAGATTTATGTTTCATAGAAAAAGCCAGTACTTTCTTTTACTATTGCAAAATTATTTCTGTATTTTTTAATGAAGAATTGGAGTTTCTTGGTTCTATGTATGTTTTATCTAATAAACCTTATTTTTTAAATAAGGACGTGGGCCTGGTCTATACACATCTTCAACATTCATTGTGTTCAACACACAAAGCACTTCTATATACCAAATTCCCTGTGGCTGAGCCTGCAGCTCTGCTAATGCCAGAATTACCTCCTATCCTGACCAGTGCTAATCTCACATTTTTATTCACGTTTCTCTGCTATACAAATAAGAGATGGATACTGAGGTGTCAGCCTGTTGATAAATCCCCACTGTGATACATTAGCATCAATGCTCATTTGCAGGGCAAGCCATTTCTTTGGGTCTCCACTGAATTAAGGCTAAGGTGTCAGTGCGAAGCAAGGGTACAACACACAGACAGACGCCTAATCCCTCAGGCTGCATCTGCATGGGCAGACCCTGCTCTCATTTGTGTTGATGTAAATCTGAGGTGGCTCAGCTGAAGTCATTACTGTTAGTCTGGATTTACACTAGGGAGAAAAGAAGAGTAAAATTTGTCCCAAGACCACAATATTTCAAGGCTGATCTGTCGACTTTACACACTGGCTGCTACTGGAACACTCTATCAATGCCTCAATAAAAAGCCTGAAAAAGAGCCAAAAAAAAAAAAATCTCAGCTCTACTACCATTAAAAAACTTCCCCTAGAAAATAAGAAATGCTTTTCCTGTTATGTAGAGTCAGCTCTAGCTATCCAAGTAATACACTGGATTGAATGATTTCCCTCTTTTTTGCCCTTTAATTACACTTTTCTCTATGATACTATCAACAATACAGCATGATGAAGTTTCCCTTGAAGTCAATTTGCCATCCATGTCAGCAAAAGCAAGAAAAGTCCCTGGATAATAGTCTTTGGCTCCTATCTTCTTATTGCTCTCCATAATCAGATAGAAATAAGGTGCAAAACCTAATATTATAGAAAAGGTAGATGAATGTATCCAAGGCACTTTACTAAAGAGAAGCGGGTTCAGAAAAGCCCTTGATTTTGTTTATTCTGGCCTCTCTTTATGAATCCTGAATTTAAGGTAGAGTTTAAATAATAGTTTTGAAGCAGTTTCTTCTTATCCTATTCCTTCACATGCTAAGACTAAAAATGAGGCTTGTGAGATATATAGTAGCCCAGCTGCTGCTCATCCTGAGCTGTGGCTTGTCACTGTGCTTCCATTCAAGGTGCAGCAGAAAGAGCAGGCAAGTAAGTACATATCCCATTGCTGAATGGCCAAAGGCCTTGGCAGAGTCAAGACAAAGCCCTGGGTCAACTCCTGCTGACAGCCACAGGGTCCTCTCCCCTGGTATAGTTGCCCACATTTCCAGTGGGTCATGGAATTAAGTTTAGTTCATACAGCAAGCCTGATCTCAACCATATACTTCCCTTGTGCCCCTAAACAATCAAGTGCAGCATTTTGATTCTTCTGATGGGGAAAAATTTGCCTTTTTTTCACCAGACAGTTCTTTTATCTCCAGGCTTTAAAGCCAGAAGAAAGTTTTCCTTCAGACTAAATATATTTAGAAGCTGTCTGAAGTCGTTTAGAGCCTGGTTTCTGAGGTGAAGCAATTTAACTTCATCGCTGGTTTATGTGTCTGCAAAGTGCTCTGTCGCCTCGGTTTGAAGCTCAGACACCGTCTGTAATAAATACTAGGGAGAGGGGGAAAGCTCCTTCCTTTGATTCTAAGAAGTATATAGAGTAGACTGGACTTCAGGAAGCCAGCATTGATCTTGAAGATCACTAAATAACACAGGCCATGAGGCACTTTTCATTTACTATTCTGTCTAAAGTTGCTAGCTGGGCCTCAGGTCCCAGCTCCACAAGGAATCACACAAGAAAATAAGACATCAGCACTCCTGCCTTGCACAGCCAAGAGACCAGGATTTAGATCTCAGGCAATGGATGAGCATATACATATGTCTACATACATATATAGACATGCATATATAAAACATACATACATGCATACATACATGGAGAGAGCAAAACACCATTTGTTAAACCTGCTAGTGCAAAGCAAACAAACGATCTGGATGCCTTCTATAATAATTATGTAAATTGTTATGTATAACAGATTTTTTCTTCCCCTAATTACCTAGTGTGATGGCAACAGTAGACTGGCTGTCCTTCCCCATATAAGAACTCGCCCCATGTGAGACCAGTCAGTTACTTGCTCATACAGCTCTCTGCCTCTCACACATCTGTCAGGAACCTGTGGTCCAAGAGCTGGGATATGGCAGGTGATGAAGTCTTACACAGCCCCCTGCATCGACTGTTTATTTGGTATTACCAGGCAAAAGGGGAGTGGAACATGTCAGAGGTGTTTTAGGTCTTTCAGATCTCTGCAAGGAAAGCCCATCCACCTTTGCCATAGTAATTTATACTGAACACACCGGAGAAGGATTTTCATTTGCCAGTATTTTGAGGAAAATTCTGGTTAAAAATTTTGTCCAAACAACATGAGTTAAGCTGGAAAAAGCTATTAGGAGATAGAAGTTTCTTCCCATGCCCTTGTCTCACTCTATATATCCAGAAAGATCAGTGAGTTACAGTTCAGCAGAGATTTACTTTGGAGGTGCATTTTTCCAATCCTGTAAGTGATTCCAAGATCTGTCTCTGTGAGAGGTCTGGGGGAAAAAAGCCATCCTCTGTTCATGCCCCAGCAATGAGACTCGTTCCAATGAAGACATCTATCTGCCAGTGCCAACTTGATTCCACACATGCCACCAAGGGCTACGCAGGGCTTCCCTTCCCAGCTGTGTGTAGACCACTTTGACATCTGGAACAGAAGCAAAGAGGGAGAACACACATATCTTCCGTAGACTTGCTCAACGCCCTGTTGGTGCCTGAAGAGCATGAAGGAGAAAGGTGTATTCTGAGCAGAGGTGAAGCTCTGGGTCTGAGGGACAAGGTGGTAGGAGAATGGACAAAAGCCTGGAGATAAATAAGAGTCTGAGAACTGGTGGTATTGCTTGCAACTCTGAGAAAATAGGAAAGACGGGAATTGTAAGCAAAAAGGGAAAATGCGGAACAAAAAAAAAAATAGAAAAGAAAAGGAAATAGGGATCAAGTTGGTGAAAGAACTGTGAGCAACTGGAGAGGAGACCATGATGGCCTGCAAGAGGACATGCTGCTGGAGCTAGAGTAAAGCACATTCTCTGAACCTGGGAATCACTGCAGGGACCTGAAGCATGGGTGAAGAACTGCAAGCAGCAGCAGCTGAATCTGCGTAGGCCCCCACACTGGCACTTCAGGAGTGGCTGCAGCAGGGACTGAAGCCCTGCCAGCCTGCAAACACACACTCCCCATGACACTGTGCCAGCCACCAAGCAGCACAGGTAACCCCTGGGCACTGTGGTGCACCTTCAGCCCCTCTCCCCACCCTGGCACCCCTCTCCTGGCCCTACTCAGACCCCAGTGCTGATTCTTCCATTTCTCTCTTGCATTCATTTTTATCCCTATGGGTTTTTAAACTGATAGGAGCTCTTTGTTCAAAAATAAGCTGTCTTTTGAAATAGGGCTACTTCTCTCCTTGAACTTTTCCCTGTGAATGACTTGACATTAAGCTGATAGTTGCTCTTAACCAATTGTTAACCTATTAGTTGAGACCATAAAAATTACTGAAAGGCCAAGGCTAACGCTGTTTAAATGAGAAATATTTCTACAGAACTCCCTCGAGATGAAATAAAAAAGCTCCTGACGACAGAGTGGCTGCCAGTTTCAGACTAACGGGTTTGAAGATGATATTTTGCTAACAGCAGTTAATCAGTAAATTCCCTTTACTAATAAGGCCATTACTCTTGGCTGAAGCCACAAATTACATGTTATGTTTCTCAGTGCTGAAGATTAAGTGTTCTTTAAATTTTGCATCTGCAAATGTAATGTTTAGCACAAAACAGCATCAGGAAAAACAAGAAGAAAATTGAAAAAATGTCACATACATTCAGCATCAATTAGCTACTCTGTCACTAAAATTGCATATCTTTTTTGTTTTGGTATTTATTACCACCTTGAAATTTATATCTAGGAGGGGAATAGAAAGCATGGGTGCTGAGTTTTGATCTCAGGCATGCTGTTGCTGCCACATGAGAGGCATCTTAAAGTCAGACATAGCCTGACGTAAGTGAAAACAGAACAGGGTTCTCTCACAAGAAAAAATTCAAAAGAAAACAACCTCTAAAGTTTCATTATAATGTTGCAGCTTGATTGTCATCCAAATCTTCTGCTCACTTACAGAATTGCAAGTCTGGCTTCTTTCCACTGATGCAATTGTCATTCCAAATTTCAACTCTCTTACTACAGGGAAGGAATTTTGCCATCAGTGTTCAAAGAAGAGTACGAAAATGTGTTCTATTATGGTTAGAAAGCTGGAGGTGCTCTTTGATTACCAGTCCCTTTAGCACTGCTTTTCCTGTCTCAGACACAGCCAGATTCAGAATCCATCCAGTTGCTTGGAAATGGAAGATGAAAAGTGCCAATAGCTAACTCAACAGCAGGGCTTTTTTCCAGTATGAAATGTTCTTTATCTACATTTCCAGAGACAGCCATACAAAAGTCAGCTGCTTTCGGCAAAACTCCTCCCTCCAGTGCCAAATGATCTTTGCAGGGACATAGCAGCCTCACTTCTGCTGACCACTTCATATGAAAATGTCTACATGTCTGGCACCCTGCCATGACCTTCAGCAGCAGCTCCCGACTTACTTGGCTGTTGGTGAGAGCGAGATTTTCTCTTTCACTCTTAATTCTGCATAGAAATGGGTGCACACATCCAAGCAGATGCATGTCAACCTCGCAGCAGCAACCATGGGTCCCCCTCAGTGTTGGTGGATGTTGGTTGGACTGTGGAGCACATTGTCCAGCCTCTGTGCTGGGGGGGGGGTCAGGCAGGAGCCCCTCACTATTGGTGCTGATGGGGGTGTCTCCCTATACTCCTCTTGATGCTATTACTGTTGTGTTTACACTAAACCCCCCTTTTTTTCCAAAGCTGCAGGGCAGCCCCTTTCTGGAGCATGCATAGAGCCCCTGGGGAAGGAGAGATGGTGTAATGGTGTACAGGTGGCAGACAGGAAATACTGTGCTTTGGTTCAAGGGGAGTTTCTCCCTCACAGGGAAAAAGCTGAAAGACAACAGTTGTTTTGAAAGAGTAGCATATGTGACCCAGGAGAATACAAAATATGTTGTGCACTCCATCGTATCCTTGTTGCAGAGAGCAGTGCCTGTCAGAAGTCAAGAAGGGCTCAAGACCAGAGGGTCAGAGCCTGATACAAAAGTGCCTTTTGAATCCCTGGAGTTTTGTTTTCTTGGCACTTAAAAACTTGCCTGTGAATTTCTCAGTCAAGATGATGCTGGCTGGTGATGTCTGGTGTTTTCTTCTTCACTTTCATTTCTGTTAACACATCTTCTGCTTTCTTTTAGAGCTATGTACGGCTTCCTTTTGGGTGGAATTCTCTATTTTTTGGCTGTGCTCTACTTTCTACATTTTTGCACATATTTTCCCACTTTTGCTTGCTCCTCTGTATCCTTTCTTCACTTAGCTGCTAACCTTGTATTAATTATTGCTTCTCCATCCCTCACTCTCCTTGCTTAGAACAGCTTGGTTCTTCTCTTACAACTTTGTATTTTCCACTAGAAATATCCACTTCCAGCTGGATCCCTCCTTCAAGATCACTGTCTAGGAAACAAAATGTCAGCTAGGAGTTTTCTGCTTTAAACTGGGAAATTCTGACAGGCATGAAATGCAAGTTCCAGGGAGCACATCCAGAAAGCTGGGAACTCATTTTATGTTGCAGTTGTACAATATGAAGGCTGTAAGCGGCCTCAGAGCAAGCCAGTGACCTCCACTGCAGTTCTTAGTTTTTCTCTTCCTGATGCCAAGGAGACTCAATGCTCCTTTGGTCAAGTTGCTTTAGCTTTGCCTCAGTACACCTACCTGCACAAAGGAGTGAATAATTCTTCTCTCAATGAGTAATTTTAGACATTATTTCTCATGTGGTAGAATTCTTTCACCTGAAGTCTCAGCTGCTAGAATCTTAAAATTAAGCACAGAGAACTAGGACTACTTGTCTAATATAGACACCCAGCCACCCAGCCACAAAAACACACACACACACATATGAATGCCTATCTGCAGTGATCACCCCATTCAGCAAACTGCACATCCTAGAAATAGGAGATGAAACTGGTTTCTACTTGAAGTCTCTCCTGAGCACCCTGGAGGTGATCGACAAGGTGTTCAGCTTTCCCAAACTGCTGCCTCCATGTGTTGTGCTGACAGAGCTTCAATTGGACCCATGCCAGGGAAATTCTTCCCAGCTTGCCTTCCTGAGGAAGCGATAGTGTTTCCCTCCCTACCTCCTTTTGACGTTCTCCCTGCTAGCCCTTTGACCAGTTGGAACAACTCAACTGGAGGGTAGAGGCTCAGGGATGCTGAGAATCTTCTGGGTTTATGCTGACACAACACCCTTTCTGTGTGAGGGAGCCAACCTTGCTGTTATTGCAACTGGTGTCTCCATTGCCAGGAACAGCTACTTCTACTCCAGGGACAAAGGTCCCAGACTGTGATCCTCAGATGTTTTCTTAAATGCCATCTCAAACAAAATGTGACATAAGGACATCAGCTTCCAGTAAGGAAGTTCCCTGGAGATCCTAACAGCTTAAGCTTGAGCATGGGCAGTGGTTTATAAGGCCGCACTAGGATGACAATCTCCACCTTACTCGTACTTGCAGGATTCACAAAATAAACATCTCTCTGCCTTATGTCACCCAATAGAGGGTTTTTCACATTTTTTCCTAGGAGATGCAGATTTTAATCACCTCACTGGTAAGCATGCAAAGCAGAGAAATCTGCACTCCCCTCAATGGGACTGAACATGTATGATGGCTTATTCCACACCTCAACAAGTCGGTCACCAACCTGCCAAATAAAAACCTGCCACCATGTCACCAGGTTGTCCTTTAGAAGGACTGAGCTCTTCTGAGTTTCAGATCAAACAGGCTTTGGCCTCTAT
Organism: Hafferia zeledoni; assembly: GCA_035583235.1. Taxonomy (NCBI): domain Eukaryota; kingdom Metazoa; phylum Chordata; class Aves; order Passeriformes; family Thamnophilidae; genus Hafferia; species Hafferia zeledoni. The sequence goes on from JAWWEV010000115.1 coordinate 71,161,318, forward strand.
TCCAGGAGGTTTAGGGCTGTGAATCCCAGCTGAAATAAAGCACCTGCTTCAGCAAATAGAGTTCATCCACTCTAGGACAAGGGCATAAAATTTAAGATGAGCTCTTGTCTGTAATGCATCTTCTCAGCAAGCTTCATGAGATCTCAGCCTTTGCAGACTCAAATATGAAGGGGTATCTTGTGTATTAACAGGAACATAAAAGTCAGATCACAGAGTTTTGAGTACTGTTGTGTTTCAGTACTGTTATGTTTACAAATCTCCTACTGCATATTTAACAAAGTTGGCTAAGCCCACCTGAGCCCTCATCTGAAAACAACAAACTCACACCTGACTGCAGGGAAGGAGGAGGCAGGAACAGGGTAGTTTCTCTCTAAATTTTCAGGTCTTGATTTTCCATTTCCACACATGAAGGTATCTGTCTCCTGTGTTTTATTTATCTAGTTTGAAGTATTTCATCTTGGTCTTGATTTTATTGACTTGGGTATTTTTGTTGGCTCTACCATCCCTCATCAGTAGGGACTGAGAATGAGTCCTTAACAGCCAAGTCCATGTCCTTCTACTGCCTATGAGCGAGAAGCATTACCAATAGTCCTGAGCAGCAGTGGTCTTCTGTCTTGTCCAGAGAAAAACTACCCAAAAGAATATGCAAACCTCCAAGGATATCTGTTATATGACAAAAACCCAAAACAAACAAAAAAACACCACCACAAAAGCACTTCCATTAGAATAAATGGATTACTTTGGGTTTCCTTTAGTGGTTACTGGCAAAGCCAATGAGATGGGTGCTTGGTTCTTTTGCAGAGAACTGTAAAGTATGGATTTTCAAAATGTGAACTAGTTCATTTTAAACCAACTTTATGGTTCTATGAACCAGCTGCAAAGACCTGGAGCTGCAACCCTTGTTTATCTCAGAAATAACTTCAAATGAGTTATCTGGGTAAGAGACTCTTCAGTTTAAGAAGTAAACTGAATTAGAAAGCATTAATAATTTCTACAGCCTTATTTAGCTTCAGATTTCTCTGTTTTGCACACTTATACAATATTCATGCTAATTGATTTTAACATTGTAAATTCATTACCTGGAGTTTCACGGTATGTGGCCACGTGGTTTAACAATCTGTAGCCTACCTCTAGCTCAGAATGAATACCTGCACTAAAGATCCACAAGTTGAGAATACACTGCAACTTCAAGACCCACCCCAAGACAGTCCAGAGGGGTTTTCCAAATTCATCAGACCTATCCTAAGGCAATGAGTAAATGTGCACTGGGGGAAGAGCTCTGCTGGTCACAGACACCATCCATGCCCTGGCTCAGGGTGTTTGAGAGGAGCTCCAGGTCACAGAGCCTGTGTCAAGCCTGGAACTGTGCATAGAGAGCAAAGGGTGCTGGAGGCTGAGCAGCATAAGGCAAGCAGGTCTGCCTGAAGATGCCCTGAGCTAAAAGGGAAGAATGCAGCAAAAAAACCCCAAGTAAAAATTAGTTGGATCACTTAACATGAAAATCATTGTTTGTAGAGTCATCCAAAATTCAAAGTGCCAGTCATTTCTGAGTGTGCAATAGAACTGTTCACTTTTATTAAATTTTGTTTTCTTAAATTATTACCTCTGCCTGGATGCTGTCACTTTAAAAAGAGCAGAACCATTCTCTCTCACTCTCTCTCTCTTTATTTTTTTGCCAGCTTTCCCAAAAACCCTTCAACTCCAGCTAGAGAGGAGACCTGGAAAATTTCAACCTTCTAGGTGAAACTTTTGGATAGTTGCAAGCAAGTGAAAACAGAGAGATATAACATAATGGAAACACTTTGGCAGCTTTAGCTATAGCTGTCACCAATGTTCCAGCCCTAATGAAAACTTTCCTGAAGCAAGGCTGGGGTAGACACATTAACCAAAAGAGGGCCTTTCCTGACCTTGCTGTGGTTTGCAGGCAGGCTGAGCCCCCCGAGATGGAGAGAGCTGCTCAGGTGGCCATATTCCACATTGGAAGGGGCTTGCATGTGTAAATCAGAATGTTATTTCTGCCTAGGGTTTAATTCCCTTCACCTTGGGTGAGAAGCCACAATGACTTGCCTGGGACAAGAGGTTTCTGCACGCCTGGTTTGCAGAAAATCCTATCTGGTATTCCCCAAGCACCAGCAGCACTGTTGTAGCCTTCCAGCTTTCCTGGACCTACCATCCCACTGCCTGCCAAGTTTTCATGGAAATGACACTCAGCCTTGCCTGGCAGGACACAGACATGTTGTGTGCTACTCTGTTGGACTCCCAGCAGACTCAAACAAAGAGGCCTTGGCTCCTGGCTCACCTTCCCTCGCAGGGCAGCCCTGTACCCTGCAAGGTCCAGAGCATGAGCCTCAGTGCAGTGCCCCAGTCAAGCATGAAAAGGCGCACCAAGGCTTCTCCCACCATATCGCTGTCCAGGTGTCATGGTTTCAGCCAGTTGGGGCCTAAATTTGGGTTTTAAGGTTTGGACTAGGCCTGAAAATTGTCAGGTGACTTGAGCTGGGCTGGGCTAGCTGACAGCTGACCTCTTCTAGCCAAT
>JAWWEV010000115.1:71170567-71202630 GCA_035583235.1 Hafferia zeledoni
GAGAGAGTAATCAGGCATTGGAATGGGCTGCCCAGAGAGGTGGTGGATTCACCATCCCTGGAGGTTTTTAAACTGAGGTTCAACGTGGCAGTGAGTGCCATGATCTAGTAAACGGACTGGTGTACCAAGATTTGGACTTGGCTGATCTCGGAGGTCTTTTCCAATCCAATCGATTCTACGATCACCCACGGCCGACACCCGACGGCTTACAAGCTGGCTGCGAGAAGTGCCGCTCCCCATCCATCACTGCTCGGGGAGAAGCGGCCGGGGGGAGCTGCGGCCGCTCTGGATTCCCGCAGCGCACCCCGCGGAGCCGCCAGCGGGCTCAGCGCTGCCCGGAGCGCGACTGACACCTTGTGGCTGCGGCCCGCACGGCCCCGGGCGCGGGCAGCGGCAGGCGCCGGCGGCTGCTCCGGGCCGGGTGGGGCCGGGGGCGGTGGGATGGGCACGGGATGGGGCCCGGCTGCTGCTGCCGCCCGTCCAGGGGCGCGTTCCCAGCGGGGCCGGCGGGGCCGCCAGGCGGCGCCCGGGGCCGAGAGGAGCGGGACGCGGGCGAGGCCGCGGCGGGCGCTTCAGTCAGTACGGCTCGGTCCCTCCAGGAGCATCCCTGCCCGCCTCCTCAGCCCCGCCACAGGGCACACGGGAAGGCTCGGTGTTGGCTCACATCGTTCGGATATGGGACGTGGGGAAATGCCCGTGGTGTCAGCAGGACACGGGCGCGGGGCTCGATCTGCCTGGCAGTGGGTTCACAACGCTGCTGCTTTTCCCACTGCCTTTTCTTCGAACCACACCTTCCCGACGCTCCAGCGGCAATCTGCACCGCAAGGCATCCTGGAAGCTGTTAACCACAAAGATCGTTTGTGTCTGGTTTGTCAGGTTCAGAAAGCACAAAATGTGGCTTTTCCAGCAGAGAAATAGCACATGCTTTGGACAAAAGGGTTGGGGATGGGCTGTGCCATTCTCCAGCTCTTCGGTGTCCTGCTGAGAGCTGCTGGTTTTTCTTTTCCTCATTATTTACCAGCATCATTTGTAATTAAAAAAAACCCCAAAAAATAGAAAAGAAAAATTAGGGAAAAGAAAAAAGGGGGAAAAGGAAAAAAAAGATTTATCTTGGAGGTGTCACCATTATATTTCCCTGCTTTGCATTCAGTGCAGAAGCAGTGCAGACTGTGGTAATGAGGCCGGTTGGCTGTCCTGGCCCAGCTGTGTGGAGTGGCAGAGTCTGGCAGAGCCGGCTGGCACATTCTGGGGACATCATGAACTCAGGTGATTGCCAGACTCTGAGGTGAAGTTACAGAGGGGCCTCATCTGACTTCACTCATGCGGCGTTTCATTAAAGGACTTTGCACCAATCAAAATGATGGAGCATAGGCCAGCATGTTGGCTCTGCAGGCTAATTAGTCTCTCAGACCTTCTGCTCCTCTGGAAGTCCCAGCCCGGCTGGGCAGGACAGAGCTTTGTGTTGCTCGCGTCAAGTGGCCAGGTTCCACATCTGTGGTGCTGGTATTTCGCTGGTCTGCGGGGCTCTCATTTGGCCTATAAACTGCAAACATCTGCTGGGGTTATGGTCGGCTTGTTGGCTGATTTCAGCAGGGGTGGTGACCTGCTGTACGAGTCAATCAGTTCTGGAAGAGCAAACTGGATGCAATGCGGAGGAGTTTGAGAGCAGGAAAATCACTCAGCCAGTCAAAAAACCAAAAATTAGGTAAAAAAAAAAAGGTCTGTGGAAATGGTGAAATGCTGCAGCTTAATAGCGAAGGCAAAGCACACACTTGTGCCCAGATGTCCTTGGTGTTTTCAATAATTCTCTCTCTCTACAGCTAGATATTACTTTTTAATCCATGTTGACAATTGAGAATGTTAGTTTATCAACTCAATAAGGTAAGCAAAAATCTAGAGTCACTTAAGAGGATGTAAATTATGAGAAGAAATGTGCCTCACACCTACACTGATAAAGTACTCCTTATTTGATTTAGTCGGGGAATAGTTTATTTTAAAGTGATATATCAGCAATAAATTCACCGTAATAGCCCAGATCACAATGACGTCTTCAGCTGTTAATGCGGATGTCATGTGCATCTCAGAGAAATGTCATCATAGTTTGGCAGCCTGAGGAATGACGTATAAGAAACTAATTCTGTTCTCCATCACAGCAGTGTTGGCTGGAAGTATCTCACCAACCCTTCCCTCTACTTACTTTGGATTGACACAGATGGAAACTAAGACAGGAATGGACTGTCAAAGCTCTCAGTGTTCATCCTCATTTCTTTAAAAAAGAAATCCCTGCCGCTGCTCTGATTTGCTTCTTTCCTGTGCCAGGGTAGATCAGGACTGATTCTGGAGGATTTGCAGTAGCTGATAACAGAGCTGCCTTTTCAAAAATGAAACATACACAGTTCTTTCCATGTAAATTCAGTTTGGGTGCTGTTGAAGCAACTTATCCCACCAGTTATTCTATAGTCTCACTGAACATTTATTTCCAGGGCAAGCAGGGCAGTACATGCCGAGAAGGCATGGATAGAACACAGCTCTGTGTAAATAATAGATTAGGCCTGAACTGGATGAAATTCTGCTGGCAAAACAGACTCTTTGTTCAGGATCTTTGTCCAGTTGGGATTTCCAGAAAATGAAAGTATTTTATAGTGCAACCTTGTAAACTACTTAGGGATTTTGAAAATAAACAAATATAAGCACAGATACTGTTCCTGTTCCTCAATGTCTGGTAATTTCCCATGAGTGTGGATGGCCAGAGAAAGATCTCTTTTCTTGTGGTTACATATCCTGCTATTTCAGGGATATCACTCACTGGACTGCATTATAAAAACTATTTAATGAATCTCCCCTTGGGTTTGCATTCCTGGAGAAAGCCACAGCAACCCAGATTACAACTCTCAGCAACCTAAGTGCTTCTTGAGGCCATGCTTACCCTGCTGGGTGACCTCCTCAAGTCTCCTCAAAATGCATACATGTGCTCAATCCCCTCAGAAGCCCTCGAAGAGCCCAGCCAGGGTATCTGCCAGCACACGTCCCTCTCAAAAGACAGGGGCTGGACAGGAGCAATGTGAGAAGACTTCTGAAAAAAAAACAGTCTACAAACTTGTGAACTTAATGCACAGTGAAATATATGATTTTTTTAAATTAACATTTGTAAGTATTATAGTAGGGAATAAAGATTTCCATATTCTATATGGTGGGAAGATTATCGCTCCCTATTGAATTCTCACATATTTTTCTGTGAGAGCAAACGTGTCTCACTGATAGTGTGTGGCTATCAGACACAAGGAAAATTATCTAATTTATATCCAGTATTGAGAAAGCTACCAGCAGCAGAATAAAATAGTTCTCCATATGGTACCATAAAGCTTCCAAAAACTATAACTAAAGAAAATAACAATGCTCATAGAGAAATTCTCCTTTCATATATCAAGGAAGGGTTTACAGCAACCAGGCTGGTAAAGACTCACAAGAAGGAACGATGTCTTTGATTGTCTTAGATGAATTTATAGCTTTTATGTACAGGATTACAAGTATTAGATGCGTCTTTGTGCTAACAGGGCTCATGTTTTGAAGTACAAGAAAACTCTACAGTTACATTCTGTGGAGGCTTCCACAGTTTGCCAAATGGAAAAACATTTGGAGGTTTGGAAAAATCTTGCACATAAATTACTAAAGGCACGAAGCGCCTGAAAGATGGATGAAATCAGAAGCCAAGGAAAAGCAGAGTGTGTGCCAAGGAACAAAAAAAAACATGTAATGATTTCTTTTAATGACTCTCCTGCAAAATGGAGAGCAAGCTTCCAGGGCATGTTGTATTCTCATAAAAGCAGCTTGCCTGGGTGATGAGAAATACCCTGTAAATGGTCAGACCAAGACCAAATTTTCGTCCTTTCTGCACGTAGCTCTCCATTGATTACGTTAAGTGCTACCCACTGGTTAAAAACACAGCAAGCTCATTGTCTCTGCCTGTGGCAAAGGGCAGCCACACACTTGCTAATTTCCTGATTTATGACACCCTACAGAAGGAATTGAAAGTGGGCACAAGGAGGGGACACACACACACTGTTAGAACAGAGGGAGATCAGGAAGTTTGTGATAAAGGAAAGGCAGGCTCTCGTCTGACATGTAATCTCCCTTTTGGCTTGAAGTAAGCCTGCTCCTTCAAGGCTGTGCCATCAACAGGGCCTGGCTCAAGTTTCACCACTAAATCTGAGTCAACAATCTCTAATCTGGACACTGGGCTCAGGATTCAGGCTCAAGTTGCAGTTGGAAGCAGACAACAGGGACACGGGGAGGTGGGGTCTGGGGGGAGTGAGGAGAGGAAGAAAAAGACAATCTTTGTTTCTCACTTGATTGTCTGCATAAGGCTGAACTCAGGCCGTGTGCCTCTTTTTTTTTTTTTTTTTTTTTGTCATCTCTGAGATAAAACTTTGCACCTCTCTGGCCTTGAAGTTGCCTTCCTGACACTTATATTAAGTACAGAAGATATATGTCCGAGAATGAGGGACATAAGTTTGTGGAGCAGCTCAGATTTGGAGTTCTTTTCATCTTTCTGACATGTGATACCGTGACATAAGCTGCCTGCAGTGGGGTTGCTATGCAGATATACAGTTTCTGAAAAGTTACACCAGGAAAACTAAAACCTACCGATGGATTTAGCATTTCACAAAGAAGGGGGATAAAATGTGTGGCAGTTACACTCAAAAGCAAAAAAAGGTGAATTAAACTTTCATGAAAACAATCCCCCTAAAAAAAAGGATCAATAAATATAAAAGTATCTTGTTGCATTCCTGGGCTTTGGGCTGCTGGCTTAATCCTGCTACTGTATATAATAAAGGAGACCCTGTGTGTTTGGTGGCAGGGGCAGAAAAAAGTAGGAAATACTTGGGTACTTTTCCTCTTAATTTCACCCTCTTCCCCCCTCTTTGTTGCTGCCTTGCCATGATTTTATTTTGAAAAATAAAGACTAGAATAAAAAATATGTTGTCTGAGGCTTCCAGCCAAAAATGTGCCAGCACTTTCCCTTCCCACCACTCACCCCCCTCAAACTCCTTAGGCCAAAAGCCTTAACAAAAGCTGTTTTCTGTTTGGAAGATCTCCGGGTCCTTCGCTCTCTTTCCTAACCCGTAACACAGGAAATGATTTTATAATTCACGTTATTAAGGAATTCAACTCATGCTCCCCCCACTCTTTCCACTCAGTTCCCTGGATGCTGACCGACAATAAGCCTGTGGGCTGGCACCCATCCTCTGTGACCCGCTTGTGTCAGCTCCTCTACCTGACCCTGCCCGTAAATCATCTCGCCGCACCTCTCATGAGGGTGTGTGGGCAGCAGGCAGCTTTCCCCAGCATCCAGCCGTGCTTCAGTGCCTGCTTAGCCTTGTGCTTAAAAGATACCTGTGAGCTATATAGTGGGCTGCTCCCAACCTCTGTGTGTGTGTGTGTGTGTGTGTGTGTGTGTGTGTGTGTGTGTGTGAGTGTGTGTGTCCCAAACACTATGTTTCACATAGTGCCCATCATGCCAAAGACCACACCAGCAACTGGGATGCAATAAATCAATCTCCTTTGGCTAGAATTAGAAACCCCCTCTCCCGAGGTGCTCCAGAAGGAGAGGACAGGTAGTGTGAAGTGCCAGCGCCACACAGCACATGTGGGGCAGACCTGCTGGTGCAATTCTGCTGGCCTGGCACGCTCCCCTGCTCCAAAGCTGACTGTGAGATACTGCCAGTGCTGCTACCAGCGAGTTCTTTGGCTGCCTGCCCTGTTGTGCTGAGGGCCCGGGAAGTGTGAAGGACGCTGAGGTGGACCCTGAGGGCCAGCTTAGTGAAGGCTCCCTTTGCTTCAGAGATAGGCTCTGTAGTAGGTCAGTATTTACCCTTTAGGGAGGAGAAGTGAATGCCCTTGTTCCAGGAGAAAGCCTCAAGCCCTAAATGGAGGACTGTGCTTCCTCTTCCCAACACTGTGGATATTGTATTCACTTCTCTTTCCTGAGGAGTGAAGAGAACCTCTCCTGCCTTTCTTGGCATAGCTTGTGTCTCAGTAGACAAGCTGGGGGAGATTGTATCACACCAATCCTGGCCTGGGATGTGGGAAGGGATAACAGCCTCTCTCAACAGCTTCTTTTGCATGTGCCTATGTAGGCTTGATTCCTTCAACTGAGGAAGGAGACTGAAGCTGACTCTCGCGGCCCCTCAGCAAACCCCCTGAGGACAACAATTTTCTGGAAAAGAAGGCAGCATTACTTCTTCCTCAAGCCTTTTTCTTTTACTAAATAGTTCCAGCAAGGTCTTTCAAAGAAAAATAGGCCTGGTGAGAGATGGGAATCACAACACATCTCTGTCCTCAGCTATCTTATTAGCTAATAATAAGCAAGCCTTCCTTCCCAGTTGGGGTAGCATCTCACCTGCAAGTGTGGGCTTCCCCGATGCCAGAGAGCCCAATGCAGGAGGCATAGGTGAGGCTGCCCCTTCTCCTCTGATAGTTAAGTACCTGGGCTCTGGATGCAGGGACACACAACTTTCAGGTGCTTGCAATCATTTGTGAGGAAATGTCCTGGTCAATGCATCTGGCTGCTTCTCTGTGTCTTACGTGTCCTTGGAAAACTTATTTCAGTAGAGCAGTGGCTGAAGTGGCTGGGAACTTACCTTCTCCAAGTAGATAGGTTATGCTTTAGAGGCCAAGGAACAACTTTGAGAAAAGAGACTGTCGACAGCCTAAGTTATTATTTTTTTCTTCCCTGTGGCTGGGTCTGTTCCTCAGTGTCACAGAGGTTCAAGTCTCAACAAGTCTTGACTGGCCAACATGGCAGGCTGAGGGGCACCCCTGTATCAGATACCCTGTCTCCCTTAGAGGTGTTGCAGGGTCCTGCAGTCAGCAACCATTGCACCTCTGCAAGCAAACAGCCAGGAACTGCTGTTCAGCCGTGTTTGTCACTGTTCTAAGTGTTTTGCTGGTGCATCCTATGCTTTGTGGGAAATGTTCCAGTGTTGCTCAAGGTAGCAATGCATTTCTTTGCCCAGCACCACATAAGGGGCAAGTAAAATGTGTGTGAGCCTATATAAAGCTGTTCTACCCATTTCAAAACATCTGAGCAGTTATGCTCAATATGAAGCAGGTTCAGCTCAATTTCTGACTCTCTCTCCCTCCACACGTGTGGCTACTGCCTGAGTACCACCTTTCCTTATTTACAGATCCCACACATCGAGTCAGCTTTGGGTGGGAGAGGAAGGCAAAGCAACTTAAGAGACTGCTTCTTTTCTGAGTTACACCTTTATAAATCCAGAGCGATTCCAGGGGAATCAACCTGAACCAGCCTCAGCAAATTTGCTCTTAGTTTGAGCACAGAATGTTTGTGATAGTTGTTATTAAATGATGCCTTTACATATTCCAGGCCTATTTTTAAAACAAAGGCAATGAAGTTAGGGCATCCAGTTCTATATATGGACACTCCAAATGGCACTGAAATGCCTCATGCATGTGTTTGGCTGAGTGTTGATTTGGGTGTCCAAATATGGACCTCAGAATGGGATATCTCACTTGGATAAGCATCCTCGCAAATTTGGCTCACAGCACTTATTTGAACAAAGCAAATTTATTTCTACCATTTAGCATGGAAAAAGCACAAATTGTTTTTATTTTGAGGGACATCCTTATTCATGGAATTGGGCCACTCAAAAACTGTCATGTGTAGTAGTTCTGAAAAAAATAAAGCCCTCAAAATCATCTGAGACAACAGAGCAGGAAATTAATGCAGAGTGTTTGCAGCACGCAGACCCCTCTTATCACAAGGGCAAAATTCTCACTGACAGCAAGAATTTAGTGCTAGCAGAAGGACCTGTGCAGCTTGATCACAGGAACTCCCCCTCTGCCCCAGCAGTGTGAAGGGATGCATGCAGAGCTGGCTGCTCAGAGACCTGAGGCAAAGCTGCCTCTCTCTGCTCATGAAGACAGTCTCTGCATCTCAAATCTGTACATGTGCAAGAGCTGGAGTGAGGGCTGTTGCAAGCAGGAACCTTCCCCTGTATCTCCCAGTGCATCAGGGTTTTCTCTGTCTGGCTCCTTGATAGCGAATTGTCCAGGAAAGAGCTTGGCTTGACTATTAGGTCTTAGTGAGTAATAAATAATGTCAGCAGTGAGCGAACACTTCTGCACGTGTTTGCTGAGTTCCTGTTAATTGCAAAGGACCTTTACATCCTTTGTGTAATTCCATTCATTTTGTTGGCATCATACAAAGGATGGATTTGGCCTCAAAAATAAAGCAGGTTTCTCTTGCATAATGTATCATACCATTTGGTCTAAATTTTCCTCAAGGTTTATGTGTACTTGGATATTTCTCCCCATATATGCAGCTGGAGATATTTTTCAAATAGCAAACAATGAACTGATTCAGCTGTCCAAAGCAGTTGTTCACATTCTGAATTTTTGGGTAAGTTGTTAAGAATTGTAAGGCAGGCAAATTTTTGGGAAAGGTAAGGTAAGTGATCATTGGAAATGTGTTAAGTCAGCTCCAGCCTAGATTGCTTTCTCTGTCTCTGCTGTCCTGAATGATTTTTTGACAAGCTGATTCCATTTCTGGGGAAAAAAACAGTTCACCAGAGAGAAAGATTTCTCTAAAGAGTCTGTTGTTTTTCAGAAGAGTGCAAATGTGTGCTAACAATTCTGGACCATTGACAAAAGCAAAATCAATACACACGGCCTTCATTTTACAGCCAAGTTCAGATGAATAAATAGAGATGCAGCAAGCTGTTTACCAGGGAGACAAGCTTTACTCTACATGCCCTTCCAAGCAGGCATGCTTAGGCTGTTGTTGTTTGCCTTACATGGCTGGTTAATGAAACCGTCAAATAGTTCCAGAGCTCACCAGACATTTCCAACCCCTCCATCAGCAGCGCTGGCTGTGCTGGCCAAGAGCTGGGAAGCAAATACTATTGTGTGAGATAGCTGGTGTACAGGTCTGAGGGCATCTGGGAGGAGTTTGGTGCTTTGAAGAATCTTTGATTTCAGCAGGAGTTCATACAAAGAAAAGCCCCATCCTCACAAAAGGCAGGCAGAACACATGCTGTACACTGCCACAGGTGCACCATGAGCAAACTGGACTTGCACAGATCCCCTCAAAATGAATGAAGCTGAAGCCAGTGCATCCATCCAAGGCTCTTCTCCCAGATCAGGACCTAACCCTGCACTGTGCTAAGTGCAGGGGTTTTTCTCCCTATGCCCTAAACACTGCAGAAACTGAAAATTGTCAAGGGAGGCATGAAGATGGAAGGGACATAGATACAGCTTTCAAGAACACTTAAACATATTTTTCTGAGACTTCAGACTGAGGGGTGTTTTTGTCTGCAACCAGGCAGGTAAAGGAATGAATAACCGCATGCACAAAAAGGAAAAAAAATAAAACGACAGCACGTTTAAGTGCATTTTTTTTCTTGGAGATTTATTTTGTTTTAATAAATCTGACACCAGTCAGGGAGAGAGAAAAGTGTTGCAAGCCCAAAAGGAAAGCAGAGCACATTGAGGGTGCTTCAGATTCTTGCTCTCTTGAAGATGTTTCATCAGGATGTCTTTGAGCTCTCTCCCTAGACTCAGGAGTTGCTGGATTCCCCCCTCCCCCCCCCTTTTTTTTTTTTTGTTGGTTTTTTTTTTGTTGTTTGTTTTTTTTTAAAAAGCGAGCTTACTCGCCCGGTGTGATTTCCAAGCTTTCACAGCTCTAATAAATAAGGAGCACCTGTAAAACAGTAGCTTGACTTAAGTGAAACTGTACAAAGGAAAATATAGAAATACAGTATATACATAGTGCTCATAGTGCACCATCACTACAAGGCTCTGGTTCAACTGACTGTGCTGCCCTGCTCCCAACACATCTGACACAGACACTGCTCCTGCAAACTGCTCCTCACTTCCCTGCAGCAGCCTTATAGAAAAGGTGTACTCTGAACACTCAAGAGTGAACAATTGCTTTATTCGAGTTAGTAAACAGTTACACTGAATCACAAGGTGATCTGAAATTTTTTAAAAGTTTTTGTCTCTTTTTTGATTTTTTTTTGTAGGGTTTTTATGTTTGTTTGGGTTTTTTTAATTTTTTTTTTTACTTTTTTTGGCTTTTTTTTTTTTTTATTTGTCAGAATGGGATACTCCATGACTCTCTTACCAATTCAGTGCCAGTATAACATGCTCTAGTGTACTTTTGGACTCTTGGCTACAACTGTACAAGTGCACACAAGTAAATTCTACCCTGTTATCCTCCACCCACTGATTGAGGATCAAATTGCACATTTCTCTTAACCATGACAGGAGAAAGCAAACAGTGAAACAGAATCATGGGGGATCTTTCTCACTTTACCCTTGTTTTCATTGGTTTGTCCATACCATTCTAATTATCATGAAAGGGCTATGCATATGGAGAGATTGTCTCACTGCCTTCCTGGATCACTGAAAACCATCAGGGTTGAAATTTCATCCAAGTCTTTCGTGACGCCCAGCAAATATTCCCCTCAGATTATTTTACACCTTGAGGGAATTTTGGTCTTTAGTTCAACACTCTTGCTCTGTTCCCAAATGGGGTGCTATTTAGGGGAATTTAAAGAGAAAGCTGAGAAGAATAAACATTTACTGAGTTCTCTTGGCATTCAGTCTCTGAAAAACCACAGTATAAACTATTCATGCTGCTTCTTACATCTGTCAAATCAAAAATTAAAAGCCATAAAAGTGTAACACTGAAAATATGGCATTAGAAAGGATAAAGGTGGCCTTTGTAAAAATAACAAGGAAAGTATATTAGCCAATAAAATATTCTAACTCTTCATTTAAAAGTGCATCATGGGTAGGATAGAGATGACTCTGAAGTGTTGCTACTCCAGTATTACCCCTTTCCCCCATCAAAACTTGAATAGGTCCAAAACCATACAATGCAAATCACGATTCTTAGTGTAGCAGCAAAACCACAGCAGTTTTTCAAAGGAAAAAAAATTAAAAAACAAAAATCCATATCATTGTTCAGTCTCAAATATCTGAACTTCGAAGTCAGTGAGGGAAAAGTACCTATGTTGGTCCATGTGGTTTTTGAAACCCGGGTGAAAAATCCCTCCCAGCAAGAAACCAAGAGGAAAAAGTGTTCCAAGAGGAGAAGAGGGGTGGTCGCAGGAATGCTGAGCACACTGTGTGGGTCCATGATGTGCTGTCTTCTGGGTCAAAGGCACCCGTGGGACCGAGGCTTCCTCGGAGGGGCTTCATGACAGGAAGCTGCTTTCTTTGCTGGACTCTTAGCCAGAGGGGGTGGTGAGCGGACCAGCTGGTGTCATTCGGTGGAGTGACGTGGTTTGCTCTGCTCCCTTTCTCCATGCAAGGTACCCTGTCAGCAAGCACTCCTGCAAAGCAGACAAGCAGAGGGGGTCAAAGTGAGTGGCAGGAGATTCATTGCAGGCAGGCTGGGCATTGCCCAGGCTCACATCCCACAAAGCCTCACACTGGACGGGCAGCCAGGCTGAGGTAGAAGCCCACCATTTCAGCCTCAGCTGCCCTTCATGCCACAGGCACCACTGGGGCATGCAGCCTCCAAGTTTCTGGAGAGGAAGAAGGAGAAATTCCCATGATAAAAGATGGAAACCAATATAATCATAGCTCATTCTCTGGGCTTCATTGACTGCTTTTCATCTTACAAGAATGATATTTTGCAGTTATATAGTACCTGTCACCCCTTGATCTCAGTATGCTTTACAGAGCTGTGACATACTGTTCTCTTCACAGCACAGACAGGAAAGTGGAGTCAGAGAAGGGGAAGCAATTGAATGAGGATGCCCCAGCACCTGGGATGGGGATAGGACAGGAAACACTCCATGTGCCAGGGCTCGTCAGAGACACCCCACTGCACAGGCTGGTGTGTGGCTCCACAGGGCTGATTGGTCTCATGAGGAAACTGGGATAGTACTGGAGACACCTCCATTGTCATGTAAATACTGATCTCCCACTAAAAGAGCTAAATCTGTAGGTAATATCTGTACTATGCATGTCAACTGAAGATGCCCCTCTTGGCCCTTCCCCAAATCCAGTCATATAAAGGAGATGTGTATGCTCAGCACAGCAAAACAAGCTGCAATGAGTGAGGTCAGGCCGAAGCCCTCCACAACCTCCTCAGTCTTCCCTTGGAATGGTCAGCAACCAGTCTTGGACCATCACCACAACAGCTACAGCACCAGGGAGTCACAACCAGCAGAGCATGGTGACGGACACGGCCTAGCATGACAAACAAAATTAGAATAAAGGCATTTTAGAACGGAAAGCAGAGCTAGGCATTTCATCTCACTGGGGTAAATGACTTTCAAGATCTAGTATTTTCAGTGTTCAACACATATATTTCCATGGACCACATATGAGATGACAGCAAAACACTCCAGATCCTGCTAGAGAAGATTACAGAATTATGAAAAGAATTTAACCTTTCAATTGTTCCCTTTTTGTATCCTGGTCCTCATTTCCAGGTCCATTTATCTCCTGTTATTTGACCAGATGTTCTAACTGCTTTTGTTTTCTTTTCTCTTTTTTTTAGGGCACAAAATGGATTAATTCCATAGGACTGATTCAGACAAACGTCTTCTGAAGCTCACCAGTGCTTTGGCTGGGTGAACAATGCTGAAGAAAACACAGCTTAATGATCTGAGGCCTTCAGAAAGCTGCAAGATATCTCCCATAAAATAAGGTGAGCTTTGCCAGTGGTGAAGGCCAGGGTCACAAAAGTTTTTGGAATCACCTTCTTGAAAACCCAACTAATCTCATGAGTTTGATGCAAAACACCCTGGTGGTTATAAGCTCCTGATGCCTTAGTTTATCTAGGGGCTACTGGGACATACACCATTGCCTTGTGTGCTTCTGCTTCCCTTGTCAGTTGAACACGTAGGCTACCTAGGAGAGACTGTCCTCCCTGCACAGTGAGCTTTGGACTCTGTCTCCTTCGATGGAGTCTGCTGTCCTCTACAGATTTGGACTGAAACTCTGAAGTATTCATCAGCCTTAATTTTAGTGCTGGGACACATTTTGCTTCTCAGCCTGCTCCATGATCTCCTCTTCATACTGGCTCCTCTGCAATCGCTCTCAACACTGTGCTTGTATCCCATTGCCAGACCACCACCTTTCTCAAAGCAGAGACTGGAAGGCACATTGAATATGTTGACCAGCATAAACTGCCAGGGCATAGAGACCACTATATCTACGTTAAAAAGTAACATTTGGACTTTCAGGCAATGTGCCCAGCAAGATGCGCCTCTTTATCTGTACAAAGAGCTGTGGACAAGAACTAGACTGAGAACTGGGATGTATCCACCTGCTAAGCACTCCCTATAAAGTACACAACTGCTTTTTGTCACTTCTTTGGCTTGCAATCTTGCTGTAACAAGGGAAGCAGAGAAAATAAAACTTGTAATGTCTGTATAAAGCCTCACTCTGCACTTCAGGTATTTTGCCTGCTCTTCTCTTTCCATACATTGACAGAAACAAATTTCCATCCTTCACTAACCAGTCTCAAATGGCATGGCATAGCACAGACCAGTAAGTTATTTGTGAGGGAGGGCATAAAGAAGTCCAGTGGCTCTTGATGCTTTCTGCCCAGAGCAGTCATCCAGCTGTGTAAGTTCTGTCTCTTTTCCTACTGCAGATAGATTCAGTGTAACCGAGTGTGCAGACTGGTGAGAAGGACCTTCCCTGTTGACTAGCTCAATATGGCAGTAATTACATTTGATGAATGTATCTTTGTAGCGATCAAGTGACAGAATAAAAATCCATATCAGGCTTAGCATGCAAAGTTCTAGAAAGAAATGAGAACGCACTAGTCGTCACTGTTGCACAGTTTGATGTTATGCCTCGTGCCAACACTAGCGTGAATGACCAGCACAATAAAGTCAGCTATTTATATCTCCCCGAAGAAAACAAATTAGCTTTCAGGAGAGCAACATATGGTCTTCACCCCAGCTGAACCTGCCTTCAACACACATCCAATACTGCTGGTCAGATAGAAAAATTGCATCAGCCACAAAAGAAGAATTTTGATGAGGATAAGGCCACAGAGTTGAGCCTATGTGAGCTATGTTGAGGTGAGTACATTGAGTTTTGCTTGCTTTCCAAAGCCAAGAAGGTCTGGGCTGATCCTGGGTTGAAAGACCACACAGAAGTCAGAGGAAGTGATTTCTGGCCTACTGTTAGTGCAGGGGGAAAAGGAGAATACTCGACTGGATGATGACCCAGCTCAAGCAGGTGACTTGAAGGTTCATCTGTGAGGGCTCAGGTAGCAATGCAGTACTTCCCTGATATAGGTGAGATCCGCACTGGTGCCCTCTTGGACTGAGCAGCTGGCAACTGTGACACAGGCTGCACCCACACAGAGCTTCCCTTTTCCTTGATGCCTTGACACATGAGGATTTAAATCACTGCTCAGAGCAACACGGAATTAGAGCATGGCAGGTCAGTTTGGCAGTTAAGGCAAAGCCTCCCCACAAGCATCCTTGCTCCCTTTCTGCAGCTAGAAAGCTCTTTCCAGGTGCTGCTGCAGACCTACAGCCCTTTGTCCTGTGTAGCCCCTGGAACTGCTGTGGTGGAAAGCTTGGCCCTGCTCGGTAGAACCAAGTGCTAGAAGTGCTCCTTGCTTCACTCCCCCTCCATGCTGAGGAGCTGGGTGTCTCAGCTGCAGGGCCATGTCCTTCTCCTGCTCCCTCAAACCCAAGCAGTGGTTTCTGTGTGTCTGCTCATAACACTGGCCCATAAGCCAAGCATGGCAGCATGCTCCTGCTGGCAGTGACATCTGCCAGAAATAGCTGCTTTTATACAGTGTCTTCCCCAGTCATGTTCTGCCCCCTCAGGGGACCCATGTCATTGACACAGCTTTGGACACATGCACACACCCAGACACACACACGCAGAGTTTTTTCCATGGTTGCTTCCCTCGCATTCTATGCTCCATTGAACATTTCTGTCTCCAGATTCACATCTTATTGTTCAGGGAAAATTAGAGACTGGGTGGGAAAGGCTGAGGCAACCGTTGATGTGGACTGGCATGGCAGAGTTTCCATAACAGCACAGCACTTAATTCACCCGGACAATGAATGCTGATGTGCTAAAAGAGGCCTAATTCATCTGGGACATGCATGGCTCTAGAGTAAAGACGTACAATTTTCTCAGGGAAACTGTTCTGAAGATAAACCACAAGAGTGCAGCTGAAGTCAGCATGGGAGCAAGCTCAGCCCTGGAAACACTCTGGAATCATCTGTTACTTGTAATAGTTCCGTACTATTTATTTATTTATTTATTTATTTATTTACTTGCTGTGATTCACGCATCTTCATTAAAACCTTCCTCTTTGAATACTCTGTGAAGTATCTTTCTATGAGCTAACTGAAGGGATGCCACATTACAAAAGTAAGGGAAGACCTTTAGCACAAATGAGAAAACAAACAGTGTCTTAAGCACCAACTCTTGACTTCAAAGGTGATGATTTCTTTCTGCTCTGAACTTGTAAGCGAAGAATATTCAGCTTTGGGTCAGCTATGAAACTGAGGCTCTGCCCTCTACTGAAACATGAGATGTAATCTGAGCAGACATTGTGACTTAAAGGAATGCGTCGGGGAAGAGCCTTGGGATTTGCCCTCCTTTTATGCCTGTGCAGAAGTGGTAAGGACACCCCCAGCTCTATGACTGAATTGTTGCAGGGATGCACTAGAGCCCATGTCTGTAATTGTATACAGCTGCCTTGTAGTCAGGGAAGGACCTTGAGGGAGAAATATAAACTGGAATGCAAAAGGTGTGTTGTACGCTGACTCCTGCTTCACTGCATCAATTTCTAGAAAAGCTTTTCAGGAAATGTCACCAGTTTACGTCTGCATTCCACTCCTTGCTGGTACATTTAGTACTGTCTCTCACTGAACTTATTCAATGCATGTTAAATTGAACCCTGAAACTAGCTGGTGATGTCAGGAACAATGATGTATGTCACCATGACCATGTTATGTAGCAAGAAAATGGTGGAAATACAGTTCCAGGCTCTCCTTCATGCTCCTGCATGGCCCAAGCTAAAATCACCTCTTAAAAAGACAGACGAAAGGAATCATTACTCTGTAAGAGACCCTGAGAGTCACCAAGGAGACGTGTGGTCCATGCTCCTGGATTTACCAGACAGCCAGTTCACTGAAGAGAAACAAGATAGAAAGGAAGCTTTCCCTGCCTCTTTCAAAAGTGGTGACCAACAGTCAAACCCCAGGTATTTAACAGCAGTTTGCTCTTGAGTGCTTTGTTCCAGCCCCAGGCTACATGGTAGGGATACAGCATAAGACAAGGGCAAAAGGAGTCTCTTTCCTCCATTATACATTTCCATAAAGACAAAATAGGAGTACAGTCGTGGCCTTGGAAACACACAGCTCTTCTTCATAACCAGTGGAAATAGAATTCCCTATATTCAGCAGAGACCAGCCATATACCTGAGGAGAATGGCCTGGGCTGCTGTAAATCCTCCCTGTACCAGAAAGCAGCAACACAGCTTCACCACAGCACGTGCTCTGCACAGACCCAGGGGACGACACCTCCTCCCGGCTTCAGATTTGGATTCTCCTGGGCAAAACAGCTGCTACAGGAAGCTCATGCTACACAGCATTTTAAATTTCCACTTCCTCACGTTCCCATCACTCTCAAGCTTTTTGGGAAAGCAGCTCAACACTGAATTACAGTGCTTTTTCCTTTTCCCTTCTTGTGTTATAGGTAGGGCAGAGGTAGGGGCTCAGGAATTTTAATGGGAGGAGACCAATGTCTTCATTGTCCTTCACACACCCAGGAGTGCTCCAGAGCAAGCACTGTGTTCGGTGCTCTGAAACACATCTGGTAAGAGTCTCTACAGAAAGGCAGAGAAGACCAGTCTTGGTAGGCCAAGCCGAGCATTTGGCCAGATTCCAGCATTGGTGCTGCTGTCTGGTTTCCCTGCTGTTACCATTATTCTTTCCCCATCTATACCACTTTCTACTTTTCAGATTACCAATCTCCTGAAAGTTTCTCTAAATATTTTCTTCATACAATTTTTCACAATTGTAAAGAATTTTCGCATGGTTTAATCTTTCATAGAACACTTGCTCAGCGAGCTCATGAAACTCTCCTTCACTTTCAAGATGAACTAAAGGCAAAACCAATGGCAACAGAACCCTCTTATCCAGTCTCATGGCAACATCGCTCTCCTGGCTTTTACTGACAAGAGGTCTCTAGTTTATGTTTTGGGGCATTTCAAGATATCTACATGGATCAAGCAAAGAGGAAAATTCCTTCATGGTTCTGGACTTCTGATCTTTACATTAGAAGTGCACCCTTGTGCAGACCACAAAGCCTGCCAGGGCCAGTCCTGATTTACACTGGGATAATTGGGTATATCTCCACAATAAGAAGGCAGCCCATGGCCCTCCAGTTAGTGCAGCACCAGTGCATTTGGCAGCCCTGTAAATACTTTGTTTTGCCCCACTGATGTGCAGATGTGGCAGAACATATGTATGATTTTCTGCTGAAAAAAAACAAGCCAAATTTTCAACAAGTTCTCCCATTATAAACTTGGATAAAGCTGAAACTTTGCAAGGATCTTTTAGCAAAAAAACACCCTAAAACAACGATAAAAAAACCCACCCAAACCCCAACCCAAACCAAATAAAATAAAAAAACCCCAAACAAGCAAACAAAGCCCTCTAAAACAAACAAACAAAAACAAAAAACTGAAACCAAAAACACAAAAGCTGAAACAGAAGGCATACCAAATCCGTACAGTTTCTACTCTCCGTTCCTAAAAACAGGCAACCACTGTGATGTGATAACCCTTCTTTAAGCCTCTGATTTTGTCTGAATCAGAATAGAAACTTCAGCTTGAATTTCAGCAGCCTCCTGGGGCCCAAACCACTATGCTTTTGGCTATTCTAAGGTGCTTCTCAATTTTCTTATTCACAATGATCTCTCCAGCAAAACTGGTCAAATAGCTGGAAAAAGGCAGATTACCTGTTGGTATTGGTATGTAGGATGGTGGGTGTGGGTGTCTTGCTGAGCCACGCCCATAGCTCCCTGTAAGAGTCCTCCCTTTCACCTGGGTTACACTTGGGCCTGGCTTTTTAACCTAAAATGCTATTGTGGACCACAGAGTTATGACAGTTACCACAGCAATAGTAACAATACTTGGGGGTTTTTTTGTCCTTTTTTTTTTTTTTTTTTTTTTTTTTTTTTTTTTTTCAGAATCATCATTTGCAGATTTCGACATCCCATATCAGGAAGCAATCAATATTTTCCCATTTTCCCATGAACAACCCCTCCATCCATAACCATCCAGGACTGAATGCCTGGCACCATCTCCATGGGGTTTCTTCCTGGTTTTCATAGCCCCCATCCTGGTTCTTTTCAAGTCTGATCAAGAGCAGATGCAGACTCATCCAAAGGCAAGGAGGCATGCTTAGGTGGCCAAAATGTCATGTAAATTATACTGTGGGGAAAGAAAGAGGAAACCCACCCGCAGAACACATAGGGAGCAAGTGGGTGAGACCTGGCACAGACCTAAGTGCAGTGCTGGGCACCTTAGGGAATCTCCCTTATGCCCAGCACTCCTTGATACTGAAAGACCTGCATTGGATCCAATTGTTGCTTTAGATTTTCTCTATTTCCCCGTCCAGAGAACAGGAGCAGTATATTCTACCACCAAGAAAACCATTGCAGCAATAATTGGTAAGCTGCTTCAAATAAAACTGAATTGGTATTTTAATTGATCTTTGAAATTTAGGGTCAAAATCTACATTTTCAAAGTATCTTTTCTTCTCTCATCATGTTCAAGCTTCTCTCTGTTGAGAAAAGCCTTTTTTTCTCCTTCTTTTGGATACGCAACTTAGAAGTGCTAGAAAAAGTGGTCATGAAACCTTACAAATACTTGGAGCATAAGCAGGCAACACAAAGTTTTACATTTAACCACATGGGCTCCAAATAGCTGAAAATTGCACTAACCATAGGTTTCAATATCAGTTGCCTGATGATGGGATGCAGATCTTTCCAGAGAGGTCAGAACTCCATAGTTACTTCACTCAACACTACACAATCCCTAGACTCCCTATTTTTTAATGTTTTAAAAATTTTTTTAAATCTGTACCACCATAGAAAATGATTACTTTACACAGCATGAAAGTCCAAAACTGGAAGATGGGGTGCAGCAAAGAGTACAGATCTCCTCTCAGCAAATGCAGTTCAGCTTCTTTGCCTCTAGAAAATTTGTTACTGAAGGTTGGCTTGAATTTAAGGCAGCAATGTTTCAGAAACACTTGGAAAAGCAAGCCAGCTGCAGGGCGGATATCATTACAAATTGAGACACATGTTGTACAGGAACACCATTCTTTCCAAATACCAAAGTTGTGTCTGGGGAAGTAAAGCTATGCAATGGAGTTGGAGGCAGGACCTCAGTCTGTAATGTGCCGGGGGCCTTCAACTTGCATTAAGTGCACCGAGCGCTGAGCGCACACAGTACTAAACAGGATCAAGCCCAGATATTTAATCAGCTTTAATTTTCATGGTAGAAGCAAACATTAAATAGTTGAGGGTTCTGCAAAATGTTAGAGGTTACTTTGATTCATGGCTCTCACGAGACAATCACACACTTCCAAACACAACCTCCGGTCCTGGGAGTGCAATGCAGGCCATTATCAAAATAATGTAAATAAGGTCATGATTTGTAAGTCTCAGCCATGAGGCCTTGGCTGATGGAGGCACTCAGGCACATGCTTAACTTGCCTGTTTTACTCTGTGGGACCTAAAACTAGGCAGGAGAGACTCAGCAGGTAATCTGGAAACAAAAATTGCTTCAGAAAGGCTTGCTTGCCATCATCTGATTTCCTCCTGACTTCTTGCTCAAAGTACCTTGCTTCTGCTTTGCTTCAATCTTCCACTGTTTCTTTTTAAAAATAATTTAGCTTAAAATCTATGGCTCATTGCTTGAGTCTGTCCAACTTTTTTACAACCACAGTCCTCAAAAGTGTTTTGCTCCTTTCTCTCCCACTTTCAGGTATTGCTCATAGTACTGAGAAATAGTTTATAAGCTTCTCACAGTTGTTCAGAGCTCACTGCTCTGCACTGAAGCTGGCCATGGTGTTTCAGGGTCAGGTTGTGAGGTGCTTAGCTCCTTATCAGATTTCAGTGGCAGTCAGACACATTCTGTCCAGCATCTTGGCCTGTGCATGTAAAAGCAATTGTTGTCTAGAGGATGTTTTTACAAGGGTGCCTGACTGTTTTACTATGGTCTTTGTTGTCAGGGACTCTGTATTTAATTATGAGCTGTGCTTTCTTTCCCCCCTATAAACCTTCCCTGGGCCACTGACTTCAGTAGCTCAATGGCACAAGAACAGGCTGATGTGGAACTAGAGTCTCCTCATATAGCTGTTTCACACTTAACACTTTTGAATACAGCCAAATCTGCTTTGAACCAACTTAAATAACAGGAGCATTAGACTTTATATGTACGAAAGTGCCTGATCAGTCTTTAAAGCTTGGCAAAGCATTATGAGTAACTCATTCTTTCAAATTAATGTGGGTTGCACCAGCTTAGGGAATGGCATGGATTAAATGCTTGGTTCAATATAAAATAATTTTAATTTCATGAGACAATTAAAACTAATAACAGCAAGTAAGCACCAAAATTATCTCTGAAGTCAGGGATCTCAGGTCCTGGGAGCTGCCAGGTAGGCTACAGTTTCCAGGAGTCCCAGGTTCTGCAGATTTCTGTGGATCTGTCAATCAAACTATGGCCTTTTTTGCTGTCTGAGTTCTGGCCATGTGTTTCCTTTGCCAATAGCCCTAGATGCTCATTACCTTTACAAATCAGACCAGGTATAGTTATTTTCTAAATTGGGGTCAAGAATCAGATTTCATATTTGAAACACATGCCCTAGGAGGTTTTATAGAAAAGCAGGAGGAGCCCATCAGAAATCAGCATTTGCTCCTTTGATTCAAAGACTGTGCAGTGATCTGTGGCAGTGTACCACGAGCCTGCTATTTACTGCCACTGAGACGGAAGTTAGCACTCCCACACCCCGGCAGCAAGATGTGGGAGCTGAAAGCTACACTGGAAGTATGTCATTTTATACTTCACCATTTTGAAAATCCTTCTTTTTTCTTTTTTTTTTTTTCCCCTGGGAAATTCTTTTTCTGATTTAATTTATCTGAGAAGGTACACAGAAAATTTTGAAACATAAGATCACACAGATAGAGTCAGGCAGCTCTCAAGGGCAAAGCTGCAGTGCCCAGAAAATGTGTTTAAGGCTTTGTGGTGTTAGCAGTTTCTCCTCTACTCCCTTGGGACAAATGGAAAATTTCTGTAGACTCAGAAGAAGCCAGGTGAAGGAAAATTTCTGAAGCAGAAGAGTAGATGTTAAGTGTATGAATGCAATTACTCTGCTGATTTAGATTAGTTTAGCATCAGTGCAACTAGATCCAGTTAAAACTACCTAAAGCTCTGGCCCATAATACTGTGTCAATAAAGACGACTAGTATAGAAATGTGTTTAAATATAGAAATTCTGTTTTTAAGTATACCTTTAAGGTCAAATTCTGTCCTGACCATAGCAAGCAGGACAGTGTAAGATGTTGGTAGATGGATGCTACAGTGACAGGGTAAAAGAGATAAAGTCTCTTAGGGCAGAAAAAAAGGTTAATAGCTATGCCTCTTGCCTCAAGAATCCTGACCAGAGCAGGAAATCTTATGCTGGACCATTATGGGCAGAGGAGCTCACAGTGGGCTATATATTACTTCTGCTCTGAACTGGAGCAGTTCTGCATGCTGCATATTTTTACGACTATAATGCATGGACCAGACAGATGAAGGTTTGGCCTATAACTTGGTGCTGACCCCAGGACATACAGGTTGGCTCTGTAGGTGGCTACTACATCCATTACTTTTGGAAGAAATTCTGCTGACACAAGCAGAAAAATTCCTTCATTTTCTTACCCCTTTGTCCCCAACACAGGATTAGTCAACATACACACACACACACACACACACACACACACACACACACACACACAGAAGCCAGTTGTGAATTTAGCATGTGCCACTTAATTTTCTAATTTAGTTTATCATAACTATCATGTTAAATCCAAGCAGACATCAATGTTTTCATTTATTTGTTTAGGAAACCTCCACATCAAAGCTGCGGGGATAAAACTGACCCTGCCAGGACATAAAGCATGTAGGCAGACAACATTAACACTGCTAATTTTAGAAACTCACATTGCTGAAACTTGAAAAATAACACTCAACAGAATATCCTTCCTAGCTTCATTCCTTTATGATAGTACGACTTTGGCACCAAGACATCTTTTGCTAGTTCTTCAAATTGCATCAAGCTAGAACAGCTTGACAGTCCACATCCTGATGGAGAGACTAAACTTTAACATCAAGGATTATGTTGCTGATTAGCACTTCCAATAATCAAGTAATTGGTATATTAAATAATCCAGAGTTTGGCGACTTGCTCGAAAAGGTCACGCTTGCTTTGATTCCTTTCCAGAGAGTCCATGTTGCTATTATATGAATTCAATCTGTCAGTCCAGAATTCTAGCGTAAAAATATTTGGCTAATTTCCTTCTTGTCATACAATTTGATGGGAAATAAAAACTAGGAAAAGTTGCACATTGGGGCAATTATGTTCTGATTTTCCCATTAGGGTTGGTGAGAAGCTAGTGAGAAAAAGCCAATTTGCTAGACTATTTTTCACCCAGATTAAAGTGGCCAGTGCAACCAATACAAGCCTCCAAGGGTCCAAGTCAACATAATTATTAATGCAGATTCTACCCTTCTTGTATTTTGATAGAATTTCTACAAGGTTGGGAGTCTCTCTTGAAGAATCCTCCCTATATCTGGATGGCTGAAGGAGCAGGGTTTTACCTCCACACTTCCCTAGGAAGAACTAACACATGCAGGAGCAACTAACAACTAGCAACTAACACATGCAGGAGCAACTAACCCATGGGCAAAGCAGAGGTCAGGGCTGCAGTGCAAGAGGCTCCACCAGTGTGCTGCTCCCCCTGCTTGCCTCCTCTATATAGACACGGACAGGCTCAGAGCCTTGTTCAGTTTTCACAGCCAGGGAGGGCAGAAATCTAAGCAGATCCCTTGCTCCCCTAGACTGGCTATGATCAGCAATAGTGAAAGGAGGGCTCTGCATGAAACCACAGAGTCCTCACCTCAAATCAGTCATCAGAGCTGCATAAATCACTTGTGCATGTCTTGAGAGGCTCAAAACTGACCTACATTTCACTGCGGTACCCACTGCAATGAGATGGTTACCATACTGTTTATTTCTCAGAGTATTTGGAGTATCCTCTTTCCCTTGAAGCACATAAGAACCTGGTCTCACATCTCTTCAGCACCGAGGCTACTTCTTTTCTTTTTCTGGGGGAAGGAGGGGGCGAACACAGACTAACTAATAAATGTCACCATGCCATACTATGCTATTGCACAAACCTCAGAGGTATGGCAGACGCTTAGGCTGGGCTTTTTAATTTTCATTGTCTACAGGGACATCTATGTCTGTGCCAGTCACCCTAAGTTTCCTTCACAGAAGGGAGAAACAGGCACTCCTAGGGCACAATTCATCTGAGCTGTCTAAGCTGTCGACTTTAGGATGAGCTCAGCTGTCTCTTGAAGTGCCTGCTTCTCTAGGCTGATTTTAAAGAGAGTTTTGACAGTAAGTTCACCTGTGTCTTTTTTCCAGATGTCTATACTGGGTCAGATCAATCTTGTCTGGCAAACTGAAAACTTTCCTGTAAGACAACCCTCACACTGAGACAAAGGAATATGTAAAACTCTGGGTGAATGGGGAAATGGTTATTACTGAGAATAACCACAGTGGCAGCTATTGACATCGGGAGAATACAAAGAGCTGATGACAGCGTCAGTGATAAAGCACCCCTCTTGTCTTTCCAATACAGCTTGTTCAGTTTGCCCACTTTCTCTGTCAAATACTATCCATGAAGTGATGTCATGTATAATCACGTCACCAAAATACAGGCAAAAATACATAACTCAGTGAAGTCAGAACTCTCCCTGAGGTTTTAATCTATGGCTCTGAATGGCACTAAACTTCTCTTGGGATTGGGACCTCGTAGAAGTGGCATTGCTGCAGTACAGATGGCCTAGCAAGAAAAAATAGATGCTAAGAACCAGCCTGCCTTTGACTACAGTGTAAACACATAAATGTGCAAGTGTCCTATCACTGGCTTGAAACAAACAGGTATGAGGAGCTTGAACAAGAAGGGAAAGGAAGGATTAATCATGGCTCTCCTAAAATTAATTAAAAATAGATACAGCCCAATAGTCGCCTTCACACTAGATCAAGTCACTACCCTTAGATAGAAGCATGTATTCATTTATGAAGAGAATCTTTCAAGCTCTAAGGGTAACACTGGGGTTTGCAATAAAGATCTCACTGCTGAGAGACATTTAGTCCATCCATACCTCAGCCCCACTAGTAGAACCTAGGAATGTGTAAAGATTTTAAATATTCATTAGACTTCTGAGTTATTGTATATATTGGTTATTAGTCCAAGAATGTTATAGTTGTCCTCTGTTCTTACTAATGCATCTTTTAAATGTGTCAGCACATGCCGAGAGCAAAGACTAATGGTTGTGTTCCACCGAAGAAAGTAAATAAATACTGTTTGTGATGAAAGGAAGTAATGTTTCTGGGACTGCAACCAGCACAGGGAAAGTGGTTTTAGCAAATAAAAAGGGAGTCCTGACTATACTATATATCTTATGTGGTGCAATTAGCTTGCACTGATGGAGCAGGGAGACACTGCAATAGCCCAGATTCCATTGCATGCTGCTGTTGTCTATGGCTGTAGGTGCCAAACACCACTGCAGTCAGTATTTGTGCTACCAGGGACAGGGATTTAGTGGAGGCTACAGAATATTTCATGAATTGTAATGAAATCTGGCATGTCACCAAGCCACATCCGGCAAGCCATCAGTATTTTACTGCTGAACAGATTTCTTGCAACACCCACCATTTCCTCTTTTCCTGAAAGAAGCTCTCCAAACTTGCGAATCTAAACAAATGCAATTGCACTGGTTTTGTTAAAGAACGTATTCAATGCAGGTAGCACTGTGTGCAGCTGCAGTGTGAGCTGCAGGTTGAGCTCTGGTGGTCAGGAGCCCTAGCCCCAGCTCGATCCGCAGGCAAGGACCGTGAACTGCCAGCCCTTTGTACAACAAAGGGCACAGGGACCTGAGGCCCATCCAGGGGACCAGACACTCAGAGACACCAGAGACTCAGAGACCCACACGCTTTGCCACATTTAGACTGCAAGCCCAGGGGTTCCTTTGCTCTGGATCCCTCCTTGGACGCACCCAGGTTGAGCTATTATTTTATTATTTAGGAATTGCACCATGATTAAATTATTTTAAAGATCTGTATGTCTCAGGCTGCTACAGAAAATCCAGGTTTGAGCTGGAAAGGAAATCTGGTCTGACTGTGTGAGTGTGGGGTGTGTAGCTGCAAAGGGTCCTCAGTCCCAGCTCAGATGGTGTCAGGGTGACTGACAGAGTGGCTCCTGGATAGTCAGACAGGGAAGATTTCTTTAAAGTTTTGTTGTTCACAGCTTTGAAGCATCAGACATATATCAAATTAAGGGTTTCACAAAGCTGTGATTTTATCAGAGGGATTCAGTAGGCTGGGAATTGGGAATGAAGGATGAGGGGTTTCTGCATCTGGACCATTGTCCTTGGACAAACCACAGTTGTTGGTGGGGTTACCCATATCTCTGCCTTGCTTTGCAGCCCTACGGGGAACCACACGCATATATCAACCATAGGGCTGGGGGAAATCTCAGCTGCTTTTCTAAGGTGGGAGACTTGCACCCAAGACAGATACCTCAGGAAAGGGAGTAAAGCCCCATGGTAGAGGTTTTGCTGCAATAAGCTACAGTGGGCACATCCCAAACAGCAGGCAGTCCCTAAGCACCAATACATGAGAAAGAAAAGCTCAGGGAGAGGGAGTTGATTGCTGTTCGGAGAGAACAGCCCAGTGGAAAGCCAAGGTGCAGTCTGGAGGCAGACCAAAGTAAGATGGTTGGAGATGACCATTCGTGAAGTCCATTGGATCTGAGCTAGCATGAAGCAGCTGGGTCATCCTGCTCTGTGCTATGCTGCAGGGCAATTTCAATCGTCATCATGAAGGCTTGAGTTGCTGTGTAACTCAGCTGGAATAAGTAAGCAGATTAATGGCCCAGACCTAAACCATATTCTAGGCAGAAAACCACTGACTTTGACATACACAGCACAATAACTTCACAGCCAGCACCATCACGAAATGTTCTGTGAGCAAAAGTGTAATGAGGCTGCTGATGGATGGAGTACTGACAAGTACAGATGCAACACAACAAAAAGAACAATATTAAAACACATATCCAAATAGTTTTCTGAAAGTGCTGATAAATTGGAATTTGTATCTTTTTGTTTCATAACAGCCACACCCACACGAGTGTGACCTCACACCTGAAAATACTCAATTCTATTCACACAGAAGGCAGTAGTGATTACACAAACCTTTACTTATTTTGATTTCGAATTCGGAGACACCTCCTTTTCAATGGTGGCTCCAGATCCTCTGGCCCTGTGCTGAGTATTGGCGTTGACATAATGCACGGTGCAATAGCAGTCTTTTCTGCTGGTTTTGGCACAGGCTGGATAACGCAGCCTGTCTTGGGCAGCATCCGCAAAGCATATGCATGGTCCTCGTCCGCTGGATTGTTAAGGTTTGGGTCCTGTTTGTCTCCCCCGGCAAGGGGCTCCTCCCCAGTCTTCTTGCCAGCATCTCCCTCAAGGTGGCAATTTGATGCACAGTTGTTCTCCTTAACAGACTCCAGCTCGCTCACCGTCAGCTCCTCTGGAGGCTGGGGCTTTTTTGGCTCCTGGGGCGGCTCTGGGTTCTTGGAACCCTCTGTGCTCTTTGTGCCATTCACAATGACGTTGCACACCGCTGCACCAGCTTCCAGTCCCGGTGTGCCAGAGGCCAAGGAGACGGGACAGCAGTGAGCTCCATCACTGCAGGGTAATGTTTTTGAGTCAACTGTGCTGCAGTCACTGCAGTTCCTTTTGTCTGAGCTACCAAAAGCCAAATTTACAACACTATTAGGTTCACGTTCAACTTTCACTTGCGTGTGTAAAGCCCTGTGGATAACATTGTGCAGCCTAGACCGGTGGCCTACTGTTAGGTCTATCACACCATCCTGTGGACTCTGTAGCACACTTGGGAAACCAAACTTACTGTTCACTGGACTACTAGGTCTGACAGTCAAGTCAACAACTTCATTTTTACTGTGCTCATGAAGCACTTGAGCTTGATTAAGGGACTGGCCTGAGCAGCTCGGCGATGAGTCAGAGGATTTAGACGATCCTTGCTTTGACTCTCGAGGGGATGAAGAGCTATTGGTTGGCTTTGCCCCAGGCGTCTCACTGGAGGTACTCGGAATGAAGCTTTCGCCGTTGCTAGAAAAGCCATTGGGGGGTTTGGAGTCATTGATGTGAGGGATGGGGATGGGAATGGGGATGGGAACGGGCAAAGGGACAATGACAGGATATGGCACTAGTAGAGTCGGGGGTGGCACCAGTGGGGCAAGGGATGGCAACCCAAAGTTCATCATCTGTGGCATAGGCATAGGACCATTTGGCATCATGCTGACAGGGGGAAAGGGAAGACTGGGCAAAGGAGCTCCAGGAGGGGGAGGTGGCAACAAGCCGGGAGGATTCCCAGGCATGGTAGGTGTTGTGGGAGGATGGATATGGGGGGAAAGCATTGGCCTGTGCATGGGGCTAGAGGTGGGACCCATATTTCTGGGACCACCTGGTGGGGGACCAATTCCAGGAATCATTGGATTTGACAGAGGGCTGTTAGGATTTGAGGCATGGTGAGGTGGCCCACGAATAAATGGTGGACGGATTTGCTGCATAATTTGCTGTTCCATGAATATGGGCAGAGGAACTGGCCCACGGTTTGTCATCACCATTGGAGGACTGCGAGGCGGGACACCAATTGGAGGCACAATGCTAGCAGGTGGCTGGACAGAAACTGGTGGAATATTTGGATTTTCACTGATGGGAATAGGTTTGGGAACTGGTGTGGGGATTTTAGTGACAGAGCAGTTGGCAGTGTCAGACGGAGAGGCAGTGGTAGACGCTGATGGTCCAGGACCTTGAATTTGGCCAGCTGCAGACGCTGGGGATGGGGCTTTTCTCCGAGCATCTGCTAGCGGTATATTCCAAGAATCTGGAGTCAGCAGCTGCACCCCAGTGCCTTCGGCTTTATTTTCAACTGGGGGATGTAATGTACTGCACAGTCCAGCTGGAAGATTGGCCTGTGTCTCTTTGTAGAAAATGTCCATTTTGTACTGATTGAGACATTTTGCACTGCAGAACTGAAGCCTTCTCTCCCCGTCCCCAAAATCCAGATACTCTTTTGTGTGTCTTATGTGCTTACACCAGTCACATACCTACAACACAGTAATAAAATCAAATCAGGTAAGAAAAGCAATCTTCTCTTCATAGCATTATTTTTAAAGTAATTTTCAGTTGCTAAATACATTATTTTCTAACAGGAAAAAAAGGTTACATTTGTGAAAACTGCACTTTTTTTTTTCTCCAACATATTGGTGAATTAAATGCCACTCCTTTTTCTGACTTCTGTGTTCTCAGTTCTACCTTATACAATACATTATATACCTCACAGAGTAGACTCCTCAGTTGGTATAAACTGTTGTAACATGCATATGTAAGTATGCAAAATCTGTATGAGTATGTCTGTGATTACTCCTCAGTGGTAAACTATGCGTGCCTGTGCCATCTGAGATGCTACATTATACAAGGAGTGTGATAACTGAAAAAGGACTCAGAAAATTGCTGGAAATGAATGTAACCATTTCTGCTAAACTGCAGCACATAGTAACATTTAGTATTCTATTAAGGGTATCAAATAATAAGTTGGAAAGAGTGTGATATTTCGAAACGGCATCATGAAGAAAAAAGCATCATTCATTATTTCCCTTTCATTCCAAGGAGAAACTTGGAAAAAGTCAGGATATTTGCGTAAGGTTCAAATAGTCCCAATTTGTGATGTTTCAGCAAGCTGGAATTATTTTCTGAGCTGTTTGCCCACTCTTGTGTACGAGTCACTTTGAGTAAAACTTCTTGGCAAGGAAGGCCCTGTTTAGCAACTTTTCAAATACTACAGCAAAAAGTTTGCATTGCAGGCTCATTTTTGTTTTGTTTTTCTGCTTTTCGTTAATCCTTTTCTGTGTTACTATTGGTGTGGTGGAGACATAGCCAATTTTTTTTTTTTTTTAAACAAGGCTGCAGAACTAATTAAGCTGTGAAAGGTTTTCCCAGTTGTAAACCACTAGACACCAAAGTTCAAAAAATAGTCTTTCTAGGCTTCAGAATCCATTACTTCAGAGAAATTATTGTGATTTCATTAACACATTAATTTTGCAACACCAACAGCTCTCACAGATGGTGAAGACATGATCTACAATTCAAATATGACTCTTGTTTGCACAAATGCCTTTCCTTCATATGGCATTTTAAACAAGAATTAATATGAGTAATCTTGCCATAGCTATAAACAGATAAACAGATGTCAGATTTTTCCATGCCTCACTTTTTTGACAGAATTTTACACACACAACACCCCCCCCCACCCCCCCCATCTTTGTCATTTACATTAGTTCTCAAAATACTCCACTGACAGAGACTTTTGGTGCTTTCATCAGCATGTTCAGCCTATGGCCATGTCAGAATACATCCTGGTATTTTTTGTTCTGCCTTTTCCAAATAGCTCATATTAGCTTGTTTTGAAATTACTATATCTTTTGTAGAGAGAAAAAAAACCCAACACCAAAAAACCCCAAAGAAGACTATAATTGTGAAAAGACTGCATTAAAAGGATAATTAATTTTAATAACTATTGGCCATATAAACAATTCAAAACAACATATGTTGGGCATCTGATTACCCATCTCATTTAACTCTCAGCTTTCCTTAATATAAACAGTGGGGAGATTTTTGAGTTTTCAGTAATATATTTTTAATATATATACATGTATACATATATACAGGTACACATATACTATATGCTATGGCAATTAGCCCATTTAACTACTCAACCTTTTGGTTATCCAGTCAGGTTGTTGTTTGATTCCCTCCTGCCTCCCCTCCCTGTTCACACACACACATATACACACACGCCCTCTCTTTTATCAATTTAAAATCAAACTAAGTAATCAATTTAGCAGCAAACAAGAAGTAGCAACTATTAAGTCATCCCTGAAGTTTGGGAATGCAGGGCTCAGACTGTTAGTTTGGGCACACAAATGCTGTGCTCCCTCAGTTAAAGCACAGGGGGTGCTGTGTTGCTCAGTGCATGTAGCTTTAGGAAGGGTATATTTTGTATTTCCAGTAGGATGCCCCATGCAAGAAAGAAAATTTCCCAGTACAGTACAAACAAGTTCAGTCCTTCATTGAACCCACAGTGATGATGTGGCACCCTAAAAATGGCTGTCAGATGCACAGAAGGGTCAAGATAAATGCCTATGCTGTCACAGTGCATGCATCCCCCCAGGTGTGGGGCAGATGGGAAAGCAGGAGTGCACCAAGCAGGGCAAAGAGGGAGCATCACCACTTCCACCAGCTGCTGGATTTTACCAGGCATCAGCTCTCTCTCTGCTCTCCACAGGAAGGTTCAGTGGCCATCACAGACAGCACCGATGCTGAGCGACTCCTCAATGCAAATAGTGCAAACACACAACAGTGGGCACTGAACCATCCCAGGTATTTGGCATGGTTTTTGCCACCCTCTTGGTAAGTCAGCACACACGATAGAAACATCTTCTAATCAGCTTCCTGAAATTTTCTGGCTTGCCACTGTTTTCCAAGCAGACAAAAGGGGAATTTGTGAGTCTATGCCACAAGTCAATAAAGGTAGTATTTAACTCAATGTAGCTGCTGAATTTAACTTAAAGTAATTTTTGATCAAGACCTCACTGCTGTAGCCACCAAATACTATCTATTTTGCATGCATGGAATCAGGATGTACTCCACTGCACTCCTCCTGCCCCTTGCAGGGTATGCTCTTGCCCCAGGGTCTGGCAGAGAGGCAGAGGGTCTCCACATGTACTCCAGGAATACAAAGAGGTACCAGGAGCTCCCAGACAGCTCCTGAGGCAGGCTGGTGCAGTTTGAAGCCCACGCTGGCCCATCACTGTCTGTTTGCAGGGAAAAGATAAGCAGGAAACTGGTCTCAGGGGTGGCTGCAGTAAGGGATGAAGCAGGACTTCAGAGGCAGCTGCAGTGAAAACTTGCCTTTTCTTTGGGCCAAGGAAAAAAGCCACCTTGTAAGCCCATGGTCAAAAAAGCAACTTAGAAATATGAGAGAGTAAACCCAACCTCCTTATCTTTCCAGGAAGAAAGTGACTTTAATTAAACAATTTGAAAGAGAAATACAGCTGTCCCCCAAACTGTGGCGTATTTTCTAATAATTTAGCTTTATTAGTTATCATCTGAAAAATTCACTGAAACACTTCCCTGTATTATTGCTGTATTGATTTGTTTATCTCCAGTGGGCTCCTGTATCTCTCCTGGCTAAACAAATATTTTCTCTTCCTCAGTAAAATATTTAGAAGTCCTGCTTAGAAATTCTCTACTGATTTCTCCTGTTTTCAATAATTCACTGAGGAACAAGAACCTCTGAAGTCTGCCTGCCTCACTCATATATTGATCACAGACACTTCTGTATATTTTATCACTAGATAAAATTATTTAAAGCCACAGAAATTAAAGGCAGCAAATCTGTTCCTCTGACTATCCTGGAGAGACCAAATATCCAATAATTATCTCATTGATTTCATGCAACATCTCAAAATGTTGAAGCTAATGTCAGTGAGTAATGTCTATCTACTACATACAAGCATTTCATTATTTTCTTCTTTCTTTCTTTCTTTCTTTCTTTCTTTCTTTCTTTCTTTCTTTCTTTCTTTCTTTCTTTCTTTCTTTCT
>JAWWEV010000115.1:71211857-71296470 GCA_035583235.1 Hafferia zeledoni
GACAGGACAGGACAGGACAGGACAGGACAGGACAGGACAGGACAGGACAGGACAGGACAGGACAGGACAGGACAGGAATTAATTTAATTTTCAAATGAAAAGGTCTTACCTATCCCTCTGTTTACAAAGTGTATAGCATTACAGTGCACCTGACCCCAAGCTATTTAAATAAATAAAATCTATTCTTAGTAACCCCAGGATCAATCTGGGTAACTGCTAAAGTCAGTGTAGTTTTTTCCAGTTCAAATCATGTAATCGAGTGTTGAATTTGGCACATAGGATTAATTTCTCACTGAGGATACATTACAGCAGAAGGCATCAGATGCATTGTTCAGTACAGGACCCAATCACAGAGGACCCTTTAGCAATGCATTGTGTTACTGTAGATGGCACTCATTCCTTGCCTGGATGTACGATGCACTCTGTGGCTGCACAGATTCTATTATGCAAATGCATCATGGCAAACCCTTTCATACTTACAAGACCATGCAGATGATTTTCTCCATGCATGACATGCATGACAAAGTAGCTATGTGGAAGTGGCACACTAGGACAAAAGAAATCAACGTATTTAAACCATTACCCTGCAAGTGATGAAGGATGTGCAGACTGTTACATCCCTGTCAGAAGGATGTGCATACTGTTACATTCCTCATCTCTTCTTTCAACTGTATCACAAGCAAGACTCTCAAGAATGCTGTGTTCCTGAGATTCCTCCTCAAAGAAAACTAACTGCCTTGCTTTGTCCCAGCCCTTTTCCTTCCTTAGGTCTTCCCACAAAACTCCTTCTGACAACAACTTCACAGGGTGGAGCACCACTCAAAATATTCCTCATCGGACCAGCTGAGATCGGGTAAGCAAATGAAAACCTGCAGCCATCACATACAAAGACTCTTAATGGTGTATTGGTTCAATGCAACTGAAGTGTTTGCTTTTCTTTTAAGGGTCTTCCTTTATATTTATTTTAACACCCATCCTGGGTCAAGTGCTCCTCATCCAGTGACTTAGAGCAGTAGAAGAAAAGTTACACAGCTGTGGCACTGAGAGAGTACTTATCAGATTGGCATTAGTTGTTCTCGGAAAAGACAAAATTCCTGAGTAACTTTGGACAAGGGGAAAGGCAGACAGTGAAATAATCCAAACAGTACAATGTTAGGTATTTACTTTGATTATCCAGCTCAGGTCTGTGAACAGAGGTAGGGATCTCAGGAGGGTGGATCATGGCAGGAAAGTAATTAGGGCCTTGAACTGGTCTCAGCAGAATTCCCTCTCTCCATCCATTGCCAAAGGAGTGAAGGGAGGTCAAGCTCAGGCAAGCCTCAAAGACAAGAAGGCTTGTATGTTTTTTATTTTCAGAATGCATATTTGATTGTCTTTTTAAAATTGGAAGAAGACTTCCTTGTGTCTGACTATCCTACTTGGAGCATGAGGTTTTGGAAATGGGAATCAGGTTCTCTTACATATGTATACAACATCAAGTACAATCAATAACATACAGCAGGTCCCTTGATCCACTACCATCAAATGACCAAAGTGCAACATCATTATGGGGCTCTTTCCTCTCTGTGGGATCAGGAATCATGAGGGGTTTTGCTCAAGTGCTGGCTTTAGGATTGGGTCCTCTGCGGCTCAGTACAGACATTTGCACACTTGCATATTAATTCACAGCTTGTTATATGGAATGACTTATTGGAGGATGCAACATAGTAACGGGGGAAAGGAAGATGGAATTAGGTATAGTGTATTTACCAGTAGACATGACCGAGAATATTGACTGTTCTTCACATCTACCAGGCACATTTATCACCCTGTGATGCAGGAGAGGGTATGACTCAGAGGTGGGGACATGCCAGTTAACCTTAGGCACTTGTCCAAGCACAATGAGTGATGTGAGCTATGCACAAGCGTTGAAATTCCATTACAGGTTTTAAATAATTAAACACTACATGTTTGGAAGCTCATTCCTTCCTATTACTTTTTAAATAATTAATCTGTATTTACATCTAGTGAACTTCACGGAGCAATACACATAACAAATTTGAGTCAAATTGCAGAAGAGAGATTGTTCCTGTCTGACAGCATTACAAATGTTGAGGTTTTTTGTATACAGTACCTTCAGTTATTAGGGATCAGTCAAAACCCAAATCCAACCTAGATGCTGTACATCACAGGGGGTTTTAATCAAATTATTTGCAAGTAATCAAAACACTAAGAGAAACTGTAAATTCTCAGAGGAAAAAAATATGCTTCTTACATGTTAGAATAGTAAAAAGTGATTCAAGTTGGAAGACAGTGAAATGAGAAACTGCATATTTTGTTCCTATTGCACATAATCATTATGTTCGAGATAATGCTGTCAGTTCCATGTAACCTGTAGTACAGTCTGATTAAAAAGACGAATCTCAAAGTCTAGAATAACCGATTAACAGAGTAATAGACTTTAGAACAGGAAAAAAAAAATCTATGTAGAGTCCTTTTCTTCTTATAACACATTATTTCCCTCTGTTTCCGGTTCAAGCTGAACATGCCATTAAATACCCAGCAGGTTTCACCTAACTGGAACTACATGTGATGCACCACAGCAAACAACCAACGCTGTTCAAACCTTGAAAACAATAAAGCACTGAAACAGGCACTTGAAACCATATCTCTGCTGTGGGAAATGAATTTGTAGGAAAGGCATCAGGATTACATGTTTATTATACATGTGATTTGCAGATCCGGTTAGTCTCTATTTACAAGTAAGCAGATATATATGCATTCACTTAGGCAATTCTAGATGGTATTCCTACAAATTCAGTCCAAAACTAAGTTATTTCCTTTTCAAACAGTATTACTACTAATAGAAATGCTGCTGGCCAAACAGTTCCTTCAATTATAATAAGTGGAGCAAAACTGCCTTCAAACTGAGATCTCAGTTACACCTGCACAGTAATTCTGGAAGTTAATTAGATTGCACAGAGGTGAATATGGACTTAATGCGCTCTTCAGAGGCCTCATAATGGCAGAAGGCATATTAGGGAGAGAAGAAAGAAACCAACTTGACTTTCAAATCTCAAGTTGGCTTTGCAAGGAAGAGAGCCTGTAGGTGAAGCAGTCATGCATTGGAGATCACAGAAAGCCAGTGTCACCTTGCAGAGGAAAGGTTTGCTTAAAAAAATATCTTGCAATGTTCTTATTTTGTAATTGTTATTAAAAAACGAAAAACCAAAGCAAGGACACAAATCAAGAGCAGGCATTGGATCCAATAATGAAAACTCTCCTGTTTGCTCCTTTGACCTGTGCCACTCTAATTCAGAGGACAGAAGCTGCACATTCCTGAATGGCAGAAGACAAACAGGGCTGCAGAAGAAGGGACCACGAGGTCAGGTTTCAGTGAAAGCCAGGCTTGCATGCCAGGCACGGAGATCAAGGAGTGACTAACTCAAAGCACAGGAAGAATCAGTGCTTCAGATGTCAGCTGTTTCAAGGATTACAGGCCCTCCTGTTTCTAGTGTCAAGGTAATAATCAGAGCAGCGGATGCGTGAGGCTCCTTGCAGTGATAGCTGAATGTGCAGCCCTCGATTTGGATTCAATTTGGGGGATTTTGTTTCCTCTTTAGACAAAGCCAACAGCGCCAAGTATTCATATTTCAAGGCTGTTTTAAGGACCAAACCCATCTTACTTAATAAAAAGATGAGCAAGAATCAAAGCAGAAAATTATATGGGAGCCTCACATACAGTAGGTGGAGAGGCAGGATTCTGTGACTTTATACCAGAGGTATTCGTTTAGAGATTGGTGCTAAAAATGTCATTGTAGTGTGTGTGCTGTCCCGTTCACCCCCCTGGCAACCCCTCCCAATATTCATGTTTGCACATAAATCCTGATTTTGGCATATTACTTTATTGTGGAGACATGTTATGTGTACTGGATGGCTTATGCAAATTAACCAAATGTCCTATAAATTAGTCTTGAAATGCCTGAGATAATGAGCTGCTTGCATGGTGAGCAGTGCACAGTATTCGAAGAAGGACTCTTTGCAGGTTGGGAGAGTAGTAGAACATGATAAATGTGTCCAGACGCACAGCAAAGCAGGATGCCTCACCAGCACTGTGCTCCTCACCTCAAAATGC
Organism: Hafferia zeledoni; assembly: GCA_035583235.1. NCBI lineage: Eukaryota > Metazoa > Chordata > Aves > Passeriformes > Thamnophilidae > Hafferia > Hafferia zeledoni. Next base: position 71,215,972 of record JAWWEV010000115.1, read on the forward strand.
AAGGCTGACTGACTGGAAAACAAAAATGCAGTGCTAGGAGATACCCATTAATTGAAAACTCAGTAATTACCTGGTAGACAATGTGTCCCTAGCTGCTGAAGCCCAAGTGTGTAGACCTCCTTAGCTGACTTGGCCAACACATTTAAACTACTTGCAGGCTGGTTTTTCTTCCCTGCATAGTTTGGATTTTCGCTGAAGGCCTTTTGACATATGTATGTATGTGAATAGTATTGTATGCAGTGCTTTCTTTTGGATATATGTCTGTCTACCAATAGTCATACCTCCCTCATGTTCCTTACCTGAGGTGGAGGGAATGCTTCCAAACTACAGTCCCAGTAGTATTTTAAAAACAGATGTTTTATGTCAGTTGCTGCTGTCTTGTGAAGTGCAGATGTAAGAGTGAGCTTTATGTACAAAGGGCTCGTTCTCTGCTCCTGACCCAGGCAGTGCGGTCTGAGGCATGTGAGGTAAATGACAATAAATCAGATGACAAATCAAAAATACACCACTTGCTTTTGGTGTGTGCTTAATTGACATTCCACCTCTAATAATTACATCCATATTAAATTTGTGTGTGGGCACCTTCATTTGCAACATCACAGTAATTAAATGACATTAGCACTCAGAGGCAGGTATGTAAGAGAGAAAGTGCTGTTAGAAGTACTTGGCAGCCTTAAGGATGCCTTTACCTTGCATTCTTTTATTTCATTACTGTCACAGAACTAAACTGGAGAGGGTGATGGAAAGAGGCAGGACAACAGGGATGAAAATGAGAGAAGGGGTTTACAAATAGAGCATTTGCCTTGCCTCCCTTCCTCTCCTTCTGGTCCTTCCCAGGCCCCACACTTTCTGCTAAGGATCCTGTGGAGCAAGCCCTCAAAGGAAGCAATTCTATCCCTTTGTCCTGCAAAACCCACTGTGCACTCTGGAGCATCCTGCCTTGGAAACATCTCTTTTGGCTATTCACAGAGAGCATAGGAAGCTCCTCAAAGCACACAAGACTGCTATGCAAAAGGTAACAAAGCTGGCTCTCTGCTGTCAGTGTAACTGGGATATGGTGACTGGTTGGGCCAGCTGCTTGGAGCTTTGTGCTAACCATGGCTAACCCTGATTCGGCAAATTTTATCCCATCTGACAATTGTGCAGACAAAAGTGGTGAGGTACAGGCAGGAGGAATTCATCATTGCAATTCCACATGAGCTTCAGAAGTGCAATTATACCCATTTTATGAATGGGAAGCAGAGACAAAGAGAGATAAAGTGACTTGTCCAGGGCCACAGAGAATATCTGTAACAGAGCCAAGGAGTGAACAACCACTTCATTAAGGACTGGTCTAATACCACATATTGGGGCAATCTTCCTTACAAGAAACTCAGGGCTTGCATTCAGAGACTTACTTAGTTTGGTCATACTGAGAAATCAAGCTGTAAGCAGTTTCAGGTAACTAACAGGTTTTTAGGTGGTAAAAATCACGTTTAGTGACATCTAGGCCTTATAACATTTAGGGAAGGGAACTTTGTACTGTTATCAGTGCTTAGAATCCAAAGACTACAGGAACTCTGAAAACAAGTGGGGGCATAAAAAAAAAGTTGCATGATTTATCATGGAGCTGAGAAAGAAGACAGTTAAACTGAAAGAAAGGAAAGACAGTAATCGAGGGAGAGAGAGATTCAGATGGAGAAGAGAGACCTAAGGATAAAATTTCAAGGAGTAGAAAACCAAAAACAAAGGTCAAAAATAATTTAAAATGGAAAAGTAGCAGATATACTTATGTGAAAACAGCTCAGCTGAGAGGGGCAATCCCTGCCTCAGTGCAGCTTTCAATAGAAACATACCATCTTGCATGAACCTTGGACAGAGGAGCCTGTTTGTGCTGGGGACAGTCACAAGAGGAGCAGCCCAAGAGACAGGCTCCCAGTGCAAGTGTACCAAGGCAGGTGAGAGGCAGCAGCACTGCTCCCCAGTGAGCTCCACTTGCTCCCTTCTCAGCATCTGCGGCAAGTGTAACATTAGCATTAGCTGTTTCAATAACATTTTAAACCTCTCTACCCTCCTTTTCAACTTATAGATTCAAATCCCTGGACATTCACAGGCAATTATTTTCTAATGATGCTAGAAGAAAAGCTTCCAGTCCTGCAGCTTCAAAAAATCCTGCCCAGCCATGCTCTGTGGCTGACCTTTTTCAAGACCTAAATATATATGAGATACCTAAATAAGATAATTGGCCAAGTACAATGCTGGTGTGAGCTGGAGACCTTACACCAGAGGTGACACAGGCCCCTTCTAAGCAGGAGAGAAACTGCAGGAACTCCATCCTTGCTGGTTTGCCCCCTGCATTCAAAAGCTTCTCTGATGCTCGCTCATCTCCTGATTTTGTGTGATTTTATTCATGTGTATCCCAGTGTTATGTTTCAAAGTGGGTGTACTTAGCTGTACAAACTGTGCCAAGTGAGCTTACCAGAATGGCAATGTTGTGCAGGAGACAGTACTTTTGCAAGGGCAGCCCCAAATTCCTATTTTCCACTGTTGCATGAGAACAGCCTATCATGCCATAAAAGATATAAATGTTTTGTGGCCTTGCAGATAAGCTAGACAGCCAATCCATCATCATGACTCTGCATCACCACCACAGTGAAGGGATAAGGAGCGAAAGCTGACGGCTTCTGCACAACAAACAAACAAGCACAGAGACAGTGTTTGCTCATTTCAATGTGCAAAGCTGACTTGTTTAAATATGAATATGTTGCTTATAGACAAATTTTAGTGACAGCACCCCATGGCATCTATCGCTGGTTGCACTTCTGCTAAAAATAGTTGTGCTGTCTTCGGATTCATTTAGATGCCACATCTGCAGGTAGTTTTCATTCTCTCCTCTGCATCTCTACCTGTTACCGTTTCCTCCACCCTCCAGGGTATATCGTGCTCAGGAAGATACTAACCACACAAGGTTCATGTGGTGTTGCAAACTCCTGAAATCACTTCCCTGTCATCACCATTTTCTCTCTTTTCTTCTCTTGCTTTTTCTCTATCTTGCTTACAGGTGAGGGGTGCCAGCTACAGCTTCAAAATGCCCCCAATGCCTTCACCGAAGAGTGAGCTTGACTAAAAGACAGCACACATCATGGACACTGCAGAATGGCTTCTCTCAGACCACCTTGTGAAAATCACTGCTTCTCCATTTAAAGAGAAAGTGACCGACATTCTCTTCCCCCTGTGCCAGCCTACATCATGTTACAGACGTGCTTTAGAATCAAAGCACTGTCTGGAGGAGCTGACAGAACTTCTCCATTTCTAGGTTTTCACTGCATATATACTCAGATGAAGCATCTCTCTTAAACTCAGGGTAATCTGCCTTGAGTCAGGCACCTCCCAGAGCTCACTTGGGTGCTGTGTTTACAGCCATGAAAAGATGTAAATCCCGCCCAGGAAACAAGCAGCAATGAGAAAACATACAACATGAAATCTAAACATTTCTAATTTCCTCCAAGAGCCGCAATCCAGGCGCTCTTCAAATCCCTCTTCTAAGACTCTACATGGAGTTCCTGAAGGATCAACAAGGTCCAGGTTATTTTTAATTTGTCCTCTCTGCAGTTTTCAAACCCTGAGACCACTGGGATATTCCAATGGCCTCCGGCGTAATTATCTGCATTCATCTGAATGGATTTTGGTGCAGGACCAGGGCTTTGCACACCAGGGATGTAGTACCTCCACAACACTCCCACTGTGTTGGTGCACCATGGTATCAATGTGCTGTCACTCTGCCACTCAAAAAGTGACTCTGCAAATAAAAGGTGTATTCCCCTTGCCACATATGATTTTGCTAGCTCAGCATTCAGGAACCTACAGCCAGCTGAGACCATGAACTGCAGCACCCATTAGACTGCAAACCTTCAAAAAGGCATTTCTCCTTCTGTGCACAACATACCTGCACGAGTGGCAATCCTCAACATTTTACAGCTGAGCTGTTTTCTCCACTGTGTTAATCAGATTTGCTTTCAGCAGGTTTTTCTAACAGCACAGTGGGGAAATTGGGCCAAACTCATCTACATGAGTTGGAGGCAAGGAGTGATGTGATTATAGTAAATTCCACAGAGGCAAGCATGGCCTCCTATCCAAGTACACAAGCAAGTTACTGCAGCATCCCCAAGCAGGCTGCTGTGATCCTCTCAGCCCCCATCTCAGGTCCTAGTTCAGGGATACTACCAGGACACATCTCACTAAGGTGGCTTTGGAAAGAAAAGCCACCACACAGAAGTCACTGCAGCTGTGTGGTGACTTAAGACAGCTGAGATTTCAGCTAGGTCCCCATAGAGAGATTTTGATAACCAATGTGGACAAATATCTCCGTTTATGCAGGGAAGTACATCAGCAGCCAGGCCTTCTGGTTATTTCCCTTTACTGACCGCAGTGATCTCAAACTAATCGTATTTGAACTTTGGACAGCTTGCACTCATCTGGTCCTTGGCCATGCCTTGCTGCTGGAGGGAATTTCAGCCCTAGTTTGTGCTGGAGGAGAAAGGGACCTAAAGCTGGACTGCTGGACTGCGCAAGCACATCAGCTGGAACTCCTCATTAAATGACTGCGATGTGGTGACTAAGAAAAATGACAGCACAGTGGCAATTGCCAGAGCCCTGTGGCAATACACAGAGCATACCCACTAGGGACAACAGCACTTGCTCAACACAGCCTGCAACCTCTTGGAAAGGAAGAAATAGGATATGCATAAGATAAAACTGAACATGTTTTCCAGGCCTTGCGCAACCCCTGTGCCTGTAAGGTGTGCGTGCCCCTGCCAAGGACCCCGTTCCTCCCTGGGCATGTGCTCTGGGAGGGGCCCTGCATGATGCAGGTGCATGCACACCCCAGAGTCTCACCTGTATGCTTTCCTCATGGCATTCCATGCTTCCCGTTTAAAGAAGAGACTGAATCCTCTAGGATCTGGTGATTTTACATGAAATACTGTCCCAGGGATTTATTAATACAAAGGGAAAAATAACTGATAACAGAAGCATTTACCATTTCTATCTCTGGAGTCAATCTCTTCGCTCTTTAATATTTTAGTTTCCAGCATCCTTCAGCACTTATGAGTCGGTAACATGATACACCAGCACAATGTCCTAGCACTATCTTTGGGCATTACATAAATCTATGTTTGGGACAGATTCTTATCTACTTTGAGACTCCTTTGCACCACTTTGGCAGCCAAAAGAGCTGAAAGGGGCCATCTGAGTACATTACATGCACACCGACTTTTGAGAATTCTTTCTATTGCCAGAGTGATGTAAAGACCTTCCCAGCCTGAGCCAGAATCTGGTCCTTTGCTTAATGTGTTTAACAAATGAAGTTGCTGTTTGAATCCCAAAGACAAAGAGAAGGGGTCAGTAACCAAGTGAACATCAAGTACTTCTTCTCTTGGGAGTCGGGAATCCACATTGTTAGAAAGTGCAAACGTATTGGCATGTGTTATCTTTGTAATCACAAAAAACCTCTCAGAAAATGACTATTCCCCATCTTGACTAAAAAGATATTAATTTCAGTGGCATGTGCAGTTCATTTGGGACAGGCCACAGGTGGTCAATTATTTCTCTGCCTGTCTAGAAGGAGTATGCTTATTCTCCATAATAAAAAGTATTAGTACAATACAGAGTTTATAGCTCAATTAGGAAAGTGACATGCAAAGAGTTACAGCTTCTTGCAGAGAATACAGGTAGAAATGAATTTTTGCAACTGAGTGAAATACTACCTTCCTCCCCATCAAATATACAGAAACTACACAGCTGAAGAGACAACTGACAGGTATTTTAGGACCAATATTTAACTAGCCTGTACAACTGAATATTGTATGGTATATTAAAGATCTAGACTATAACTATGTTCCTGTCTCTGTTTAAAAGAATTTTAACTGATCATTCAGTCATGGATTAAAAAATAAAAATTTGGTCCCAAGCATAAACAAAGCTTTGCATTGAGCAGAATTTGAGAACATTGTGCACATGCACATTTTGATCACTTTGTAGGATCCACATGCACCGCTCTGCTTGCTTCAGTTACTATTCATTGCCTGGGCAATCAAATTGATTTTAAATACCTATAAATAAATCTTGGAATCTGTTTTCTTCTATTGTGTCAAATAATAATTCATAATAAATTAACTTCTCTGCAAATACCAATGGTGCTGTTGTTCACTATTTGAAATATAACACAACATTAAATAAGAAAGAGCATTTTGCACTTCTAACATTTTAATCTTAAACTCAAATTGTATTCAAAGGCAACTAAATAACAGCATCCTCATTTCCAAACTGGAGACCAGACATCTAAAGTTAGGAGATACCTAACTTCAAGGATACAAGCAGTATGCTTGAATCGTGTTGTTCTACCTGCAAACTTGAAGTTAGACACATGCAGGAATGTGCAGTTCAGCCAATGACTGTGGTACTGAAAATGTAGGTGTCATATGGATGGTATTTCTCTAGTAAAAGAACAGATACAGGCACATCTAAGGGTGCTTTAACCAATCCTAAATCAACACCTAACTATTTTGAGTAAACCACAATCTAGAAATGCTTGCCTTCCTCTGTTAACTATAAGATCCACAGAGAGGGGCCCAGTCAAAATGCCAAATACTGAGAAGCCATAGCTAGGCATGTGAGCTGAACTGTGTCCTAAACCAAAGTGTACTGCAGAACTGGGAAGAAATGTGGCACTGGTGAAAACCAGAATGAAATGTGGACATAGTTGAAGATCAGAATGAAACACCTTACTGTGAATGCAACTAAGAACAATATCAGATCACCCGAATCCCACAGGATTATCCTGAGGGATATCAAGCACAAGGAGACATGCATGAGTTTTCAAAAAGGGAAGTCACCTTCGGCATGATGAAAACTTCATTCAAATTGTTAGTGCTAGATTGGTGAAAGGTGCAGAGTATGGGAATATTTCAGATTACTCTGAGCAAAAAGCTGTGCTCAAGATGCTGCTGTGGGTTGATCTGCATGTACACCCATCTGAAAGACCCCAGTCTGCAAATGAAAGCAGGAACCAGAAAACTTCATTAAGGGAAACAGACAATTCTTCCCAGGGTGAGAGACAACAGCACATCGAAATCACATTGTGCAATACAACATTTATAAAAATGTTGATAGATATCAACCCCCATTTGACTTATGGAGCCATCAAAAGCTCACTTCCATAGAGTGTTTTTGGACCCTTTAGTTGACTAAATCACCAACTTGGAATCTGTCAGGCCTCATTATGCAGATTAAGAGTCTCTCCTTGGTTTCATTTGTTATCCATTAATAAGAGATCACTGGTGACTGTATCCTCTCACACAACCAAAGCCTTTCTGCCATTACATAGTAAATTTTGTTCTTTCTCGTGTTTGAAAAAGATCTCAACACAACAGCAACACGGCTTAGTTGCTATGCAAAGACTTAGATCCACTGCATAAGGATCAGTTCCAGAGTTTGGTTTGATTTGAGCCAAGCCAGGCAAATTACACCTGGATGTGATCTGATGTGATTTTCCTGCTTGCCTGTTTCTCTTGTCTACAGGTGAAGTGTGTGCTCAGGACAGAGTGACCCCAGGATCTCCACAATCCTGTGCAATCCCGATGCACATTTACTGCCTTCAGCTCAGTGCCTGGTACAGTTAAAATACTGAGTACCAACAGGCAGATTTATTATGAATGCTGGTAGCAATCTTTTTTCTCTCTCATTGACTAGATCTGACTCAAAAAGTTAATGGTAATTGCTCTCATCTTCATTTAGCAACGAGAGAGAGAGAGAAATGGGAGCAATTTGCAGATCTGAGAACAGGTCATTACAGGTGTGTTATATTAGTGTGTTCATGAGCCCCCTGGGATAGCCATGCTGTGATATCCAATAACTTTCTTAATGTGTAATTACACACCATTGGACTATAATTGATTAATTGAAAAGAGAATGTAGGCAGATGCTAGGCCAAGGCTGATGCTGCTTGTTAAATGAATATGTCCTTGCTTCTTTTTAATAAGTTAAGTGAAGTACTCAAGAGCAATTAAGTGAGAACTGAAATTCATTAGATTTTAAGTAATTATTAGTATTAACTTTTATAATAAAATGCAGGATTTATATTTTGGGGTTTTTTTCCCATCCCAAGGGCAATATAATACATGTCACTGCTGAGATGTAAAAAAGTGTCTGCTACAGACTGTGAGCAGTGAGATATGTGCCCTTGGCATTCAGATCCTCTTTGGTATGCCTTCAGATAACTGTGTGGCACTAATCTGCCTTCTTGGGATGTCAGTCCTGGAACTCCTGCATAGTCCTAGGGACTCCCAATGATGGAATCACACACTCAATATCCCAAAGCACCTCCAAACCTCCCTGCAGTCCAGCTGAATGGTGGCCAAGCTTTTCTCAACCCTCCTTCCCAAGAGCTGGATCTTAACTATGAGAAATAGAAAGGGCACAGGCTCCTGATTTAAAAAAACCCACTCTCCTATGGCTGCATGTTGGCTCTACAAGGGGTCAAAACCTTCAAACTCTTTTCCTGTTCAATGGAGAGGACAATGCATGTAGCAATATGAGGCATGAGCCAACTGCACTGTTACAGAAAGTCACACTGGATCATGCAGTCATCTTTTCAGACCTGACAAAACCCTTTCCAGTTAACACCTTGCATGACTGAGAGCGAGGGTCAGAGGTGCAAAAGGGCCTGAACTCCAGTGGACCAAAGCCAGTTTTCTGGCCTGACCCTGTGCTGCAGGTACAGCGGTGATGAGATGTGGTGCAAGGGATGGCTCCTCCCAGGTAGCAGCCAGGGTGCCTCAAGAGCCCGACTGAGTCATCTGCATCTCCTGCACAGACCTCAGAAAGAAAGTATTTATAGCTTTGTGTGATGACTTTGGAAATTTTATTTTGAATTTATATGGAAGGAAATCCGATGAATTTTATTTCACCACACTTCACTTCCTTTGGAACAAGACATATCTTTATTCTTTAACATTCTATAAAAACTGTCTGAATTTTATTTAAATTGCTTATGAATGCCAGTTTCATAAAGCAAAACCATGATTCACAACTGGTTTTCTTTCCAAGAGATACAAACCTCCTTTTTCTATTTTTTTTTTTTTTTTTTTTTGTCTTTTAGAGTTTTAGAGGTTTGATTGGGGAGATGGCTTGACTGACAATTTTTTCCAGGCTATTTAACTTTAAAATTTATTGAAATCATTATTAATAAATAGCCTGCTAAAAAATGCATTTTTATCTAACAGTTTCTTAACTTTCAACATGTTTAAATTTGCAGTCAATAAAAAAATTGTGGCAGGGTTTTTAATAGTGGAAAAAAACCCCAATTTTTCAATGAGAACATGTTAAATATGAAAATTATAACTTCAGTAAATACATCAAGCAGGGAAAGCAGAGAGTAAAAATAGAGTAATACAACACAGCATTGCAGTGAGGAGAAATTAAGGTTGGAGAAATTATTCAGAGGTCATCAGTAATTGCAGATTTATTAATGAAAATTTTAATGCTTGTTCTGGGAAGGAAGATGACAGATTCAGAGCTGTAATGGGATTTTAATTATTTTCATTTTTAACAAATGCATTCTGCTTCTCTTTCAAAATAATAAGAATGTTGATGTTAAAAATAAAAAACTTGCCTCCTTCTGAGGAAAGGCAGGCTTGTACTCACAAAAGGTCAGGTGCCACATCCTAAAATAATGCTCCTGTGTTGGTATGAAAGAAAATGCTAGATTAGAGGCACTGGGGCAAAGTTGCTTGCTATTTGTAGCTGGCTGCAGTGGGATATGGGAATATGATTCGCTCTTGGCTCCAGGGAGCCAGACACCCACTGTCTGTAGCCATGATTTTCCCCTAATCTGTCCCATTGCCCATCTTCCCATGCTGCCCTCCCCTCTCACTGTCACACTTTTTATTCCATCTCTTGAGGTCCCTGAATCATCTTCCTTAACTTGGTACGTTGGACAGAAAAGGTGGGGATTACGTAGAGCTACTGGTGGGACCAGCCTGCCTTGTTCAGGAAGCTGCATACCAGGCCATGGGGGAGCTTTGTTCCTTTTATTCCCTTCCTTCCCTTCCTTATTCCTGCTCTCCATGCTCCTGTGCATTTTTTACCTTCTGCTTTATGTGTTTCTGGGAACTGGCAGACTTACCCTCCTTGCTGCTCTCCAGGGTGAATGGCGCTCCCCTGCCCACCTCTGCAGGAGGCCTGGGGAATCCCTCACCCTCCTTAATGCTAAGGGTCATGGTCACTTGCTAATCCCAAGGATAAAAGGAGTGAGGTCTGGGTCTTACTTCCAGCAGAGCTGCTATCTCAGACTTGCTATGACAGGGTTTTGTTTTCTACTAATTCCTAGAACTGGTCTCTGATCGCAGCCTTCAGCTTAGATATTATTAATTAAGATCATGTTTTGTATGCTTCAAATTAGCTGTTAGCTGGCCTACTGCAATCTTTGGTCAGCGAGGAGATGATATCTCAAAGCAGTCATTCATCTTTTTTTGTCTACAGAACACAGGGTGTCAGTCAGAGCCCACCTAAAGTTAACAGGAGGGATCCTATTGATTTCACTGGGCTTTGGATCAGGGGTTGTGGAGTCCTAAACATGCCGTAAGTCAATAAAAAAAAGCATATTAGTTTAGCAGCATGGTGGTGCAGGATGGGGCAAAGAGAACAGAAGGCCTGAAGGACCAAGGAAATCTCTCAAGACCCCCAAGAAGGTCTGCTGCAGCCCCAGGAACAGGATCCAAACCTCTCAGGTCCAGCCCATGCTGCTGTAACATAAGAGATGGGCTTCACTTCCACTGTGAGATAGAAAAACATACCATTAAAAAGCATGGCAAGGAGGACACAGCCCGTGTGCCAGGCAAGACAGTGGCTGCATTTGTTCTAAACTAGTAAATAGATCTGTGCAGACAGGCATAGAGACTGTCACTTCCTATGGACAGCATACCATGGGGCAGCTGGCAGGCTGCAGCCCTGTGTTTGGTCCTGTTTTACCCCAGTGAGATGTCGATCAGGGCACAGATGCCAAGGAAGGCAGTGCCCCATGGGTGCCTATCTGCAATGGAAGGCAGCAGGCAGAAAGGGTCAGCTGGAGACAGGTGTAAGGGCTTCCCTCTTCCCACAGGGCTGCAAATTTGCCTGTGGGCTGAGCACTGCATATTTACAGTGCATTCACTGAGACCTGTGGACTTCAACAGTCTTTAGTAACATGCTATGTGAACACCACACAGCCCTTCGTTCAGCCTGGCAGCAATTAAGGACAAAAAAACCCTTTGGAATAATTTTGCCTGGTTTGTTGCCCTCACTTGAAATGAAACAGAAAGCAAGTTTTTTAGTGGGGTTTTGGGAAGGTTCTTTTTAAAATATTCTGCTATAGCTCACGGACAATTTAGTTTTTGAAAATGAAACATTACAGGCGATTAGTCTATCATATGACCTATGCATCACTGTTATTTCAGTCACAAGAAAGGTTGAATTTCATGTGGTCAAGATTACTGAGGTTTTAAGAACATCAGTATCAATTCACTGCCACAATTGCTTTTCTCCATATTTTTGTTCCAGGGCCATAACTGCCCTTCTGACAGCTCTCTGAGCCTAATCCAAAGTCCCTGAAACCAACAGCAGCCTCTCCAATGGCTGTTACGGGTTTTGCACGGTCATCTGCTTGAATCACTGCGTATGCTACAGTGCAACTGACTGTGGCAGCAAACTGAGCAAGGAACTGAAGAAATCATCAGAAAAACACCAAAAAATACCACCAGCGGCAAGCAGTGAGATGCGGCAAGCAGTGAGTGATGCTGCCACAGCACTGAGCATGGCCATGGAAGTTTCAGACTCTCATCAGGCTTGGTAACTCTATGATCTGGAACTCTGCAAGGTATCAGAGGTCTCTTTCCCTTCACCTCCTGCCGCTCTGAGGTCCAAAATTGCCTCCTGACCACAAGATTGGTATCCAAAAGGCTAGGTGTGGCCCTGGATCCCTCAATGCTGCTGGGTGATGGTCCCCCTCCAGCTTTCTGGCAAAACCCCTGGACATGCCCAAGTCAGGGCCAGGACAAAGGAAGTGCTCTCCTTCCTCTGCCACTTTGCACCTAACAGGGTGAAGGAAGAGCCAGGGGGAGCACAAGGGCAAGTGCTTTTGCTTTTTCTCTCCACTCTTCTAAGAATAAGGAGACAGCACAGGAGACAAAAAGGATGGAAAGGCAAGAGAGGGGATGAGCAAAGCTATCTCTCCCTAATTCTGTCCTCCTCTGAGGCACTGTGATTACAGATGGTCTGAGAGGTCTCTTTTATTGCTGAAGCACTAACAGGGAGGGGGTTTGACAGGGCACAGGAAGCAGGTCAGGTACCTTAGAAAAAAGAATTCAAGCCTCACTTGCTGAAACTAAAAATCTCATGGCCTTCAAAGGATACTGATACACCTATTTACATTTAACTTGACTACAACTGCAAAACCTATCGGCCTCATCCAATGACAAATATTCTCAGCACTTTTAGTATCAGTCTAGTAGGTATGAAATCTTTCCCACATGCTAGTACTATAATTCTGAAGTTAACCTGCCTGCATCCTTGCTGCCTTGTCTGGATGCCCATATGTGCCATTCTTCCTGATGCTGCCTCTAGTGCTGGAACAGCAAAGCAGAGGGATACGACTTCAAGAAAAGCATTAGACGTAGCTCTGGCTCATCTCAGCCTTGCCATAGCCTCCCTAGAGGCCTTTTCCTCATAGGAGAACTTTTTGCTTTTCATGTTCAGCTGTAGATATGTTTTCAGAGATTTCTCTGCCTCTTTCTGTCTGATTAAAGATAACCTGCTGTAGGTGAGTTTGCATTAAATCCAATAGCAAGCATGTTTTATTTTGTGTCTCTTACATAATAGTTGCCAAGCACCAGGACTAACTTATAATTCATTGCCCACTGCACTCACAAATATATACTTTCAGAGTAGAACTACCAGGAGCAGACTTTTTCATTTCAAATAGGAAAAGATCATGATTTTACTGCAGGAAAACTATGGATCACCACTGAGTGTGGGACTGGAAGAGAATTTCTTTGCAGGGTGTTTATGTCTTGTTTGGTTATTTGTTTGCTTTACATATAATCCCATAGTGGTGGGTGGTACTCACATTATCTCCATAAACAAATTATCTGGAAAGCAACCTGGTGTTTAATTTCCTTAACCCATCAAACCCTCCTTACCTCATACAGCAGCATGACAATCTGAAACCTCGACTCAATATTCTGAGTAACTGGGGGAGGAAGGACGAATTGTTGGTTTTTCTTTCCCACTTTTGTTAAAAGGCAACCAAGCATGACTCTTCCTACCCTGACTAACCTGGCTAGGTGCCAAATGGATTTTTTCTTTCTCTAGGCAATGGCTCAGGAATTTCATCCAGCTAGAGCTGGGGCTGTGGCCTTCTCTCTGGCCTTTTCACTCCAGCCTTCCCTTTCCCCACAGTTAATCCCATCTTTCTCCCCACATCCACAATTAGCTGGACTGTACTGTTCCTTGACAATCAGCTTACAAGGGAGACTGAATTCTGCCTTTTCCTTCTGGAAACAAAGAGATGTGCCTGAAAGAAAAGCTTCCAGACACTCATGGAATAAGAAATTCAAATTCTGAGGCAGTGTCTATGGGAGAAGAATGGATGGCTGGCCAAGACAGTGTGCTGACCTGACTCTTTAAAAATAAATTTTCTTTATTTAGTTCTCATTATTTATCATGGGTAGCTAAACTTAAGAAAACATGATTCTCAAAAATACCAAAAAAATCCAAAAGAAAAATTTGATGTGCTCATTGATTAGAGCATCCTAACCACTTCAGTTTTTGTGCCATACAACAAATGTCAGGACACAACTTACCTGGATTTAGCTTGGAAAATGAACACCCTATCCTAATCCTGTAACTGCACAATGGTTTTCTACACCAACCAAAATACTTAATTGTCACTGCTTTTCTTGCTGAGGAGAACTACTGTAAGCACTTCAGGGGTTTCTTCTGCCTAAATTATACCGTTCTTCCTCCTATTTCCTGTCAATTGGGGAAAAAAATCCCCAAACAACAACAACAGCAACAACAACAACAAAACAGAAAAAAACACCAAAAAAACCCAAAGCCCCCCCCAAAGCCCAACCAAAACCAAACAAATAGAATAGCTGAGTCGTACCTCACCACTCAAATTATCTTCTCTTCTGAGGAGTAAGCAATGAAGAAAGCATGCAATTTGTAATACTCTGTTACTTTTGTAATACTCATTGTTACTATACTTTAAAATCTCACCAGGTATTGAGGAGTTAAAGCTTGCTGTGTGTGGCTGTGAATGTTAAGATTCAGGCAGTGTAGCCTGGCTCCTGCGGGAGAGCCCTGGCATGCAGACCCAGCAGCAGCGACCCAGCCCCAGGATCCTGCCTGGCAGCACTCTCCCAGCACGAGCATTTCCCAGGCAGAGGAGCCTGCACTTGCTGAAACAACCCTTGCTGGAAAATGGCAGCTGAACCCTAAAGCAAAAAAAGCACTTTTAAGCCAAAGCCTCCAATTTCACCTGACAGCCTATTACACTACTTACTCTCAACTGCACTCAGAAAACTCCAAGGATTTCCTGACTCTCAAAAGCATAAACAAGTTTCAGTTTCTCTTTCATTTAAAAAAAATCCCTGCTTTTCACTCAGCCAGCATCTGACTTGTGCTGCTAGATTCTGGATAAGCTTTCAGCGTTGGGAAAACACTTTTTTAGATGGTCAGCTGTCCCTGCTCCTTTCTTTCATGTGTTTTTTTCTCCTCTCCCTAGGAACACTGACTAGCCTTTAAGAGAAAGACAGTGTGTTAATGGCCAGTTCTGGTGACATTTGCTTCACATTTGAGCACATTTTAATACAGCATTGCTTCCCAAAAAGTAAAAGTATAGAAGGAATACCACCATCTCTCTGTGAAACACATAGCATCTTCAATGAATAACATCAGTTCCCCCATCACCCAAACTTACACTCAACATATTTTCACTGAAAGTCCCTAAAACACATCTTTAAGGATAGGAGAGCTGCATATTCATTAGTTGTGTACAATTTTTTTCACGTACAAATTGAGTACAGGTTACATCCCTGCCAATTTTTTTTCCAATAGCATAGGAAAAACAAAACTATAACAAATTGCTTTTATTACTTCCTTAAACAAGAACTGAAACTTGTCCAAAAAATCACATGAAAGACTAACTTTGATGACTTGAGCTTTTGCCAGGTACAGGGGTGATATAATACAGCAAAAACTTGTATGTATATTAATAGAGGAATAAGCAACTGGGCATTAAAAGAATGCTTTATTAATAGCATAAAGTGGGTTAATTGGTTCATTGATTGCTTGCGCTAAAAACAAAGCAGATTTTCAATGGAAATAATACATGACATTTTATACCATGTTGTCTCCCAGCTCTAGGTTCGTCAGGCCTGATTTGACCAGCGGCACAGTAATTAAGCATGGCCTTGAAGAAACAGTATCATGTATTTGGTACAAGAATTACGAGTACACCAGGGAATCGCTTTTTGTGTTTGTCCAGTTTTCTCCCATTAGGATGTAACACTGCTTCCCCTGAAACCACCAGGAACTTTGCAGAAGGTTTAAGAGGAACCAAGACCAGGTCTAACAGGTCACATTGTTTTTGGCTAGATACTGGGGACAAACTGACCCCTCTGAGTGACACCTGTGGCTCTAAAATGTACTTTTTTTACCTAACCAAGGGTTGGCTCAGCACAGGGGACACCTTGGGGTAAGAGAGCCCATGGGCCCACTAATGCAAGTGTGGCCAAGATACTTGGTACTCTGGCCAGTGCTGGGAGAGGGGATTAGCCACCATTTCTGGGCTGCTGGCCTTCTCTCATCAGCTGACTGAACCTGGGGGCAAACTTCATCACTGGGTTAGGTCAGCTCATCAGCTTCACTTTTACTGGCTGTGGCACCTGGGACACCAAGATTGGCATTTGTCCCTGCATCCTCTATGGGGGAGGCAGGCACGGGCTTTAATGCAGATGAAACACAGCTTGCTCCTCCACTCCCACCCACCTCTTCTGTAGTTACAATTAGAAAAAAAAAAAAGGTGGTGTTGTTATTTCAAAGTCTAATTTCGTGTCCTGACTCTCCACAAATACTTCCATTTAACCAAATGATACATTTTACTTAAGTACAGACCAGAAGAAAGATGAATGTAAGGGAGAGATCTACCAACTTACCTAAAACTCCCTTTTCGAAAGCCATGCATGAATCTCTTTTAAATGTATTACAATTCAGCCTCTGTTTACTTTAGGCAAACAGAAAAACTCATCATGGAGCACTCATTTTCGCAAGCTAATCAAGAACATTAGGTCCCAACAGATTCATTTAATAGAAATATAATAGGCATTCCTGCTTGCTTTTAATCTTGCCTAGCTGCAAATGCTAAAATGAACTGTGAATCAACCCTGCCTTGGAACAGAGATTCTTTCACAGCTGATATCATCTCTCTTATGGCTTGTAAACACTCCAGGCTCCCTGTATGTCAGCTTTCCTGGCTTTCACTCTTTCCCCATAGCAGAGGAAAGGAGTGAAGAGGAGAGGAGTAGAGAGGAAAGGAGAGGAGTGGAGAGGAGAGGATACTCCAGATTGCATGCAGCTATGAAGGGGAGGAATAAGGGAGGGACTGCCTGTCAGCAGAATAAAATGCAGCTCTGCCATCCAAAACCAAGGCAAAGCTAAAAGGTGGATGGGAAAGTGAGTTTTGGGGCCCTTAGGGCAGTAGATGGGGGCTTTTCATGCATCACCAGTCACTCCCTCTGTGCCTCTCCCTGATTTACCAGTGCAAGACAAGGTAGTATGACAAGGCCATTCATGTGCTGACATCAAATATATGAGATTTTTCAAGCAAATTGAGATCTTAAACTGTTCACGGATAAGAGAACTAGCATTAGAACACTAAACAGGAAAAAAAACCCCTATCATATTTCATAATGTATGTCATATTGAACAAAAGCCTTTAAAAAAAAAAAACGGTTTTCACTGTGCTAAAGTAACAATCTAGACTTGTTGTAAGTATGTTATTCTTACAAGTAGTTCGCAGTTATTCTTGAAGGCAAGTCTTGGAGTTTCCTTAGCATAGTGCTGCTGGGGAAAATTTTCAGCATGTCCATCTTCATCTCTAGCCTGAAGGGAAATATAATGGCCTATTTAGGGACTTACAAATAATGGAAGGAAAAAAATAGCTAAAAGCATAACAGCTCAGATCATTAAAACAGACGGGAATCCCAAAATACAACATTATTAAAAAGTTTCTTTAAATACTCAGTACACCTTTTAGATATGAGAACTTGGGTGCTGTTTTCTTACATAGCTTAGGTTGAACATGCAAATTCATTGTGGTGTAATAATTATAACAACAGAAGACAAACCTGAAATGAAATATTTGAGCTGGAAACTCAGTAACTCAGAGTTTCAGTTTACTCAATTGCATTTTTCAGGATTACATTACATATGTACTCATTTAAACTCTTTGACATGCTTAAGCGATCCTTAGATAATGTATCTGTATTTTCAGTTTAACAGCAAGGCCCCAAAAAAAGTTTTCATACTCATAATTTACATGTAATACTATTATAAATAAATGGATTCCCCCTCCATGTTTAAGTGAAGCTTTGAAAGGAGCAATCATCTAGTGAGAACAATGATCCCTCAGTCAAATAAGGTCAAAATATTTAATAACAAAGATGCATTAAAAGTTACTGGTTGTTTGGAACTACGCTGTTAATTGAGAAAGCTGAAGTTTAAATGGAGACATTATCAGAGCCCATTAGCAATCCTGCTTGCATGCAGTATTTTTCCCTTCTCATCTAGAGCATTTTCTGCTTTTGAGTTAAAGCAAATGGGAGAAGCAGGTGAAAGGAGGAGTGTCAGCAATACGCTCATTACACTGTTCATTTGAGTGACACTTGCACTCCGTTCCACTCCATCTCATCTGATTCCTGACTGTTCGCTCTCTCCCTCTCACAGCCTCCCTAAATTCACAGCTGAGCTGTCTCCCTCACATATGGCTTGCATATAATTATGCACATTCCATTTTACACTGCATTAAAATGATGAGCTCCTGGCTCCCTGCCAACCTATTTAAATCAGCCTCTGCCCAAAGAAGCCGGAGAGAGGAGGAGGGCAGAGGCGGCATGACCAGATTGGGGGCAAGGGGGACAGGCAGAGATAGTGGGGTGAGGAGCAGGTAGTACTGCTCCCCACCCCTCCTGATAGCCCATGTGTGTGTCCCCAGGGGGAGCAGGGGGGTCCAGGAATGCCCAGGTGCGATGCAGGCACACCTCGGTGGCTGCAGCAGTGCTGGCATATTGTTCGCCCCTCGCTCAGCGTGAACTGCCTGTCGTCGTGTGTCACACACCCGGCGCCCAGGCTTTTCAGCGTTGGCATTTATGAAAGATATTTACACCTTGTAGGCTCTGCGACTTGTTTGTCTTCAAACAGGCTTCTGCCTCTCCCCAAGGAGACGGGGTGGGAAAGGGGAGACGTGGGCTAAGAGCACTGTTGATTTTTAGGAAAACATGAAGGGTCTACACTTCAACAAAAGCCCCTTGACTCCAGCAGGCTTTGTCTCAGGCCTCTGCTTGTCAGCCATGGGGCGTGAACACAGTTTGCCTAACAGAAAATACCATTTTTAACAGTGCAAAATTTGTCAAAGAGTGTATTTTGAGATGCACCTACTATTGACAATTGTTACAAGAAGCAGGAAGTGGGAGATGAGTTTATTCTCTATGTTTCCCAGCAGCTTACAGGTATTTTCTCTCACTGCCCTCAATAGTTGCAGATTGGAAAACGTTCACCATTTTTTTAAAAACCACAAGAAAGAGGAAGAGGATTCCTGAGCTCCTGAAATTACTTTTATATTGACAAAGGTTTAAAAGTGTTCTTCTAATTATCAGTTTGAAACTGAAACCTCTCTTACACAATAAATCTACTTCTATGCTGTGCAGAATACAAAGTCCAAATTTGACTGTGTTTAGTAAAAAAACTCCAAATGCTCATTTTGAAAATAAATGTTTTCCTTTCCTTTCTTCCATGAAGGAATATGGGTAACTCACTGAAGCTCTTCCAGGTCATGTAGAGAACAACTGGGGGATGAATTCCTTAAAAATGGCTTACAGAAACAGACCTGTCAGCTCAGGATCACGGATGCCAATGGGATGTTCACTGACAGACAGCTAGGGAGATAGTGGTGGAGCACAGGTGTTGTGTAGGGCTCCAAATGCTGTTGGTGCTCCCACACCCCATTTTATCTTGGCACCATGCTAGACATTGTGCATGTGACGGCTGGCACATTGTAACCTGCCAGTGACCCTCTGGAGCATTATCTTGGTGCATGCACACACCTTGTAAAATGAAATGGATGTCAGAGTGTTTGTAGTGCATGTGTCAAAATATAGAGACAAACCCCAATGACCTTGACCCACTTACCAAAATTGCCAGTTATACAAAGTTTATTCACCCCTGCTGATGGCAACATACCTCCATTCCTACGAATCCAAATCTTTATTTATTTTGGATGTCACTAAAATTTCCTAGTCTCAAAACCTGTTTAGCTACATACTGCTACAATTTACTCAGGCAGTAGAAATACACCTAATTTAGCTAGCTGGTTTCCATTGTAAAAACACCTATTCTGAGCAGCCAGGGTAATTCTTCAGTTGCTTTACATTAATTCACGACTATCATCTTCCAGTTGTAAATAATTTGCAGAAGGAAACACTTTTACGTAACTCATCACTGTTCTAAGTGTATTAAAAAACTGGCTCAGAGTTTATCTCACAATGATAATATTGTGATATGCTTGTGCCTACACTGACCCACTCTCAATCGTGACTGCCTCAGTTCCCCAGCATCTCGAGCTCACTTGCAGCAGGCTGCCATCTACAGCTTTGCCATCAGGCTTGGCTGCCATGGGATGCTATTGTTTAAAAGGAAGCAACTCCAAAAAAAACCAAGCCAAATCTGTGATGGCTCTGGTTTTTTTAAATGCTTTAAAACTGCTAAAATCATTATAGAAATGCTCTCATCAAAAAATGTATGTCCAAACTGCTAGATGTGATTGATTGCATATATGTAATACACGGTACAACTGCTCTCACAGCACATTTTGTTCCAGGACAGAAGAGGCTTCAGCTCATGTTCTGAGGCCTGCAACCACGGTTAGCACTGCTGGTTTTATCAGTGTAAAACTGCTGCAGTTTCACTCTGGCAGTGTCTCTCCTGGGATTTACTGAATCTCCTTATTCAATACCCTCTACTGGAAGGCAGCCTCCTTCCTGTCAGCTGCATGGGATCCAAGAGGGAAACCTGCCTGTCGCCAGCCCCTGGGACACTGGGCTCAACACTTGATGAAACCAATGGCACACACATCACTTCAGCTATTACAGCCAGAATAGAGCACATTGCCCAAGAAGCAGTGTTGGCAAGGGAGATCTAGTGAGGAAACTGCAGTTGACTTGGTGGAGCTGGTTTGGCTGTAAGGTCAGCCTGATGACTGGTTGCACGGGAAATCATGGCCATTAATTGCAGGTTAGATATCAGGGAACCCTTCTTAATGACAGGTACAGCAAAGCACAGGAGCAGATTGCCTAAGGAGACTGTCAAAGCCCCATCACTGGAGTTTTTTAAGAGCAGATGAGGTAAACATCTGCCAGGAATGACATTCATGGAGTAGCTCCTGATGTGGGGAAGCTGGACAGATGAGAACATCTCCTTTCCTAGATCCCTTTCTTTTTTGCTTTCCACCACTGAGATTTGAAAGAAAATGGAAGGAGGGTAAGAAGAACGAAATAAAGAAAAAAACAAAAAAACCCCAACAACAACAACAACAACAACAAAAAAAAAACAAACCAGAAAACAGGATCTGAAAGGACCTCTGAAAATAGCACAGCATTTGATGTTCAGAGATATGCGTACTCATTAATAGGTGCACGATGACAACTATCTTTGGCTACAGAAATTGTGCTATTTATTTGTGAAAGATACCAATAGCTTGGAAACAGACTATATATTCAGTCAAGATTCCTTTTGTAACACAACAGAGGAAGAACAATCTACAGCAGAATTTCCTCTTCTCTAAAGTGTGTGGATTTTTTTTTCTACTTATTCTCAGAGAAAAATTATCTTGATGAAGACAGAGGATTTCTTCACTTCAAGTGTAAGTCTTTTTATATAGCTTTAGTCTTGGGAGAGGAATCTGTGCTTACATTTTAATATTAAGGGCAGGATCTTATGATAGTGTAAGTCCCAAGGCAGCTTGAACCAAATAATTTATTAAGATGGAACTTGTTAATGCAAAGCTTCCACTAAAATGGGACGATGCATGTGCAACGAAATCCTACTGCTTAGTCCACAAAACTTTAATGCCACTTAACCAAAAACACCTAAAATCTATTTTCTAGGAGTTACAGTCATTTGAGTAATGCAAAGTGACAGAATATTAGCCTCCTTACTCAGGATAAAATTGCCACCTAGTTTCCCTGAATGTCCTTTAAAACAGAAGAAACAAGGAACCATTACCCCCAGACATGTTCGAGGCAGGCAGTAGCTGAATGTCTCTGGTAGGACAAAAAATAAGCTGCAAGGCGTTGAATAGCGTTGCTATAGAAGTGCAGATAACTGCGTCAGGCTCCTGTCCCACGGCGATGAACAGAGGAAGTTCACATCACCCTTAATGCTATTGTCTCCGGAGGCTGGCTGCAGATGGGAACTGGAAGCTGTGCTTCCGCTTCCACCACAAAGGTTATCTCTCCTTTCACTGAAACTCGAAGGAAATCCTCGGGGAGACCCTAATCCTTGAAATTCTAGTTCCTGTGAATTTCTGTTGTCCCAGATAATCAATTATCATGCTCTCTACATTCACTGTACCAGCAACAGTAAAAATAGTACTCAACTTCCACCTGCTGGGTATATTCTTCCCAGAAATATGAACATACTTGCTGTGAGCTGGGTGATGTGGGAGCCCAGCATCAGGGTGCTGGGTAGTGGTTCTGTGCTGGGAATGGAGCAGGACCAGGGAAGACTGTCCAGAGAGGATGTCCCCTGGATCAGCAAACACGTAGTTACAGGAGTGAATGAGCCCTTGGCTCAGGGAAAGTCTTCCCTTGGGGAAAGCTCCCACTAATGTTTGATTACAGATTTGCTCTTCACAAGAATTTCAGGATTTTCCTTCATCACAGAGTGATGCAATAAGTATTATTTATGATCTTGTTGCCTCTCTAGCTGCATTCTATTCACTAATCTCTACAGTTGTAATGTTTTACCACTCCAAGGCTCTAAATTCTTTTCAAGCCCCTTGAAAAAGTCCCTAACCCTCACCCTAACCCTAACCCTAACCCTAACCCTAACCCTAACCCTAACCCTAACCCTAACCCTAACCCAAGACTCAGATCAGTGAAAAGAAAGGATCTAAAATCACATTTGTTGTTTATCATGCCATCATCACTTACATTCCACAAAAATTGAGGTTATCCATTTAGCCTGACCTCCTGCGATTAGCTCAGGTTAAAGGGGATCATCCTACCCAACATTTTCCAGCCTTGGTCTCTTTACAAGCAGTGGCTCCCTGCACACTTGGTGGTGGTCTGTGGAGAGCTTGCAGGTCACGTGCTACTAACTTCCCTTGTTTCCAGCTGCTAAAATGCATTTAAAGACAGCTAAAAATACATTAAATACTTTCCTAATGTTATTTTTCCATGTAAGCAACTGCTGTAGTCACCACAGGAATGTTATTTGATCGCCAAGGGGAGGGGAAGTGGTCTGCAAGACAATCTGTCTACTGGAGGTGATCTACAAAGTTAAAAAGAAATTGGGACTATGCCTTCTTATAACTTCTATATTAAGCATACAAAGGAAAACCAGTAGGGCTTTTGCTCACTTGCTACCTTTTCTCTTCTTGCCACCTCATGCCATCTCAATGCTCACACAAACACATGACCAACACACACATGTACATCTCTACTCATTATTTAAGTTAGGAATTGGGATCTTGTTTATGCTGGAAGCAGTCATCAGTGGATAGAAACCAGCAGAACAATATCACTGTGACAAGCCAAACCTTGGGACTGCACATGCAGCTCTGCCCAGATCCTGAGAAGGGGGTGTACCACTGGCAACAGAACAGGTTTGTGCCATTTTGTTGCCTGTGATCTATCCACAGACTTCCTTGAAATCTCTCCTTGGCACTCAGCTGCTCCCTGCTCCTATACATTACAGTACAGACTCCACAACTGTGGAATCCCTTTCACAGAGTGAGGTTACATGGTCCTTAAGAAGGAGCAAAGATGTCCCTGCAAAGATGCAGTCCCTAAGCAGAGCCCAAGGTTTAATTCCCTGCAGGCATGCTCAACAAGACAAGGGTCCCTGTCACTGTCATATCTCTTGCTCACAGCTGCTCATGCCTTACTGTGACCTGTCCATTACAGTGATGAATCTAGACCCCAATTCCAACCTTTGTTCAAATTTTAATTGCTATTTCAAAAGCTAATACAAAATCTGAACGCTAAACCATTAATGCCAAACTGGACTCAAAAACATTTCAAGTTTACATATTTAAGAGCAGGTTAGGTGTGGAAATGACTTCAGAAACCAGTGACCTGACTAGTGGGATTAAGCCCAGAGAAAATACATAATTCTGAGTATCTTGCAAACTTCTCCATTGTGCTAGTAGAAGAAATACTTATTGACTTCAAAAATAGTCACCAGGTCAAATTTTCTACTCTAACCAAACCCAATCCACACCACCTCACTGTCTGTTTCTGAACACGTTCTAAATCTCCTGGCAAAGAGGCAGTTTGCTGAGAAAAGCCAACACAGAAAAAAAAGCATTACAACAAAGAAGGAGAAGGTGCCAATCTGTGGAATCATAGGGCACTGTTTCTGAAATTATCCTTGTCAAAGCAATTGAGGACTGTCATATTCATTTTCTTGCATAACTGAAGCACATTAAAAAATCCAAACAAATGTCCCTGCAATTCTAAAAATCAGTTATTTAAGGATTTTTAAAATTTTTTTTTAAATGTTTGTCTTCCACAGGCTATAGCTCTGAATGGTCCACCGTTACGGATTAAATTTTCACTCAGAATATCATGGCATAAAATTATCCACAGTTTATGTTTAAAATGCAGGCTCCAAACTCTATTATAATGTAAGGAATATTATAAGCGAAACAAAAGGAAATACTAGTAACAGTACTAACGTCTGCTGAAGCAGTAACTTCCATCCTATTGCATTTAAAACTTACACCTAAAAAAAGGATTCAGCTTTCTGGATTCTACAAAACCTTTTCCTCCCCTTCCCCCAGTTTTGTTTCATATACTTTACAGAAATACCCTACTGGACTTCTCATCCTTCCAAGCAAAAAATCAAGATTTTCCTTTTATACAGTTTACAATGCTGAACATTTATAGCCCTTTCTATCAGTTATAAAATACATAGAAAAAATTGCTGATCACCTTCAGTTTCCCAATACACTCAGAATGAGCACCTGAAGCACCCTGGATCACGCTTCTACTTTTTATTGGAAGTGGAGTAAAAGGATTGATATGTTAAATAACTCAGGCTCACAAGCAAGCTAAGGTGATAGAGCCTTGATCCAGTTGCTCAAGTTGGGAACTGTCTAATGCTCTCAAATGAAAAACTCTGCATTCAACCTCAAATTCCCATTGCATTCCAGACCTACAGACCTTTTCCTTCTTCTCTTAGCTAATAACCAGGCACTTTCTGCAGCTTTCCTGCCTTCCCTGACAGTTCATGGCATGGTGATATATGAGAAATGTTCAGGTGGCTTCCTCAAAAGCTAATTTTTCAAACTGCACAAACCTTTAACCATATCATAAATTTTTAACAACCAGTTCAGAACTGTCAAAGAATAAATGTGATAACAAACACATAACATTGAGATAATTTGAAATAAACTTTGTTTATTGCCCCTTTGAATGGTTTTTCAACAAGTCACAGCTGCGTGGGACCTTCATAAAAGTGAACCTATTCCAGTAATCTCCTTCCTGATTCACAACAGGCCTGATCCAGAGACACTAATGGACTGTGCCTGACAGTTATTGCAACACAGTCAATACATAGCCTAAATTATGGCTAGGAAAGAAACAAAATATACTACAGGCTTCCCAATAGCTTCCATTTTTGTAGTGTGTGGCTCACACCAGTGTAGTTGATAAGCTTTCCCTCTCTTTTCCCATTCCCTGATTACTATAATTTATGAGATAAAAGCATTTTCCAAAGTATTCTGCATGTTTCACTGTCAGGTAGCTCAGGTATCCCTTTCCACTGCTGCCATTTCTGCAAGGGTTCCCCAGCCCAGACGAAAGACTTGGGCACAGTGCAAGCACACGTTTCCAAGGAATCTGCCAGAGAGGCAGGGAGACAGCAAAACAAAACACAATACCAAGGAGCAGACAAAAAAAAAAGAAAAAAGAGAAAAAAGGAAACAAAACAAAAGAAAAAAAAAAACCTTAGATGTTGTTTAGGGTTAGCAAAGGCTCACAGACCAAACAAAACACTGTCCCTAGTGAATTTGTTTCAATGCATCTTCTTAATTCAAGCCTTGGCGTTGCAAATACCAGAGCAACAATGCAGATTTTCTCTCATTGCAGTGTCACATATAGGATTAATCATCTTGACTCAGAGCACATTTTTTTAAGCAATTGCAGGCTGGCTTAATGAACTCCTCTCCCACTGGCTTTTATAGACTAGTCATGATCAACATACCATTAAGATAAACCCTGCACCCCATCCCTCCCCTCGCTGACAGCTTGCCTTATTTGCCTCAAAACAGTCAATATCCAATTAAGAGCCAACGAATTTGATCGATAGAGAAGGTAACAATAAGACTTAAACAGCTGGTAAATTCTACATCTGTTCTTTTTTTTAAGTTCCCATCTCTGTGGCATATAAAGAGTTCTGCACCTTGAATAAAGGCAGTGAAGGAAAAACAATGACGAGGTCTGGCTGGCAAAGCTTCCCCTCCTGAGCTGTGTCTGCACCTACTGTGCAGCAATAAATGCTTGTCTGGGGTCAGTGCAAGAGAGGCAGGATCACATTCTCTGTATTTTCTGCAGCCTTTTAAAGGGTGAAAATAGAAATCTCTTCCTGCTCTGGTTACGAGTGACATGTCACTTTTGCCATTCACACATGAAAATGGAGGAGATGTAATACTATTAAAACAATCATTTATGAGCTGGGCCAAGGGATGACTGGTCTGGAGAGGGAGACAAAACCCAACAGGCAGAAAAGAGGCAAGAAAAGGGGCAAGAAAAGGGGCAAGGAGAAGGTGAAAAGAAAGGAGAAGCTTTAATACAAATGACACATTCTACAACCTTAATATCATCTCCCAGTCTTTCTGCCAGTGATGAATGTCTGCAATAAAAGGTGGGATAGTGGCAGATATAAGCAGCAAAAAAGCAAAACCTTGCTGGGGGTGAGGAGCATTCAATATAATTCCCAACAGCCCAGCTGGAGGTCAGGGACTGTCTTTGGGTTTAATACAAGGTACAGTACTTCTTCCTTGTCTCCCGCCACCTTTTTTTGAGACTTTTATTCAAAGTTCTACTTTCAAAGACATTTCACAGAGTAATAGGCTGATACAGTGCAAGTAAGGTAGCCCTCCTTTTCCAGGATTTCCCCTTTGCTTTAAATAAGAAGTCATGACCATGGTAGACGCCATGCTCTCACTGATAAATGGGACCTAATCCAAATATCTCTGAGCTTGCTCAGAACACTGGCAGAAACTTATTCCCAAACCTCAGTGGTGTGCCTGTGTTCTCTACTGTCCACTGAACCCTCTGTCATTTGGAGGGATTCCAGTAACATATATCATGTCTAAAACCAGAAAACTGTCTGTTCAAACTCATCAGCAAGTTCAAAGCACACCGATCTTTTCAGGCAATGGGAAGAAACTGACTATAATTTATCTTTCCAACTTGCCTTGGGATTTGAGAAATCCCATTTCAAGTTTCTCCTTTCTGTAACAATAAGATGAAATGTGCTGAAAAACACCTCTGTCTTTACAGTTCACTTCACTACTATCTTCCATGGGGACCAGTTGTGGGTACATCCTTGGCCAAGTTTCTGAGTCTACAGGAATTCACTTCTAACTGTTCCCAGCACTCTCATGTGTTTGCCCCTTGTATAGCTCCTACTTACTAATATACATTGCAAATACTTAGCCAATAACCTTGCTTACAGCTCTGGCCTTCTTGAGTGTTTCCTCATGGTTCAATGGACTGCTCAGGGTCACCACAAATGTGTCACCCATTGTGTTGCTGGGCCTGCTGAAGTCCAGCTGATGGCCTATGCAATAAATCTGTCTCATTTTCCTCAAAAATGGAGCTATTGCTTTCACAGGGAAGCAAAAAGATGCAGCTATGACATTCCAATGCAAAGCTGGTGCCACAGCTACAGAGCTGAGAGCTGTCAAAATCACACCCCTGCACAATGACTGCCCCTGGGTCTTCCATTCAAGACCTGGGTTTGAAGCATCCTGGTAGGCCTTGAAATATTCAGAGAGCAACACACTCCTCATGTTTTGCCCCTCCCAGGCTGTGAATCAAGTGGTTGCCTCTTCAGTCACCAGCACAAGGACTTACCTATATCTCAGTTTAGGGCAGAGTTGAAAGGATGTCCCTGTCTAAGCAAAGTCTGGAGAAACCTGTAGAAATGTGACCTTTGGTCTTCCATCCACCATGCACAGCTCCACAAATTCCCCATTGTTTGACCAAGATGTAGAGGTCTTTGTCTTGGTCACAGAGTACATTGCAGTAGAAGGCAGTAAAGCTTGAAGGAAACCAGTGCTCTAATTACTACCACTACATGGAAGTACAAATGCATCAAGTAAAGAACCAGCTCTAAATAAACACTTTAAGCACATTCTTACTCTACTGAATATTGCTGCTTTCTGAAAAACTTCACATAATTTTCTATTCTGTACCTGATTCCATCAAAATTCAAGACCCAGTTCTATTGCCTGCATCTAGACCACTTTGCATTGGGCATCAGCTTTGTAAAGAGTATGAATGATTTTGACCTCTGTTGTTCTTAGTGCACTTTTTCCATCTATGCCTAAAGACACTCTATAGTGAAGAAAGCACCTGCTTGCCCTCCACATAATCATGAGTGAAGTTAAACTTAGGGCAAGACCAGAGCTAGCAAGATAACCACTGGGGTGGTAACAGATATTCATCCTAAAATAAGATTGAGGAGAACAGACCGGAAAATCTGTCTGCGTTTCCCAGTAGTAGTAGCAGGAGGAGCACCATGGTGGTAGCCATCACTGTCTCTTCATTAGCAACAGGCTGGTCAGAGAGAAAAGAAGCTGAGGAATCATCTTTTTATACTCAGAGTGTGAGTTCCAGGAATAGAATTACAGTTTAAATTAATTACATCAAAGTATGTAATTAACGTTTGTGTCAGTTTATTACAAGCATCTTCACCATTCATACTGTGAAATGCAACTTAGTGACTCTTTTTGTGGGGAACAAGATGGAACAACCATTTGTCTCACTTGCATTGTTTATATATTAATCATTACATTGTTACTAATATTATTACTCTTTTATCCTAATTACATGTCTTCTGTCTTTTTATAGTATCATTCCTTCCAGAATTGGACTGCTTCACATATCTCCATTTTTCCTCTCTCTTTTGGTTTTGAAACCTGAAGGGGAATCACTGGCATCGGAGAAAGGTGAAAGGAGTATTGAGCGTCTTAAGCCGCAACATCGGCTGCTTAGCAGGAAGGGGAAATCTATGAGTGCTCTTTACAACCGACATACTTTTCAGCACACACTGGCAGAACATTTCACATGGCAGGAGGTAAGATTTAAAAAAATTGGACCACTATAATCCTTTAAAAGCAGGCAGGGTCTCCTTCTGAAAGTCTAGGTCATGTGCCTGGCACTGCCTCATATGGTGTCTCTCTTCCGCCATTTGTTTATTTGCTTCTGGCAGTTTTGGCAGTGAGGCATCGGAGTGAAATGCACACCACTCCATACATATGGTGGGAAGAATCTAGTGCATCAGTTGAATGCATACTGTACTGTATACACATTCTGTTTTATCTCTGAGCACAGCTGTGCTGTAAAAGCTTACAAAATGTGAAGCCTTCTGTGCAGCAAAAACATCGACAGGAGAAGCTGGCCTATAACTTATTAGGTTGTGACACAAGCCAAAAAAAGCCAGAGTTACAGCTGACAACTCCTGGCATCGTGATGAAAAGCACAGGGGCTCAAGTTAAAGGGGGAATGTCAGCCCTAACTTCATGTTTCGGACTTTCGCTGCCACGGGTCACAAATAGCATCGCTGGTTTGCTCTAGGACAATGATTCCCAATCCCGGTGCATGGCGTCCAGCTAGTGACTGAAGTAAACAGGCAAACCATTCCCCTGGTGCCCTGCGGTGCTCACAGGCAGCCTGCACTAGGAAGGGGTTCAAGGAAGGGGTGAGCAAGAGCCAAAAAGCGATTGTGCCTCTGTTCCTCACCCAGCACAGCAGGCTTCAAGCTGAGATCAGTCCTGCATTCCCTACTCCCCCAGCAAATTGGGCTGAAGGTAGTAGAAACACATGGTAGAAAGCTCTTCTGTGCTGGTTAGAGCAGATGTCTGGCAGATTTTTTTTTTGCACCACAACCTTGAAACAGAGACTCTTTATTTAAATCTGAGTAAGAACAGCCACTCCAAGTCAGAACTAAGGTACCTCAACTCGGGCTTGTCTTTAGCAGGGACCAGTATCACTCTCTTGAGCAGAATCTGAGGAGCAATGGGCTACCAGTCCTTCCAGGGGTACACACCTGTCCTGAGGGCAGTGGGAGTGGGTGTGTAAGAGGTTTGATAAGTGAGTTTGGCCTGTATATCCATGGTTCCTGGAATTTTTTATATATATCTCAGTGTGCAACACTAAACTAGGTGAGCTTGTAGTATATCTTCTTCCCTACCTACTGATGGACTCCATATGTGCATGCATTTGAAGGCAGAGGAAGTGTGGTGAGTAAGCAGAAGAGAAGGGAAACACCATGGGGGATGGCTCAAGACTGGAGACATCACATTTGTTCCCTCACCTGATAGGACTGAACTCTTTTTGCAGCTGAGTGCTGGATCTGTCAGGGCTGACCTGTTTGCTTGCCATGCAAGCTGTGAGGGCCCCTCAGCTGGAGAAAAAAAATCCCTTCTGTCCAGCCTCACTGCAGCCTGAGATGATACCAAGTCTCACAGTGGACTTCTGGATCCAGCAGCTTCCTTGACAGATACAGGTTGTGGAGATCACCTTATGATGGGAGATCACACTGGCACCCCACAGGCACTCAGCCAGGTGAATTGTACTCTTCAGCTCCTTATACAAACTTATTTTTCTCTGGCAGGAGTCCACCTGATTCCAAGGGGAAAGGAGAGCTTAACCAGCCTGCCAATGAGAGCCGAGAGCAAAAGGCATCCCACAAGGAAGCCTTCTTCAAGCCTCCACCACATCCCTCAGCTGTGAGGGGGCTACCCTCCTCCAGCACAGTCATGATGGCACCTCTAAGTTCAGCTGCTCCTTGAGGCTGCCCAAAAGGCATCACAGGAGTCCTGCAGCAGAGCACTGGCCCTCAGCTCACTCCCACTGCAGCCCTGTGCCTGTAGGGTTCCCCTGGGAGGATGACTGCCTTGCACTGTATGTCATCACAGGGGACGAAATACAACCCCCAGCTAAGTTTACCTTTTCTTCCTCACCTCGTGTGAGTGTAGTTGCACGGCTTTGCCATTGCCCTGTGTCCACTGCCACCTTCTCTAGCCCTGGGGGTGACACCCTGGCTACACCACAGCAAAGGGGAAGGGGGATATGGCTGTCACACTTTGTAAGGGGAGACAAACAAGAAAGAGCAATGTAAGGCTCGGCCAGACATGTTACCTCTCCTATCAAATACTTGAAAATAAAAGAGAAGCAAGGAAAGCACTGCTTGTTGCTGATGTTAATGTATTTTCAACAACTGATTTGGATTGCATCTCCACACTGGACAAACCTTCCTTTCCAAAAGTTATTTTAAATACATGTCAGACTCCTCCTTAAAACCAGGCCATGGTCTGCACTAAAGGAAATAGTATCAGTGAAGGGCAATCAGAGATTTGGTACAGCTCTGACATAAGATATTAAATAAAAGTACTTAAACACTTTAAAAAACCCCAATTATAGTGGTCTATGTAAGCTGCTTTATTGTTTTGCAACCAAAAACATTCTCCCATATTTTTGCTACCAAAAAGTGTCTATTAGCTATCCATTAACTATCCATTGTTTCTTGCAATGTGAAAAGCTCAATTAATGTTCAAAGAATGTGCAAAAACAAATGGAAGAAAATAACTCTTTGCAGAACAAGCCACCAAGCTGAGTTGTGTGCAGGCCAAAACCATGCATGAATCCAGGAGGAGAGTAAAACTTTCTGGAAGGACACATTTGTCAACTATTAGCAACAATGGTACAAGCACTCCCACACCAGAGTAGTTTCAAGGAACCATTAATGAGATGACCTTGATGTAAAGAGCCATAAGTGTGGTTTGCAAGGTGCAGGGCTGACCTCAGCTGGAATTTTTGGACATTTGTGCCTCCTTGAAGTCAAGCTCTAGGAACTGGCTTTGGCAATAGGAAATTGGGCCTATCATTGCTGCCTTCACAAAAAGGTGATTAAATTGTTTCTGAGACTGATGAGAGACTTTAGAGATGGGAGTTGAATTTAACATTTACAGTGAACTCATCTGATTACACTACCCCCTGGCTGAGAGGTGGAAGGGTAAAACATAGATGTCTATCTCCTGATGGTGCTGGACATGGACTGGCTTTTCTTCTCATACATGTTCTAGGAAAGTTTTGTCATTGAAAGCCAGGAGGTCTCAGCTTCTCTGGCCTTCCAAGTGTTTGTTCATACCACAAAAAATTTCTAGGAGTCTACTCCTGTTGTGAGGAAGCACAGCACTCTTGAAATTCAACAACTTTAAATATCCTGATTTGGGCCAAAGTGAGACTTGAAACATGTAAATATCCACATGAAAACATGCACATATAATGAGTACAACAGAGAGAAAATTCACCCTGACTCCTAATTCTTCTTTCTTCTGTTTTTCCTGCATTTCTAAATTCAATTACATGGTTATCCAGGAAAACAACTTAGATTGCACTCCTAGAGATACACCAAGTATCTAGAAATGTCATCACTCTCATGATGGCTTTCAGCAGGAGTTTAAAACATTTTCTCCCAGTCTAAGGAATGCAGAGCTGCTTAGAGGAATTCAGACAATTGCAAACGAGCATCCTACAGAACACCACCACTGGAATGGGAGCTTGCTAAAGTATTACCAACTACTCAGACACCTTCGCTATTACACAGGAGCAGGAAGGGAAAGGGCAATTAGAGATGGTAGGAAATGCTTTTCTCTAGACCCTTGGCAGGACCTTTTATTTACTGATAACATTTTATTTACTGATAAATCTGATGAAATTAATAAATAAATGATCCTAGACTTGGACACTTTTTTAATCATCTTTGATACTAGAAAAGAGAATGTGCACAGAAAGGAGAATGTAGTATATGGAAAAGAAGTAAAGCCTACTAGCTGTGTCAAGATATGCTATTTCTCTTCAGATGGTTCTGAGGAAAAGATACAGTGGCCTCACCATGTGCATAAATGTGTGTATGAATCTCTAGGTTTAGTTCCACCACTCAGGAGAAGTAATTGGAAAATATAAAGTCAACCCTTAGCATCCTAAAACTACAAGAGTTTCTTCACCAGAGAGTAGAGCTGCCAGATGTAGCTGAGGCTGATCAAATCATGTGAGAGCTCACAAAAGCCTGTGTGGTTTTTATTTCCTTTTTGAATGATTTTTCATCTCTCTTGGGCACCAAGTGCTGGTTGCCATAGAAGGATCTCTGCAGAAAGCACGTCTTTGGAACAAAACTGAAAAGGGGTATCTAAACCACCCTCATTGGATCAGATAGATCAGACTAACTTCCATATACTTTACATTCTTGCTCATACACACACACACCAGGAAAGGACTGTGTTATTCTACAGATTGACTTAAATGGAAAGCAGAAAAATAGGAGACTCTTGTCTAGGCCTTGGCAGGGAACAGACCTGGAATATTCACAATAAAGTAGACGGGCTTGATGGATTTAAGCAACAGCTGGAATCTGATGAGTCTAAAATCACAAGTGAGCTAATCAGGAGAATAAATCTTTCATAGATTACATTCAATTAAGTGTTTTCACATCACTGAGAGGCAGCTAGACATCCATACACAATATATGCTAAAACTACCTGGGTTCCAGGTTCACCCATGGAGGTTGAAAACACAGACTCCTGGTGTTTGTCTGCCAGGCTGGCTATTGGCCAATGGCAATTAATGTGGAAAAGCAACTAACAGTTTTGTAAGGAGGCTAAACTCTAAACATCCCTCCAAGGGCATCCTCTCTGCATATGTGGAGGGGGAATGTCTTTAAGCTGAAGGAGGGTAGGTTTAGATTGGATATTAGGAAGAAATTCTTCACTCTGAGGGTGCTTAGGCACTGGAACTGGTTGTCCAGAGAAGTCACGGATACCCCATCCCTGGAAGTGTTTAAGGCCAGGTTGGATTTAGGTCCTGAGCAACTTGCTCTAGTGGAAGGTGTCCCTGCCTATGGCAGGACATGTGGAACTAGATGTTCTTGAAGGCTCCTTCCAACCCAAACCATACTACGATTCTATGATAACAAAGCACACAGGTCCTTTATACTCATTGCATCTAACATGCAGGAGAAGGGTTGATTTCTACAAGCCGTCCCTCACTAAGAAAGGCAGAAAATTTTTACATCAGCTACTTTTAGTCATGGAGCAGAAAGTGGCAGAGCCAAGCCCACTACACACAAAAAAAAGGCCTTCATTCCACAGGCTCCCAGGGCACAGAAGCTGTGGGGCTCTTCACAATTCTGAAATAGCTTTCATGGCTGGAGATCAAGTCTCCGCAGTGAAACTTCACGGAACAGCAAAGGCAGAGAGGCAAATTGAACCGAAGCAAAACAAACCAACAACTGACTGGAAAGGCAGCACATCTCTCAGGAAAAGTGTTTAAATGTCATTGATTTTAAGGCACTAATATTTTTCATTCATTCATTTCTTATTTTTCATTAGAAGAAAGTTTTAAGAGAGACTGATTTCTTGCTGAAGTTTCCCTTTAAAAGTATGTCACAACAGTAATTAAGACATGACAGAAGGAGATTACAATGTGGGTTCTGGATTTATACAACAGTTTTGGAGTCAAGAGCCCATGCAGTTCCCTCTCACAAGATCACTTGGGCTTGGATTTCTAGAAGACCTGGTATAGGTTAAGCAAACAAAGCCTATTGTTTTTTTCAGGGAAATTGGTTGCTTAATTTTATCCTGTGCTTTCAGAAAATTCAGCCTTGGCAAAAGAAGCAAAGGAAACATTTTCCCTCATTCCAGAACTGTGATGATGACAGGTCACATATGCCCAGCTGCATCAGGGCTGCTCAGGCATAGTACTGCCCACTGAGAGATGGGACACCCTCCAGCTCCCTTCATGGGTGGTCCATGAAGGAAGAGCTTCACACCTGGCTTGCACTGTGCCTTTGTGGGTGCCTTTCCTCTCCTGATAGGAGCATGCACCTCCCCAACTGCTACAGCTGTTGTTCAGAAAGGAAAATAAAGTGTCAAACTCCCATATTTTCTTGAAATGTAGCTGTTTGTTGGTGGGAGAAGCTCCTCTCTGTGAAACTCTGTCCAAGCTGCAAATTCACCACAGATCTTCAGCTGTCAGCTGGCCAGTTCACAGTTACCTTAAACACTTTGACCTACAGTGTGTTCTGAGTATCCATCAAGCAGCAGCTGCTGTCTCAGACCGGTCCTGAAAGACTTTCCCTCTGACAGTTACTACATCAGATACGCTCGGCTTTGTTTTTCATTATAGTGGTGGCTTTCTGAGGGCAGATAGGGCTGTCTGTCTTATAAAATCAACCTGTAACTCAAAAATTAAGCTGTGCTCTTTTGCTGTTTTGTCACTTCTGGTAATAAAAAACCTGTGTGTCAGGCTTTCTTGACCATTAACCTGCTGATGCTTACTGAAGTGGGAAGTCATCTAGTCATTCTCCAGCCACACTGACAGGGACAAGATACATCTGGGTCAACACAGGAAGCACACAGAGCATGCAGAGTCTCTCTGTTAAACAAGCAGGTGCTGTTTCTAAATAACTATTTTCTTAACTAAAATCTCACTTTAAGCAGAGGTCATTGGCCTCTATTCTTCAAGCAATAAGAGTAGTGTGATAAAATCAGCACCAGGAAGGACACAGGATTAGAAACAGGGGGCAAGAAACAAGGATATAGGAAGTTGAGAAGGTGTCCCTAAATCTCAGAAAATGCTCACTTTCCTTAAACAAAAATCTACTATTCGGGTCTTGAAATCTGAGAGTCACAATAGGAACATGAGCTCTGTCAAACCAGCCGGGTTTTCTGCAACTCTGGCAAGGAATTCGGTGCAACAGCTCGTGAAAACAGGTGGTGACTGTCCAGTTCAGACTGGGAAGCTGTGTACTACTGTGAAATTCCCATCTTCCCCTCCTTGATTTAAGAATTTCCGTGTCAAACGAAAATGGTCAACTCAGCAAACAGACTGAACTATCTTGCAAAAGCCTTGTCTTTTTAATTGCAATACCTGAGAAACATACAATGCATCTTTAAGATTTTACAGTGCTGGTAATATAAAAGAACTGAAATATTTGCCATAATCTTACCGAAGTATCAGGCCTGAAATTCACAGGAATACTTTGTGAAGGGCATGTCAGAAAAACTTGCTTTTTTATTCTTGGGTCACATTCACGGCAATGCAAGAGTAAAGAATAAGCCCCTCTCTCTTTCGTTGAATTGATTGGCTTCATTAAAAGCCAGAGCCCTCTTTCTCTTGCCAGCTGAAATAGCTGCCTTTGTATCCTTAAGTGAAATCGTTAAGAAACGTGTCAGAGAGAGAGATGTGTTTTTCCCAGGTATTCCTGAAAGCCATTGAGTTCTACAAGTCAGCACTATGAAATTACGTTGCACCACTCCAAACATTTGTTTTTCTTCCCAAACAGAGCATCATTGTTCTTATTTAAAGAAATAATCCTCACAAAGCTGAAATAATTATGCAGCCCAAACAGCCCATAGCAAGTGAAACTGTCTTTAGACAGCTGTCATGGCTCAGTCTTCCGGAAGCTTTCGTTTTAATGAAACTCATTAAGGAAAGAAATTAACAGAAATTAACAGGAAAATATCATAATTTGTCTTGTTTCAGAAAGCTTGAATGGAGACAAAAGGCTCTTAGCGTGATGCGTAATGTGACCAGTCAAAACTCTCTATGTCGCTGAGTTTTGCAGGCTGAGTAAATAAGTCCAAAGCTGCTTATGGTGCAGCTCCACAGTTTGGTGCAGTGAAATAAAAATGGTACATGAGAACACCCTGTCTTTGGGCACTAAAGAGCCTGTCTCTTAAGTATCTGTACACTGTGTGCTCATACAAGCATGCAGGAATGTTCAAGGTAATGAATATGCTACCTGTAAATATCTTAGGGTAATGAAAGATGAAGGGTAATAAAGTCTCTGGAGAAGAGAACCATCTTATAGATAGTTCATGACAACTGTTTCCTTTTGTCACACTCTTCAAAAGAGGGGAAAAACCCCACTTATCTTTTCAGGTAAATATTAGGTATCTAAGTTATCTCTGATTTCCTATTCAGAAGAACAAAAAGGAACATTTCACCATGGGTTTTAATCTTAGTGGAAGTGACAGAGGAGCATGCGGTGTTGTAAGCAGCTCAGAAAGGCAGAGATAAAAACATTGGCACATCTTGGTTCAGTGTCCTGAGCCTCTCCTCTGGCTCTCACTGCCATGTGCTCCCTTGACTGACCCTGCCATGCTGCTGCATCACCCCAGCAGAGAGCCACACACACACACACACCCACAGTGTGGGACAGGCATCTGTTCAATGAGTGGCTGGGCTAAAATCCTGCCCTTCTGTGACCAAATGAGTTTTACCTTTGACTTTCAAAAGGGCCAGGATTCAGACTGCATGGAGCTGTGAAAAGGAAAGGGATGGCACACGGGCTCAGAGGGAAGCAGAAGAGACAGCTGGAGAGCAAAAGGGGCATGGCAATCTACAGATCACATTCACAAACTAAAATTTTCCCTGGAGTCACTCTTTG
The DNA here is from genome assembly GCA_035583235.1 of Hafferia zeledoni. NCBI lineage: Eukaryota > Metazoa > Chordata > Aves > Passeriformes > Thamnophilidae > Hafferia > Hafferia zeledoni. The sequence continues at coordinate 71,253,229 of JAWWEV010000115.1, forward strand.
TTCTTCACAGGGACCAGTTGTTTGCTGCAGAAATACAAGGAAAAGCTACTAAAAATCTGTTGAAAGCACATATATAAAAGCATTACCTATTTGGCATTTGCCCCTTGCCACCTGCAGTGGCAGTCAGCTCTTGAGGTAGAGCCATGTTGTTTTGCCTTCATTTTATAATTAATCTACAGGCAATACCAGGGTAACAAGGGGACACAGTTACTGTAACTTCCTAGCACAAGGAATATGTATAAATATATGCTAAAAGACAATGTTGTGCTTCTGGGGATTAAAAGGTCTTAGTCATAGGGAATTTAGAAACAGTTTTGCTGTGATTTCTTATGGAGTTCACAGTGTCAGTGGCATATAAAAAGTACCAGGATCTATGAAGGCAGATACAGAGAGCAGGTATGACAGACAGGAAAAGTCAAGGGAGTAAGCAGAAGCTGTTGGCAGGAGGGAGAGAAGGATGGGCAAAGGAAATCAAGACAACAGAAATGCTTCTGAGGAAAGTAAAAAGTGCTGGGCCTTCAGGCAAAGGAATTTTTGAGAAAAAGACAACAGTAGAATGACTCCTTCTCCCCCAATTCACATAAAGCCTGAATGATAATACAAGCCATAGAGGATATGGAAACTGGATCCTATCCAAATGACCTCAGAACTAGCTGTAGCTGTCTCAGCTGGAATCACCTGGATCTTCTTTTATCCCAGCTGACTAGAAAACTATCCCCAGCTTTTAAGTCAGGTTGTTCTTACCTGACATTTATCCAAAATTGTATGCTGTTTCTAGTTAAGAATACCAGCAACATCCTTCATACTAACAGGTCCATGCTTAAACTTGTGAATACAGCTGTTCCAAAAAAGTACTTATTGTATTGAAATCACTCAAGACAAACTGATTAGAATGAAGAGTATTCGGCCCCATAGCCAACACAGTTAATACTATACACAAGCCAGGAAAGTTTGTGAACTTTTACTTATTCTGTTAAACTTTCTGGACTTCAAGGAGTTGAGGAAAGCTATTGAGATACATCAAAAGAGAAAGTACCTTCTTACAGTCTCACAGACTCTTTTTTTTATATGCTTTTGTCCAATAATGCCATGAGGATAGACTATGATTAAATTAAACAAACCCTCTTGAATTGTAGGGAAGTGCCTGGATGACCTCCAGGAGGTTATTTCTGCCCTAACTAGTTCTATGTCAGAGCCATTTTAGGAATACAAATGAGTGGAGAGATTAGGAATAGATGAAACCTGGATATGAATGCTGTGGGTTCACCAACTCTTTCTGAACTAGCAGCAGCAATTTCTAGCAAAAAAGAATCCTCCAGAACTAGCCTACTATCACCTATATTACCTTCTCCCTGACTCTGAGAGGGCAGTGCATTTCTCTTTCACTGGCACTCCTTCTCATGTGATGATGCATCAGGCTGTTTACTTAGGCCTGAAGACTACCTTATGAGTCCTCTACCACACACACACAAAAAATCATACATAAATGATTCAGGAGTACACGCTTTATCCATTCCTCCTGTTTAAAAATATGTAAGCCAAATGCTTATCACTTACTGCCACTTAGCTCAAGCTTCCTACTGGCTTCATTCTGCCTTCAAACAAGCTAAAGATGACATGACTTTCCAAGACATGGATGTCTATCTGCAAGCCTCATCACAGTTCCTGAAAGATGACATGTTCAAAACAAAATCAAATTTTTATTATATGATAGTATGTATATATACATGTGTGTGTCTCTATATATAGTGTTTACTTATTTTATTAAGCTTATATATAGTGCTTATTTATTTTATGTTTGTTGTTATATATTTATAAATCAAATTGTTATGATATGGCCTTTTATTCCTTGTTTTGGCTATTATGGCAAGCACAAAATATTCCACAAAAATTCTTTTCCTATCTGGATTTGCTTTTATTTATTCTGGCATGCAATTCATTAATGGTATATTAATTCACAATAGTTATTTCAAAATTGCTTGCACTTCATTCCAATTGCTTGCACTTCATTCCAAGAATGCACTTTATTCCAAGAAGAGCAAATATAATTTATTCACCTTTTTATAAAGGAAGCCTGGAATCCTGCCGATCCTGCCCAATACCTCCACAACCAAAACATTATGCCCTTTACTCCCCAGTATTTCTCTTTTTCTGTAATCCCCACCTCTAATCTGTCTGCTCCTAGAGTGACCATTCCAGCAGCAGCTCAGTGACCATACCTCAGAAGTGGCCATATGAACTGCTCCGTCTCCTGCTTCTGGAAGAGGTCAGCACATCTCTCTCAAACACAGGTATGACACAGAGGTATGTACCGACCGGCACTTCAGTCTCTGTTCTCTCATTTATGAACAAGTACAACGCAAATAATACTCAGATAAGGGGACCTGTCTGTTCCCTGGGAACAGCCAGAAACCATACCAAGAAAATGGTATCAAAAACATAGAGCTCCTGCACATCAAAGCAAAACTCATCCCTTGCTATTTATTTGGAGACTTCAAAACAGCCACCTCAGCCTTTGCTGTCACTTTAGCTGTTACAGAAGAGCCTGTTCTTTACTTTCAGACACATGTATTTTACGCAGCATGACAAGAAAACACAGTCAAAACTTTTCATTGCTCTAGTCTGGAAAAAAAAGCTCTTTCTTCTGTGTTACAAAGGAAGAAAAGCCTTGAGAACTTTGCAGGCAGGTTTGTTGATGAAGCACTTTAAATAGGAAACAGAAAGCTTTCTTATCATGATTCTTCTCATGAGTTTATTCATGGGACTTTTTTTTTATTCTGGAAACAAGAGCACATGGCTGCTGCAGGTACAATCTTCCAACCAGATTTTCCACTAGTTGACTTCAGTTTTATAGAAACAATTAAACCAATTTCTGTGGGACTATTACACTGTAAAACAGAGTGACTCCACTGAAAATTTCTTTCTCAGTGTTCTTACAGTCACTTACTGCAAAAATAGGAAGATCAAATACAGCATGAGAGTCAATTTTTCAGCAGGTATTATACATGCTGCAGCAACCTACGATGATTTACAAGTAAAACACAAGCAAAATGGAAACACTCAGAGCACTGATTTCATTCATGCCTCTGTGTGTGCGTGCATGTGTCCTTGATGCAGGGAATGCTGGTCAGTTGAGGATAACTTCTATAAAATCACAGACCTACATTATACCTGGCACAAGGTTTGCTTCACCTTTGGAAATGTTCTGTGATTTAGTGGAGGTTCACTTTTGCCACTGACATTACTCTGGTAGAAAAGGACCTCATTTCACAACTAGACCCTATCTCATATTGGAGCATCTGTGCCTCAGCAGTGCCAAACATGTACATCCTTCCTGACGGGCTACTCAGTTAAGCCTAGCAAATGTGTTTGTGCATGGCACTTTAGCAATACAGCACACACAAAACCTGCTAGTTTTCTTCCATAATATTTGCAAATTCCGTAACAGTTGATTATTTATACATTAACCCACAGACTTAATTTCTTCCATCTTATACCCACCTATTGTAGAAGTAGTGTTGTTGCCACTTGCTCTGTTAGGCACAAATTAATGCATCAGAGCCATGTAATTTATGCATGCTATTTTGTCAAGTCTGTTTGTATGGAATATTCTTTGGAGAGGCAAGCTGCTCTCTACTCTGGGGCCAGAAATGGTATTAATTTTTCTTTTCTTTTGGTGCCATGGATCAAGGTAACTTCAGAGCAGTCACCAGCAAATCTCTGATGAGATGGAAATTGCAATGTTCTGTTATACGCCATTTCAGGTAGAGATGATCTGCGTGCATGCAGAAGTACGAGACTGATATAATAGAATAAAACCCTAGTTGACATGGATATTCAGGGGATGCCATTATCAAGGCAGCCAAACAACCAAGGACAAAGCACTGATTTACTAACTTAGAATATGACTGTGCATTTCTAGGTTTTAAAAATGAGCGAGGAAACCAAACTGCCTGCCTTTCCCAGGAAGCAGCATTACAAGGCAGACAGCTTGTTCCACTTAAATGCGCCCCACTGCAATAACAGTATTACTTGTGAAATGAAGACACAACATACAGCCTTTTCTTAGTGCTTTACAATTCTCAGGTCAAGTGCTAATACATATTACAGAGCTCTCCCTGGCAAGTATTGTTAGAGCTGTCATTAAAGACCTCCAAAAGTCTTAGCTGTGCAATTGAAAATGTTTCCAAATCCTCTTATCCCAAACATAACAAATCTTGCTGTTGTTAAATCTGATGTTTTGTAAATTCGATACTACTTGGCTTATTGAGGGGACTGGAGGATTTTTTTATTTTTTTTTTTTTGTGCAATAACACGGATCTCCAGAGAACGAATAATGCATCTCTGCAGAAAGGGAATAACACGGATCTCTGGGAAAGCATTTATGTAGACCCATGGAAAAGGAAAAATCAAAGACCACCTCCAGTACAGTATGAAGAGGATTCTAGGATTAAAAGGCACAATAATGCTACTCAATTACAGCTCCGCCTGGGTCATGTGCTATGCATAGCAGAAAGAAGCAAGATGGCAGATACCCTGGGTTATTTTAATTAATTTAATCATGTGACTAATTGGTCTCTGCTGGGTTTCTGTGGTAACTGCTTCCTAAGTGCTGATGGGCAATTGTGTTAAATGTAGCTTGGAAACTGCACGTAGGGTGCAGTGCCTTCTAGAGAGCAAAGGGAATTGTACAGCTGTGCGGGGAAGGTGCTCCTGCTGGGGCACTGATTATCTCCGTGCAGAATGTTTACAGCTGTACTGTCCTCTTTGCTCATCTGCAAGCACGCTCCCCGAAGGAACAGGCTTATTTGCAGAAAACGTGCTAGACTTTTTTCCTCCTGGGCATGAAAGTAGATTTCCTGTAGGAATACGCAAGGGCACATGTATGCGGCAGAGCACGCGCTATTTGGGAACAAAGGGAGAGCAGCCAGAGAGCCGTGCGTGCAAAACTGAAATAACTCCTGCGTGCACACTGTGAGACCCTGCAAACCACAGTGTCTTCTTAGCAGTGTCTGTGTTCGAGGGTAAGTCCATTCCCAAGCCCTGACACAAACAACATGCAAAACCGTTTGTTGGTTTTGTTTTGTTTTTTTTGCAACTGCTCCTGCATCTCTTGTATTATTCATGAAATCCCTAAATCCACACGGGTCATAATTAGCATTGAGCACCACAAAATGGCACAGGGCTGCCTACAAAATTGGCAAACATGAAAATGACTTGTAAAAGTCATTCTTCGCTTCATGGGTTGAATTTTGGATCACCACGAACAAGAAGTTGTCATCCTATTGGATCCAAACTTACACTCACATCTCCTCACATGATTAATGAAACAGTGCAAATGGAAAGATGATTAATAACAGCAACCTACATTCCAGTAATCACAACTGCACATAAGATATGACTGTTTAATGGGGTGGTAAGTTAAACCCCATTAAGGGCACAGAGAAAAAACAACTGAGAATCTCCTCACCTCGGTACCTTTCACTGAAAAAACCCAAAAAAACTAAGAAAACATCCACAAGATAAGACATGCCACAAGTACAGAACACAACAGGGAACAGAAAGTGCTATACCTTTTCCTAACCTTGTGAGTGAAAATGTAGGAAGAGGTTAGAAAATGTGGGAAGACATAGCCAGAGAGAGGTTAAAAGTTTGGTAGTTGTATTGCAAAGGCTACAAAGGTTCCACTTAATAAAGCAAGGAAAAGGATAAGGCAGAATTGGGAAGGATGGAAAACATGCTTCCCTGCCCTGGCCTACTGGATGATAAAGAGCTATCCAGCCTAACTGTTGTAGACCTGAGCTATATTTTAATATAAATTAGGTTAAATTTAAAATACCTTATACAGCTTTATCAGCAAAAAGTGATAGTTGTACATCACAAATATCTAATTCCTCATTTTTCCCGTTGTAATGCCACCATTGGCTTGAAGCTCGTCATGCAGTTCTTATCCTACTGACATCAGTAGAAATATTGCCCCTGGCATCCACAAGACAAAAATACATCCTTTGTTTTGAACCTGGTGGTCTGGACCTTATCACATATTCTGTTCTGCAGTTTGCATTGAGTTATTCAAGACTGAGTTGAAGGCTGAAGAAATAAAAAGCTCAAAATAGCCACATTTGCTGCTAGTACCTGTAGGAAACCAATTTTAGGAAACAACTTACAAACTAGGTGATATGCTGTAATACCTCTAGTTGTGTTCTTTGGAAAAGTTAGGTATATTGAAGCTGCTACACATTATATTTTATGCTGTAATATACAGATATAATGAATTAGAGCTCTCCATGACACTTCTTTAGAAACAGCCATTACTATGTGAGCTTGAACACAACCTCACCTACTGCTTTAGTGTTTTTGTAAGAAGTCTTCCACACCTTCCATATTTTCACCAACAGTAAATACTAGAAAATACTGACATTTTGAGAATAATTGAAAGTGAAGCAAAACATTTTCATTTGAATGATAATAATAAAAAAATTTCCCAGTAGTACTATAGCAAACCTATTGTTCCTCCAGACCCAGTAAGAACTAAATGGAGCTATAACAATTCCTATACTGGGCCAAAATTACAGCTGATGCAAGTAGCCCCATTTATTTTAATAAAGCTATGCCTGCTTACACCAACTATGTATTTGCCCAGCCAAATGGGACACGTCAGTTTGGATTTGGATTGTGTCACGAAGCCCTTCACGCTTGCTATGCCATCAGTGCAACCGCTCTGATTAGGAAGATGGGTCTCGCCATAGTGATCAGCCCATTTGTTCACCTCATCTGGCAATTTGCAGCTGACAATAGCCAATACCTGAAGGAAGGAATGAAAAATATCCTATAATCTACACAGTTAGAGGATGCAGCTGGGGCTTTCACAGGAGGCAGTATCTCTCATGAATGAGGTCTGGTTTCCATTGCTCTTTTAATTGCCTTAGCTATAGATTTTGCTAATAATAATCAGTTTTGTCAAACCTCTGTAACTATACCATTTACTTTCGGGCCCAGTTCAACTGCTACTCCAAACAGAGCACTCCTGTTTATTTCAGGGGCTTGTGTCTCAGGTCTTTAACTACTATTTGTAATAGTTAGTCTAAAAATGGGCAGTGAAATTTTGGAAAGTAATAATGCCTGCTGAATCCAAGTATGCTATCCTTTTATTTCTGCAGGAGACAAAATACACAGAAGACAGTGTACGTGTTCCTTCTGCCAGCGTCAGCTTCAGTGTTTACTTGTATTGCTTGTCCCAGATTAGTCAGTCCCAAGCAAAGCAGCTCATTTCAGGCTCCAGTTACCAGTGGTAACACATCAAAGTATTATAAGTTGAAATTGATAAACTTCTGGCCAGCCTTCTCCTTCTCCACAGGCTTAATACTTTTGTATTTCCTAAAACATCTTTGACTCTGCTCATTGCTGAACTCTGCCTATTGAAACTTTCTCTAAATCTGGTCACTCCTTGCTCTACCCATGTTTCAGCAACCACCCAACTATCCTCCTCAACACTGACTCACTCCAGACATTAGATTTAGCCACTTAATTACCATCCAATTTATTGTCCATCCTATCCTCAGCTGTAAGCTCTTGTCTAACTTCATTCATTCCCCTAGGATATTTTTTTCAGGTTGGTTTTTCCCCGCTCCCAGTCATACTAACTAACTTTTGTAAAAGTACAAGTAGTTTAGCCGGGTTTTTTCATTATTTCTGATTCTTCCAGAGAATTATTTTCTGCCCTGTCTGGTATCTGCAACTCCTCCTAGTTCAGTATCAGCTTCAGAGTCTGTGAACTTGTTCTCTGTTCTCTCCTGGAGATCATTAATGAAATATGAAACAAGACCAACCTCACGAAAGTCCCTCTGGCACTTCTCTATCCACAACCTGATATGCTGCTCTTTATCACCACCCTTTACTTTATTCCTTGAGCCTGTTTTCAGGCCACTTGACAGTGTTCATATCCAAAGTAATTTGCATTAATCTGAGGGTAAGATTTCATGAGATGCCATTTCAAGTGCTTTACTAAATTTCAAATCCATTAGAACTTCTAATTTGCCTCCCTCAGCTGATTTCTGTGCGTGTCTGCATGCTAGCTGTGTTTGCTTGGCAAAACCTCTGTACTCCTCTGTTACTCCTTGCCCATATGGTACAGCTGCAGAAAACAGGGATGTGGTTGAGTGGGTTTGTGCATTGAATATCTCCTTTTTGTTGGAAAATTCAACTTCTTTTTAGAAAAAATGGTTACTTTTTCTTAAGAAAATTGAATTAAAAATTTTTGTAACACATATAAACACATTCCACAGCATTATAAAGTAATTTTTGTGTTGGCAGTAAACTTGGGTCCCTTGCAATACAATCAGCTTCTTATTTCAATGTCCAACTTCCTATGAAAATGTGGATTGAGGTATGCTGCTGTGCCAAAATGCTTTCACTTTTTCCATGGAGGGTATCAAACTATCCATAGACACCAAATAACACATCAAAATCAAATAATCTTATCCAGCAAACATGATCCTGAGTCCAAATAACTCCATAAATATCTTTATCTAAAAGCTGGTATGTATAAAAATTATATCCCAGCTGTTATTTACAATGTTACAACCTGACAAGTCATGCCTAACTGAAAGTTATTTTGTTCTACCTTTAAGCAAATTAAATAAAAATTATTTAGGAACTCTCAGTTTCATTTCCTATGCTCAAGAACAAAGTAATCTTCTTATATATCTTTTTCTTTTTTGGTTTTTTCCTTTCTTTTTTTTTTTTTTTTTTTTTTACAGGGCCAGAGGTGGTGTTTTGCTGTTTGTTTTTTTTTTTTTTTAATCACCATACAAATGACTTCCAAATTTTCAGGAACAGTTGCTGGTTTTGATGATACATTGCAGATCCTTGTCAATATCTCTGCTGCTTCACACTTTTATTTCCTTAGGAACACTCAGCTGAGTGCCATCTGCTCCTGGTGATTTACTACTCTCAAGTTGCTGAAGTTGCTCCATAACTTCCTCCTAAGAGACCTCAATTGCTGTTATAAGGCCACACTCTGATTTCCTGTAAAAAGTGTCCTTGGGACAGGAATTTCCTCATCATCCTTTGTGGTGAAGATGGACACAGGAAACTTAATTTAATTTCTCTGCAGTTCCACCTTTTCAGAAGAGGTCAGAGTCCAGGCTGGGTGGCTTACGGGCACGGGGGGTTTACAGGTGGCATTTTGTTCTCTACAGAGCCACTTTTTTTATACTTCCTACAGTGCCTTGTACCTACACCTTTAAGATAATTTCCTTGTCCTTTTATTTCTGCACTTCATCTCAGGAACCTTTCTATAACTGCCTTGATTTTGTTTTCAAATTTTTTGAAGGAAGAACTTTGTCTCAAATAAGCAAAACATTTGGTATTTTGGCTACACGTGTGCCTAGGACCCTGTTGGCATTCCAATCATTTAACAATCACACTTCCAATTCATTAAAAAATGGTTTTTTCCTCTCTTGCTGTGTGAAAAAACCACAGAAACAATAAGAAAGCAGACTACATTCAAAATAATTAAATTGCCTGTACACAATGTACAGGGTAAATATGCACAGGGCCTGATGTGCAGCTAATTACAAGCAGTGAGATGCAAATGGAATCCTGGATTAGGCACAAAGAAAGCACAATAAGAAAGCAGAAGGAGTTTTTTGTCTCACCTTTCAGTTTGTGTTTCATAGGTGTTGTTTGTAACAGTAGTAGGTAACAAATTTTCCAGTAAAAGTGTGATTTTTAAGTTGACAGTGTCCCTTTAAGCTTACGCACTTCTTCACTTAACTATGCCAGATTTACTCACCCCTTTCTACTTTTTCCTTGCTCAGAGGTATACATACCATCTGTGCATCTAATATGGTGTTCTTAAATAGCCTCCAGAGTGATTCAATGCTTCTTTCCCCTCCCCTTTTAAACTTTCTCTTAATTAACCCTTTTCCTTGGTATTTTAGAGCCTTCTCTTTCAGAGATCGTCATCCTTCTTTTTTTAGGATGAAGTTACCATCTTCCAAGACTGAAGCCAGAAATATGGCTACCTGTTCTCTTACTGCTTGTGCATTAGTTGAAACTCAGTGGGAAGTGGTCTTATCAAGGAATTGATATTGATAAATTGCCTCTACAAACGGAGGCACAAGACTGAGCCATCTGACAATAGCCAAAATTGACCATTAATAGTACTACATAATGAAATTATTCAAACTTATCTCCTCATAAGCATCTAAATGTCAGTGCACTGTTTTAATCTCCAGATTAAGCTTTTAAGACTTATATCTAGTTCTAGGAGCTCTCTTCCACCTCATTTTTAGTAGCATTGTGCATCACAAAAGTGAAAGCCTGGGGGCTAAATTAAAAATAATAAGAGCAATTGAGACAGACTTGTTGTTTGATTTCTACCTCTACAGGTTTCCCTTTTCATTTGACCCTCCAAATTTCAAGGGAAGGAAGGGTCACAGGTGTAGGGAACGCTGCAGTGCCACATTCATCTGTGTCATATGGGGAAAATAACTGCATTCAGCCAGTGCTAATGGAGACATTGATTCCTCAGTAATTTCACACACTCCCCAGTAAAGCTGCACTAAGCTACCATAACCAGCTAAAGATCATTCCCTTCACAAAGCCCAGAGAAGTGCCAGAGAGATGCTCTGCTCTGCTCTTAAAGTAAATGGACAGTACCAGACCCATGTCTCCCACTCCTCCCATGTGTGCCAGCCTAAGGACGGGTTCCTGCCTGAGCATCTCCACCAGCCTCTCCATGCAATGGACACATGATCTGACCTCCTGCTTCTGAAGCTGGAGAGTAAATAAACCAAAAATGCTTGAAGCCACACTTACATACATACACACACCTCCCAACCCCAAGCCCATCAAATACTTTATGACTGTTTTTAAATTTAAATGGATGAGTTGTAAATGCTTGTGTTTTTGACAGAGCACAGCCGGTCACTAAACTCAGCTGACCAGCAAGCGATTTAATATTATTGCAGAAACTGCTTTCTACAGGAAAGATGTTTGACATTTTCAGGCTTTTGCCCTGAAAACCCACCTAATTTTTCCAGCAAGTTTAACGCTTGTGCACTGAACATGGCTTGATTTACAGCAAGAAGCTGACTTCAACTAACAATCCCCAGTAGTATATTTTCCAGTTCATCCAGTAGCTTGTAAGTTATATCCATTTGGCCTCTCCTAGCATCATTTAAACTCACAAGGCCAGATTCAAGGTTAATGTGTGTAAGGTTTTCTTCAGTCTTCCCATAAACCAACAGATGTTTGCAAACAAAGCTAAAAGGGATGAAACTTTCCTACCTAGAAGGGGCCAAAAAGATGGACAATGTGATTTACTCCCTCGGTCTGACTCAGTTTCATCCTTGAATTTATTGCAAGATTTCTGTGGGTGATGGAGAGGACAGTCACCACTTTGAGAGATAACAAAGTGATTAAATACAGACCATCAGCTGACAAGAAATGTCACAACACCACTGAACTGCTGCCTCACCTGCACAAATTACTCTGCCACTTGTGAAATGTGACAGCAATGTTAGCTCCTGAGACACTTGAGGACTAAAAATGACCTTCCACCTTCAGGTGGGCCCCTAAGGTTTTCTGCTGCTGTGCACCATGGTACCCTGACTGGGAGGAATTTCACGCCGTTAAACTACACAGTTAATTCCAATTTCTGTATTCCATACATCCTTTCAGAAGTGTGTATGAAGGGTGTTGCTCACAACATTGTTCCTGATCCAAACATATTTTTGAAAACCATATTTGCTTAATTTTGGTTTTCAAATAAAAATGTATAGAGTGAAAAAAATACTCCATCTTCTTTTTCAATATTTCCCTAAGTTAATGAGCTGACTGATAAGTGAACAGATGCATTAAGGCAATAATTTATTCAAATGTCATGATATTTTTGAACAAACACTTAATATGCATTTCTTTATTTGCCTAACTCGTATTTGTATTAATGATTGATGTGTTCATTAGGAAAGGGAAAAGTGGCATCAAATATAATCTGTACAAATTAGATTCACGTTGGAGATCTACCCTAAGCTTTTGTCAGAATAAAGACTGTTGTTGATGCTCATTTTTTGTTGAACACGTGGAAGCAAAGCTGGAAGATGCCTAATTTCATAGGAGGCCAAGGCAATGTGGGCTAATCTAACACAACCTGAGCTGAGACATGGAAAGCAGAGGAGAACAATACTTTGCAAAAGATTGGCTAGTTTACACAGGTTAGAGCCAAAGGGGCTCAGAGGTAAAGTAAGCACCCCTGTGTATTATATCTGCCCATTTTCCTCATCATTGTTATGCATCTAAACTCTTTAATCAAAAACCCCTTGGTGCTGTAAAAATGTCTTGGATTTAGATCATGAAGACTATCTTGCCAAACTTTTTAAAGGAGCAAAATGTCTATTTATACCCTAGTGTCTTCCTCTCCCGTTCAAAAATTCATCTTAAGTGATTTAAGACTTCAGTAAAGCTTCTCAGTAACCTCCAGAAAAGTGGCTACCAGCCATATTTCTCCCTCAGCCACTCAAGAGGCAGCAACTTCTTTCACTTCTCCAGTTTAAAAGTGTTCTAACATCTATTTAAATCCAAATCACTGCTCTAAACTGCATACACCTAGTGCTCAAAAACCTTAAAAGCATTCCTAGTCAAGTCCTAACACAATTAGCAGTGTTTTGTTGTAACATCTGTATGCAAACAAGACCTACTTCTGGGGAAAAGGAAAAATGCAACCACTGAAGCTGCCCAGAACTGATGCGAGGACACCTCGCATGAACTGGTCGCTTCATTGCAATCAAACGCCTGCTGCCCAAGAGGCAGCTGTAATTAGCATATTCATCTTGATATAACCAAAGTAGCCAGAATGCAATATGACTGATGTAATACGACACGGTGGTTAAAATTAAAAGTAAACACGCTTTTTAATTGAATTGGATACCTGCTAGTAATTCAGACAATGGGAATTTGATTCAAATTTATAGTATTAAGTGGCAGCAGATGGACAGTAAAATGTCCATTGAGTTTGCAAACTGACAAGCACGCTGGGTTTGCCAGATCCCTTCATTAATTCACCGGTGGCATCAGTCAGGTGCTGCTGCCTGTTTCATTGTAAGCAATGGCAATACATTTTGCTTTGTTGTGGATGACCAGTGAGATAAACTGACTGATGGTCTCAGTAGGTTAATTTGGAATTTCATTTGCCTCTTCTAATCATTCAAAATCCTAGCTCTGGTTTAGGGAAGGAGTTTTATGAGATTTCTTGGTTTAGAATCTTGTAACAAGGCCAGATGATGACAACTAAACAGTGATACCAATCTCTCCTTTACAACCAATGCCACCCATTTCTTTCACAGCTCAGGATTTTCTTCATGTTTCAGTGCCTATTCCAGATTCTTGGTTACTATCTGCAGCCTCCTACCCACCATAAACTTTAAAAACATCTTCTAAGGGAGGTTTTTTCCTTATTCCTCTTTCTACAGCCAGTTCCTAAAAGAAGTTTGCAATTGTGCCCCACACTTGAGCTGTTTCCTCTGCAGACTCAGCGTCTCATCTGCATTCACTCATCAACGCTCATTTATATCTCAACAAAGCAATCACCGCTATGGAGATGTTTGTTGTCTTTTTCCATTTTACCTTCAAGCATTTGCAAGAAACCTTTTTAACTGGCTGCTGTGGTAAACACCACGTGCAGATGTGCACACACACACATAAGCACACATAGACATGTGTGCACACATTCTACGCAAACCCACAGCAGCAGAAGCAACTCTGTGAACTGTTTATTAAATCCTACTTCTCCACAGAACAAAATATGGCCAGTTTCATGCAAACCAGGTAGGGCACCTGCTCTGCATTGGCTTTTCTGAACACCTGGTTAATGCAAGTTAAATCTCTAGGAGAAATGGATTTTCTAGTCAAAGCCCCATGTGTTTCTAAACTTAGTATGGAAAGGGAGTCTAAAGGAGCAGCTATGCTTCTTTTTTTTTTTGTCAGTGGCATTGTATGCATCAAGTTGCTCTAAGCAATTTTTCAATTTTCAATGAATGATGATCATTTTACAAATTAAATTTTGCAGATGCATAAGAAAGAGATGAAAGTAGCTTTTTTTTTGTGCCATTACACATTGACTTAACAGCGAGATTGTTAAATATTTCTCATGCACTGTTAGGCTGCACAATTAAGCTTAAAATCAAAAGAACTTTCTCTGACAACCCTCAGTAATAATTTTGGGAATTATAGCCTCTATTTATCCGAGTTGTTAGTATGTGTTTGTATATACATGTCCATATTAATCACAGAGCGATACACATTAATTAGCCAAAAAACTACGCAGGCAGAAGGACTAAAGCTTTACAATGTTGCATGCACTTTTATCATCTTTAAATATAATTTGAAAATGTAAGGAATTGTCTAATGTATTAGAACTTAGGACTAAATAAATGTGTATGACTTCTTACAGGCCCATTTGATTGTTCACATTCATTCTTGCCACACAGATCAGATAAAAGACCCTAAAACATACGCCCTGTCTGCACTACCAAGTCATACACAGTGCTACCCATCACTATTTTGTATAGGGAGAAAAAGCCACCATTGTTTACATCTTCATGATGCTAAAGATTTGATTTATGCCTTTTTGTTTATTAGTGTGAATGAAATTTGACTGCACTGTAATCAAAAACATCTATCTTCTTTCCTGATTGGAAGGCAGTACAAAACAGGAACAAGGTCAAGTATGAAATACTGGATGACAACCTTGCAGTCACTTTGTCTTCAATGTCTTAGTCAAATCAAGTAAATTATCCTTTAATATACCTGTGAACAGAGCCTATAACCTCTGTGAATTCAGCCCTCATTTTATGTTTGGCTATTTGGTCATAATAAATTTGTTTTCTGACCCATTGAGTCAATAAACTTAATTTCAAAATTAATCTTTTCAGGCTTCAAACTCATTGCATCCAATTATGAATCCAATCATTCCCTTTAAATTTAATACTCTAAAACTTGGTGGTCTAGTGCTTTTCGCTCTTACGTGACTCTTTGGTACTTAACTTTATATTAGTTAGCCTATAAAATTAAATTTCTAAGGAAGGGAGCATCAGAACAACTCCAAATCTTAAATCTTCAGTTACAAACGTTAGTATCTAATGCTCCTTTTTCCTGCAATGATTCCTTTTAATTAGTATTATCTACAACAGGTTATCACTATACAGTAGTTTGTTACTTGTATTTGACTATGCAAAAGAGATCAAACGAGCAGGAATGCAGATTTGGGCTATTTTTGTTTGGTGGTGGCAGTGGTGGCATTTTTACGTTTCTTTCTAGATTTAATCTCGTCTAAATACTTTGTGTTTTGCTTAATGAAATAAAACCATTAATGAAGTAAACCCCTTAATTTTTTCTTCATTTATTTCTGGTAATTTAGACAAACTTACTCTATTGGGAGACCCATTATAATTTCAAAATATATGAATATCTATTATTGCAAGGCATGGCTGCTGATATAGATAATTTTAAATAGTCATTACTTCAAGATACCTGGAGCAAAATTTGCATTTCTTATGAGAAAAGTAACTAAAAGGTGCACAAGTCCTTTCCCTTACAAACTCCCTGTCCCAGCCAGGAAGCTCCCTGGCAACCCTGGCTCTGTATGGATGCAGAGGGTACAGGCGCACAGCTTTGGGAACTCAAACAGACACAATTCCTCCAGGACAAAAGGCAGGAAGGACTGCTGTGAACTTCTGCCTAAAATGCTTGGGTTTAAAAGCTCCTGAGGCAAGCAAAGTACCAGCTTATTCCAGTATGTTGCCAATCTTGCTAAACGTACTGCAGGAGAGGGCTGGGAAGGAGTTAGAAGTTGGGAGCAGTCAGTGCCCGGATGACCTGGGGCTTTCTGAAGCACTTTCAGGGCACTTCAACTTAGTCTCTTGTCAAGCCTTCTCCCAGATGGGAATCTGTGGGGCATGCAGCACTGCAGTGTGCATTTGCCCTGTGTAATGGAGAAGATTTTTCATTAGGATGATGACAGAAGTCCTAATTCTGAACACAGCAATTGTCATTCAGGGATGGATAATTTGTCATATTACTTAGTGCTGTTTTGAGACATCAATGATGACATTCTTTACTGTTTAAACAGTCCTATCATTTTAAGTAAGCACTTATTACAGCACTTCTTATCTAAGGGAGGGAGGGAAGACTGTTTAATGTGATCCATTAGGAAATTTAAGCCTTAAATAAAGTGACCACAAAGTCCTATCAGCCCCCAGAAAGGCAGCAGCTGTACATATTTAATGTAATGTAACACCATATTGTGGTGGAGATCCACTGCTTAAAACATACATAAGGCAGGTGAAACGTGACTATTTTGCTCCTCTGTTTGAAAAACAAGAAAGTGTAGAGTGGCATAACTTCTTAAATACATAAATAAGCATTAGACTCATGAAGAAGACAGGTACACATGGACTAGAAGTTATAGATTAAAGGTCAGCAGTTAAACTGGAAACTATTGCAGCCTGATTCCTTTGATCTTATTCCTCAAGACTCTGCTCTATTACTAACAGGTGAGGTATAAAATAAGGACTAGAGTCTGCTGAAATCTACCGTACTTGTCTTCATTTAATAGCAGCACTTCCTAAATATTCTGTCCCCTGATCATCTAATGCCATAAACACACATGCAAGGAGCATCTATGGATTTCCCCAGCTTGCTCAGATTCCAGGTTCCACAGGCCTAAAGATGAAGAAAATTTTACTTGCTGGCCTAGCTTTGAAGCAGAGCCAATGCTGCAATCAACATGCTATCAAAAATATTATCTCACTATGTTTTGCCAAGTCCTTCCATATGACATTTTGTTAGCTTGCAGCCTCTTTAGTGAATAATACATTATTTCACTGGGATATGATGGTATATGAAAAGATCGGGAACATCTCTTGTATTGAGATACGTGTGTGTGTACACATATATATGTGTACACACACACACACAAAAAAAAAATCTGAATACAGAGAGTTTTCTGGATGGAAATATTCAGCATCATTTATCTTTCAGAAGAAGTTAACAGAGGTCTAGGAAAAGGAACCAAGGAGAATGAGATGCTCTAATTCATCCTTTCTCATTATGCAAGGACAAGGAGGCCTCCAATAAAGCACAAGGATAATAAAGAGTAAAGCAGGTAAAAGAGAACTGATTGAATTCATGGTCATAAACTGTTACTGAACTCTACTACTAATGGGTTACTAGAAGGTTGAAGAACACCTAAGCATTCTGTTAACATGTATTTATTTTCATTTAGTAGGGAACTAAACCTCCTATTTCAGGATCTAATCTGTAGGTGAAAAAGAATCCACTAAGAACTTCTGTTCTTTCATCTGCATCTCCACAGTTTCCCAAATTCTCTGGTACTCATCAATTCTGGACACACAGGACCACCTCACCAGGCTCACTGACAATGCCTCCATTACAGTGAACTATCTTACCCATGTAAATTTGTGACTGGAAGTCATAGGAGCATCAGCTGGCAGGGATTGTATCCTGTCAGTCCAGACTGCCTGGACCATGCCTTACACATCATAACGCACATTGAACTGCACGTGCACAAACGTATGTGAGTGCACATACATGTACAGCCATGGGAATTTATTTTCCAGTGATGAGCATCTAAGGAGTATTGCCCTCCACTACATTTTTTTCTAGATAAAAAGAATGTAAACAACACTCTTCACAGAAGACTCACGTGACTTTTACTTGCCTGTCTGCTCCAGTAGACACTATGAGCCTGATTCTCCAAGACTGGCATTAAAATTCCACTCTACTGATTTTTGCAATCTAATTCTTCAGGCATTTTTTTGGGCAGGATGATATGACCCAAATTTACAAAGGAGGTTAATTTGCTATAACATTTATCTTGAATCTAGAATCCATATGTATTTATTTGTTATTATCACAGATGTAAAAAGATCTGATTTAGAGACCTGAATTCAATCTGAACAGGCTTGGAATGTTCCGCAGCATGAGGGAAAATGGCATCATTTAGGAAAACAAAATATAAGGGGTTTTATGAATGATAAACATTTCTAAGACCATAAAGCTACCTAAAGACTCACACTTTTCAGCATTAAAAGGACACAGCTACCTTTTTAACAACTAAAAATGCTGGAGTATTTCTTCTTCATTTTGCTTTAAATGACATATTGCACATTCTGCTGCAGAAAAACAGCTGCTGAACTAACCTAGAGGGCATTTTCAGGCACTGTACTTCAGTGATTACAGCGATTTTTGCAGACATTCAATATTAGGATTGCATTCTAATTTTAGACAGTTAAATTTTAATTGAGTAGGAGGGATTTTCACGTTATTCTAGATGTTCTAATATTGCTTACCCCAACCCAAAAACTGTATAGTGTCTGAACTTTGCAGCAGTGATAATTTATTAGTAATGACACACTTTAAAAGAGTGAAACTAGAGCTCCCTAGCAGCAGTGAAAAGATGTCCACTATCACAATGGTACCGAGACTTAGGCCTTGAAAGCATTTACCCACTGACACCCCAGTGCCATGGGACTCAGTGACACTGTCATACACAACACCTCTCTACTCTATTTCTGTGACACCTCCTCTTAGTTGTGTATATGTAGCAAATATCCTGAGACTCTAAGGCCAAACTGGGAGTCTTATGTTAATTAATGCTCATTAGTGTTTCAATTCCCTGACTCTCACAAAACCCAAGCATCAAGCTGAAGGAAACTGAAAGAAAGAAGGTTAGTAAAGGGCTGACAGTTCAGAAGACAATATAGATGGAAAGTGGAGGGACTAGGTGAAATGGAAAACAAAAGCAAAAAGCTTCTATTAGATGCTAAATGAAACCCAGGCTGGGCTGTAAAGCTACATCTATGTAATTATATCTTTCCTTAATTCTCTTACCTTGTTTCTCTTGAAATATGCTCTTCGGCAAGCTGCAAAGCACTTCTCGCTGCAGAAGCATTTCACTTCACTTCCCATACTCAGGGAATAGCGCTTGATTCCAACTTTCTGGCACCAGGCACACATTATTTGTACATTTGACACATCATCTTCTACAACAAAAATATAAGAACAATGTTTACATGAGATGCAAACACCTTCCCCAGACATCTGCACACTTACTCTTAGATACAAATAGCACTGGCTCATCTTAATTCTACCTTTCTCACTGTCAGAGAGCAGAACTGTGCATGCCTGTGATCACCAGCTTCGTCCTCAGGCAGCCAGAGACCTGTGCCAGCCAGCCTTGGCAGACTGGCAAAGCTACTAAAATGGCTGGAAAAGATGATTAGCTTCAAAAATGGTGCACTGCTGAAAATCTCTGGAAGCCTCAAGAACTTTTTAACATGTTTAAAGAGTGTATGACTCTATTAAATGAGTAGCCAAGACTGGGGGCTGAGTACTACTGCTTTGTTCTTGTTACTTGCAGTCTGCTCTAGTGAGCACCTGAGATGTTCTGCTCAGCAAGAACTGGTGATAAAACACATCCAGAAGGTGCTGCACCAAGGCAGGTCTCTAACACAGGCCTTCTAAAGAAGAAGGAACATGGAGCACTCCTTTTGTGTGTTGTTTTGTAATAATGACTAGCATATGAATTCAGCTGTCACAGAAACACAGACTTCACAGACTTGAGCAGAAGGTGCAGCACTGTGGCAAAATCTGCCAGGTTACTTTCCAGTCATTATGCTCACTGGTCAAATTTTAATTCAGGCAGAGTTCTCGAGCTTCTTTCAAGCTCTTCTCTAATGTGTGTTACAAATGTGGCATGTATGCCTTCTGCCATGTGAAAAGACCCCAGGACTTATTTACTAAAGTGCAGTGATATCTTCGTGTGGTCAACATTCCCATCTCAGCTGCACAGACAAGGGCAGTGAATAGTTAAGCCTACTAAACAGATCATGGAAATAAGTTAGCAGGAATCTTTCTGATTTAAAACTCAGAATTCTTCAGTACTTATGAACTGAACATAATTCTTATGTCCAGTTTATGATACAGAGTGACCTTTCCATTACAGACAGCAGCCATTGTCTAACTTCTGGAAAAAAAAAAAAAATCCCTGAAGACTAATTGTTGAAGTAGTTCCTGGTCCATGAGCTGTGGAGAATTCATAGCTCAGAGATTCTGTCATGCAGCCATCCTATTTCCCTGTAAAGGATTTGTTTTTGAAGCTACACTGTCATCGTTCTGTAAAATTATTGGCAAACTAATTTTTAGCAGAGTGATTTGGCTCCTTTCCCTGACTATCATAACTCAGAACTACGTGCTACATTTTACTCACCTTACTGGAATAAATATTGCCCATTTAATAACTTCTTTTCCTTCCACAAATTGTGTTATGATTTACAGCTACAAATAAAATTCTACAATGTAAAATAATGACCTTTTAGTTTTAATCAGACTTTAAACCTACATTTAAGGCTAAGTTATTACACAGATTTGTGTTTAATGTATTTTATCACTTACCCTTTAGCGTGGGATTTGCCAATATTATAAATGCCTTCATATACTGAGGATCAAGGGAAATCAAAACAATTTGGCCAAAATTATCACTAGCCATCCACAGGGTCAAAAAGGCTGCCCCTGAGCTGCCTGTAGCATCAGCTAAGCACACAGGGTGCTGTATGATCATCTTGCACTGGGTCATCACAGCTTTCTCTCCAGACCAGTCTTGTTCAGGACACCAACTACTCCAGCACAGACCAAGAGCTCTTCCTCCCATTTTTACCCTGAGCCATCTGAAGCACTAAGCTTTTACAAAGGTACCCTGATTCAGCTATTTTTACACCATAATAAACCAATACCTTACAGACTGAACCTGCACCTTTGAATGTATCAGGACGACAGAAGACCCTGTGAATGAAAGGAACCAGATGGCAGGCTCTTGTTTCAGATAACAGTAACATTTATTCACCTACTGATAAGAAGTATTTTATCTTGGAAAAGAGAAAACCTACTAGTGATACCTTTCTAATAGCCTTCATTTCTGGTAACTCTGTTAAATGAAAAAAGAATATTACAGAGCTGAGAGTTCAGTGGAAAAGTAGGTGCTGGAATAGCTCTTTTTGAAGCAGGTTGTCTTGTCTGGGGAACTGTTTTCAAGGGGAAATGCAGAGCTCCACCACTGGGATTCTCAGGGGCTTTCATGAGTGACTTGATAGGGAGAACACCTCAGCTACCATTCAGTTCCTGTTCACTATACACGTGAACTGTCTCACATGGACGATTAGAAAGATTGTCCATTTTCAATTACACAGGCTCTCACCAGCAGCTGTTTACATGGAAAAGCCACGTTATGTTCTTTTCTGCAGGTGGTTATGCAGGCCAGTAAGGTCCAAACCACCTCCTTCTACCAAGGACTTTCTCTAAGACACATACTGACAAGGAGAGGAGAGGAGGGAAGAGGGAAAAGGACCTAATGTGTCAACTTGCTGTCTCCCCATGCCCTGACCAGCAGAACTTCACCACCACCTCATGGGGAATCCCTTTAAGCAGCATTGCTTCACTTGGGTCCATGGATGTGACAGTCAATAAAACAGCAGATAATGTTCTACCAACTACTTCTAGCCACTGTCTGCACTTCCAGGAAGTGACAGGTGATATCCAGGAGGCATCATCAATACTAAACAAAATGTTCATAATTTTGAAATAAGGAGGAGAGAAAGGGAGGGAAATAGCCTAGCTAAATACAAAGACCTTCAATTATCTCTCTATTCTACTCCTTTCTCACTCCAGTCATCAAACAATGGTCATATACAATATAATCCTTTTCATGGTAACAGTAATACAAAAACTAGATGCCTCTTCAATTCAAATAGACTGAGGAACACTACAACAAAAGGATTAACAGTGTATGGCCATGTGAAGCAGCCAGGAAACACCAGCACTTCAGGAGGGGGTTCAGAGCATGCACTTCCTGGGACAGTACACTAATACATCACTCTTCAAGTCATCTTTGCTCTCTCAGGTGTAGGTTTGCCCAAGTCAATTTTTGCTGCAATTCTAACTCTCTGTAATGGAGTTCATCAAATAAAATAGAAAACATCCAGCATCACATGACTATGGACCATCAACAGGAGCCCTGTCCAGCCCAACAGGAGGAAAGCTTGGTCTAAAATCAAACCCTTTCTTTCAGCTTCAAGTGACGCTAAGAACAGCAGAGAAAAGGACCCAAGCTTTGTGCCAAGGAGAGGTACAGAGCCATGTCCTATGGCCTATGCGTGTGGATGACAGCAGGGGGAAAATGATAAAGGTCCAAAGCCGATTGTGTGCTTCTTCGTGCCAGTTGTGCTAGAGATCTGAGCAGACTTTGTGAAAATAACTAACAGGGATGTTTTGTTACTGTGTACTAAGCTAGTAACCATAAAAAGAGGACTGCAACATTAACAGAAAAGTAATACTTCGTGTCTTTCTAACAGCAGTGAGAAGCAATAACTTAGACTAAAAACATTAAGATTGTGTGAAATAAGTAAAGGCAAAGTCTTGAGATTTAATTGTTGTCATTTGCTAAACACAAATTGGAATAATCTGCAACCAGGAAAGTGTATCTTGCATTCCATACAAGATAAAATTCCTTTCACTTTTCCATGGACCTTTCTTTTTCAAGGCCAAATTCTTTGAAAATCACTTTACCAGATTCCTGCCCTTCTTTCAGGAAAATGTATCAAATCCCTGTCCCTAGAACACTCAGCAGAAGAACCTGCAGCAACAAGATCACAGGGAAGTTGGAAATTTCAAATCCAGCAATCTGGGACTGCTTATCTGTCTTCAGTCTTTACTCTAATCTTTTTCTGATTAGAACTGCACTAAGAAAGCTTCTTCACAATAATTACATCAGTATACTACATCGGCAATGTTCTCCTTTGCTCATAGTCAAGCTTTTGCTGGTAGTCTAGCTTAGTATATCTACTTAAAGTAACATGAGCTCATCCTGACACCATGCCTACATTCATCATGTGAGCTCTCACTGGAGCAGCTCTTCTGATGAAGATCATTCACCATCACTTTTAGTACTCACATAGCTATGCTGACACATGTTCATAAAGTACAAAAATATCATTTGCAAGTCCTGGCACAGATCATTCTCAAGTGAAAGAAAATACTTTTTAATAACTGCATTTTTTTTCCCTCCATCTGGGCCCTCAGCTTTATGACCTGCTTTTGCAAAGTGTTTAGCATGTTCTCAGATCTGTCACACTTATGACAGGTAGCACGGGCACTCATACAGGTGAGACAAAGACGAGACATTACTGACACAACTGAATGGTAACAGGAGAACATTTAGCAGAACATACATGCTGCTGTCCTCTGTAATTACACCAGGTAATAGAAAGATGTACTCCTTCCACATACCAAACAAGATCTAAATTTCCAGCCTCTGCTTTTTGGAGTTCTCAACTCTTCATAGGGAGAGGTATTGTGGGAATTACAATAATGTGTTTTTCTGCCCCTAGGTTGTGTCATTACAGGTGGAAGGAGTACTCCCTGCACCCACCACACAGATACTCCTCAGTTACATCTCCTTGTGGTTTTTAGCCTGTGTATTTTTCATAATGAACAATGCAATAAACACAGAGTGTTTGCAGTGTTAAATCATGCTCCCAAAGGGAGTAGTTTGTATAACAAGATAAAATTATCACATTATAATAACTAAATATGCATCAGTCTAAAGCATGCTTCAATTAATCATCAAAAGTTTGCACCGCCTCTTTAGGTCTTAATTAAGCAGAATGTTTGGTATTTTTTTCCTTTCAAACCACTGCGAAGAAGCTGCAGAAAATTGTTCCTCTTAAACCCAAAGAGCAACAGTTTAGACTAATCGATCTTATACAGAGTCATAATTTGGAAAGGTGGGGGGAAGTGAAGGAAGGCAATGAGTACAACTGAGTAATTCCACCATGTACAGCCCTGAGTCTTTATCTAACCCAACCAGCATGACCTATAGTGTTTAGTATATGGTTCCTAAAATCCCTACAATTCTGGAGTTAGACACTGATCAGTTTACCAAGTTTTAGGTTGCAACACCCTACTAATGACCATTTTGAACTATCTGATACATTTTCAATTTTAGCTCCAGTTTCAAAAAGATGGGTGAAACTAAATGCAGCTACAGCTCTAACCCTCCACTTTACTATGATGCATGAGCAGGTACTTCTAAACCTTACTTTCCATATTTCCTTGCAAGAAATGCAGCAGGAGATACTCAATTCTTCTGGCAAGGAGATAATGTCATTCCTGAAGGTGCCCAACCACAGTACTGAAGAAGTCCTGTTGTGCAGAAGGAAGACCAAGAGGACACAGGGTTTGGGATTGAGATCTCAAGTATACCATGTGGACTCAGTGAGCCTGGGTGAAACCTGCACCTTGGCTGCAATTGTGTCTGTGATCTGATACTGAAAATATTTTGGCATCCCATCCATCCTCAGTGTCTCCCAACCACCTAGCCCATCTCTGGCATGAGTTTCCTTCCATCACACTATCAAAAGCTGTGTCTCCCCACTACTGCCTTTCTTCTTCTTTCCTCTCCTTTTCTGCCTGCTGCATCTCACCCCCTCACACAGGCAGTTTGGATCCCAGGTTTCTTTGACAAGGAGCTAAAATAGCCCTTTTACCTTTAGATGGGGACTGTGCTCAATCCACTGGTATATAATCTCTAAATATTTTAGCTGTTTACTACTTTCTAATCAAAATCTGCAAAACTTCCTTTTTAAAGACATTAGCTCTTAGCTTGACTCTAACATCTGCAGCAGTAACAATAAGGGATCACTGTTTCCACTGGGACCCGCCAGGATTTCAGAACTAGTTAATTCTGAGTTATCCACCTGCTGCTCCTGAAACTCAAGATCACCATTGAAGAAACCCAAATAGCATCTATGCAGATTTTTCATCCCAAACCAGTTCCTGAGGTTGCTGATTCCAAGCAAGGCAGAAGCACCATTACAGTAATTTTTCTTACACCCAAAATGCCTTACCAAATAAATCTCAAACTAGAAAAAACAAAACAAAACAAAACAAACCCACAACAACAAAAAAACCCCCAAAAACCAAACAACAGAGATGTTGCTGCAGGTTCGTTTGTGATATCACTTAAGTCCTCTAAATAGATGGAAGGGTGTGACAAACTTAAGGCACAAAAAGTACCTTAGAAAAAGTAATTACCAGAGGAAGATTAAAAAATAGGGCAGACAATAGAAAGCTTGCTGCAGCCATCACTATGGAAATAACTCAGAGGCTCTACAATGCATTTCCTTTTAAGGATCAGTCTCTTGAAGTTTACTACTCTGCCAATAAAGCAAAATGTCCCAGCTCCTTTTAAAAATCATTTAGGGGAACCACGGCCTGCCTACATTTTCTGTGCATGAGCTTAGGCACATTCTTATGAATAGTTCAGTAAGGACTGAATGCACAACACAAAAGCTGGCATCTAGGCAGGTTTTAAACATGCAAACAAAAAACCACCTATTTCAGCTAATAGAGGGGAAACTCCCTGTGTATTTTGAATATGTGCTATTAAGGTGAATGTGTGGAATTTGTGATTTTCTTTTTAGCACAAATGAAACATTTGGCCCTCTACAGAGAGCAAAAGATATCAACAGTGGGCTAGATGGGGCAGGCATCCTGGCAACCACTGGCATTTAAAAACCCAGGCTGTAGTAAGCCTACGATGAAGTTTCAAACTGAAAACAAGAGAAATAATTTGAAGAGTAGTGACTATAGGATTTATTGCCATGATCTTCATTAGAGAACTAAACCTGTAGTTAGAGAAATTGTAATGATGTTCAGCAACTGGAATAATATTTGTGAAATACTGAAGAGGGATCCCGAGCATAATAAAATGAAACTCTCCTCAATAGATAGGCTTAATTAAATGTAATAATATGGTCTTTATTTAAAGAAAACTGCCTCTGGATTCTGCCTGTAATCAGATTTCTTAGTAATTCAGTCATAGATCCAATTCATTGGTGAATTTTGACAGATTATCTTGAAATTTATTTTTACTGCCCTCCTAAACACCATTTAAAACATCTTTTATGTTTTCAGATTCCTCCAATACAATTTAAATATTGAGAGAGGTTTCAGCAGGCAGTTCCAGAATGTTTGTAGGGCTGGGAGTCTGCTCATTCCCACATGTTGCACGAAGTTACTCATGTGCACTTGTATTTACAAAATCTTCCACAAACTTCACTTCTAAAGTAATGTGAAGACATAACACAGAAAATCACTCATTCCTTTCTATAAAATATCTAATTACTCACATTAGTATTTGTGTCTGACACTTCCTTGCCAGCTTAGGTCACAGGTCTATTTTACAAGGTAGTCAGAACTGTAAATGCTGTTTCTCCTCCTTTAAGACATTTCGCCTCACCAGATACAGTTCTTCCAGCCCAGTCCTCCTTCATTTTCATGAGTTTCTGATAGCTTCTGGTACAGTTCCAATGATTATAACTTGGAAGTCACTGAACCTAACATTATGTAGACACACTGATCTGTGGGTTGTAGGATTTAAATACCCCTTCTTTTGCCAAATGTACTCAGTATTTTGTGAAAACCCTAGGAGGGAGCATTATTCTTTCCTTGTACTTCTTTCCTCTGGGAACAAGTCAGTCAACTGTATGACATCACCTTCTCAGCCTCCCCTTCCACTGTGCCCCTTGACAGTGACCTCCCCTTGTAGCACAGCATGGCAGGGAGCTGCTTCTTGTTTGGGATGTTCAGAGCAGTAGATGCACTCCATGCATTGCTTGTACACAGAAAGAGGTGGGAAAGGGCAGGATTTTGCCAACACCCTAGCTCAAAGGATAGACTAACCAGCAGTTGCACCTCCCCTACCAAGGCACTGCCATGGGGATCACAAGATAAAGTAAATCAAAGAGCACTCAAAGAAATGGGAAAGCTGAGACACCATAGCCTCCAGCAGGTGCCAGGGGAAGGAGGCAGCATGTTCTCACCTGCATTGAAAGAATTTTTTGCATTCTTCTTTACCTAGTCTTGATTTTAGCCTTCCTTCATCCCATATAACAAGAGTTGTGCAAACTTGCCTAAGCAAATGGGCAGAGTCACCCTAAGTGCCCTCTCAGATTTACTCTGTCCTTAAGGGCTGCAGAATAACAGAAGGCTTGCACACTAAATACCAAGGCCATCATATACCCTTCACAACTGTGGTGGGATTTTTAGTTCTAGATCATTCCTGGCTATTGCACTTTTGTTCCTTGTTATATCTATGCAACTTTTAAATTTAAAAAAACAAAAACACCAAAACCCATAAAACACCCACCTTCTTTACATTGCTGTGTAGAAAATAAGAATCTTATAACACCAAGTAGAAATAATCTTAGGATCAGTTTTTTGCAATAGGCTGTACTCAAGACTAACTCTGAAGATCATTCAGAATCTGCTGCTGGTTCTAAACAGAGTTAGCAGCCTACTGTGCAAGAAGGATGGTTATCGACCACAAGGAGACTCTTAAACCAACTCTCTGGAGGCTGCACTGACTTCTGACATGCTTCAAGATGCAGGTTGGATGGCTGACGTTGACTTATAAAGTCATGTTTGATTTGGGACTGCCTAAGTGTGGTCCATCTGCTTGGTGGCATAAATCAGTGCAGTGCTCTTGCAAAGAGCCCTCACAACTGAGTAATCTGTCCTTCTGGCAGAGGCTTCCCATGACCAGATTTAGCATCCTCCACTGATATGCCATAACCTGAGTCTGTAGACAATCAGTGCACCACACAGGGCCCATGCGTTTAACTCAGTCTTTTTGGGTGTAATTCTGAGGTACAAGAAGGAGAGAGTGCCTTTATTGGAGCTGTTTATATGAAGTTAGGTACCACCCCAATGTTTTCCAGGATCATATAAGCAAATTTGTACCTAACACTTCATTTGACTAAAGCAGAAGTCTGAACAGCTTGGAGATAAAATTTTAGTCATACTGGTCAAAATTATTTGGTTTTCAAGTTTAAAAAAAAAAAAATCTACTGCAAAATAGGCATGAGGGGAATAAAAGGTAATTTTGTTTAATGTTCAAGGTTTTAGATTGGTCATACAAAATAGGAATGCAGATAAGACACTCTTCAAAGTTTTCCAACACACTCAAGGAAAACCTAATCTGCTGAAATCTTCAATGACAGCTTCCTAGACATAGTTCAGGATCAGCACTCCTTCCTCCTCCTGGTCAAGCTGGTAGCTGTTTCTGATATCAAGAGTCATATTTGCTTCCCTGGAAATCCTGTTTCGCTTGGCTTTCTGACTTTGTCTTCCTCAGTGCCTTTTCTACCAATGCAATTGCTACATCAGTGCACATTGCCAAGTATCCTTCCCACTTCTCCCTTCAGGCTTCTGTGAGCATCCTCTATACTCTGCTTTTTCTCTTGTCCCTCTTATCTGAATAGAATCTTATCAGCAAAAATTATTCAACTAATAATTCACTGTGACTGTTTCTTGGATCTGCTTATCCTCTTCAGACCATTGCGCTCCTGTCCAAACGAATACCTCAGCCTGTCTGACACCTTTTTACTCATGCTCACCCTTCTGTTTGAGATCAATACAGCAAGAATTAAAGTCCTAATAATTTTTCCCTGAGTGCTCACTCCATATTATTTGCTCAATAAGATTGGACTGCACCATCTTTCCTGTCTTTCAGGTTCATGATTTAGGTATCATTTTCACCTATGGGCACTCTCTTTCAAGCTATATTTAAGTCTTGTAGATTTTTCTCCTGCACAATATCTAAAAGCTTTTCTCATCCCTTCACAAAGTCTGGACACACCCCAGTTCTTGGCATATCAGTCACTACAGTGCATCACTGCCTGGTTTCCTCTCTGGCCCATAATGTAACCTTGTCCTATATGTGCCTACTCAAAGTACACTACAAAGATCTCCTTTCCTGCACAGCATTTTAATCCTGAATCTTTCTCTTGGCCTCTTTCTCCCTTTCCCATCCTGTCCCCTTACTTCATTTAACTCAAAAAAACATAAATGGACTGGAGTTGGACCAAGGGTTGGACTTGATGATCTCAGAGGTCTTTTCCAACCCAATCGATTCTATGATTCTATGATAAGCTGCTTCTATTCTCGTGGCAGGTCAGTCATAGCCTCTGTTCCTCATGCAGAAAATTTTGGCTTTCACCTTAATAATTAATGATGTGAATCTAATCATTTGCATGCTCAACTCAAAGAAGCACCTTTGTGCTGTTTCCAGAGTCATCCCCTGCACTTGTGAGGGACTCCGAGAAAACATCCCCAGAGTTACTCATCTGGCTTTGTATCGCTCTGAAGTTTTCTGCTTTGATGTAGTGCCCACAGAACAGTGTCAAAGTGCAGTGCCAAGACCACTGCCTCACACACTGGCTCTCCTGGCTCCTTTGTACTCCCTTTTCTACTTGTATTCACCAGTTGTTTCTTGCTAGGCTCTTTGGGGTGATCATGACTAGGGCACCTACGCCCTAAGATAAAAAGAAACAATTACTACCCATGCTTATTGCAAATCCCACAAAGGTTGTGGTTCTCCTCCCCCTCCAGTCCTCCCAAGCTTTAGTCTCTAAAACAAAGGTGAGATAAATATGTTCATCTGCTCAGAAGTCATAGTAATCTAGTGCTCATTAATGATCATGGGGTAAAGTTAGAAGAGGCAGAGATAATGCATTCATATCCCCTATGCAGATAAAACATCAATCATTATTAATTAATGAATTTTTAAAAGTAAAATTGAAAAATATTTATGAAAAACCTTCTCTCCACCCTTAGTGGTACATTTGAACACAGGATCATATGCTGTACATGGATGGACAAAGACCAGAAGGCAGCTGACTTGGCCAAGATTCCCCTGTGTCCACTTAACTACTCTTGCAGTAATTTGTTTTTCTACTTCATAGTTCCATCTCCTCCTGCTTATTTGGTGTCATAAAAATCCAGCAACTGTGGCAATTTGCACAATGCATGCTATAGCCTTGTGTTCACATACCACAAATTCAGCATTCTGGATTCATTCGTGACTCAGATTGGAGGGGAAAATAGCTTGGGATGGCACAAGCCCTTGATTAAAGCTTTAGGGCCAAATCAACAACAGCTGAGGATTCAGCCCATATGGCCCGAGATCTTTAGCTGTGTAAAGGCTGCAGGAATGGGCCCAAATAGCTTTGGTAATTAGCAAATACCATATAAAATAGATTGAAAGTCTTTGGCAGGGAAGGAGTATTGAGTAACATTTTAAAATTATTCATAGCATATTATTGTATTTATTTCGAGAAAAAACTCAGTGGCATAACAATAATTTAGGAGGGGCAACTGTAATCTATTACACATCTGACAACAGGCAAACACTTTCTTGGACTGATCAGTATTTTACAGTTACCTTTTGACAAAGCTATGAAGGGCAGAGGTGACCATGTAACAGCTGGGACCTGATCTTACAAGCTGTTCTGCCTGTGCAGAAGCACCCTTGCACCTGGTGGGGACTTTTTAGCCAAGCTGCCTTTCTCTGTGTGGGGAGCTACTGTACTAGGGTAGGTGCTGCATGTCATCCTTTATTCCTTGATCACTCAAGAGCAACCAGGACAACACCCAGGGACATCCACGGAAGCAGGACTGAGCCTACTCCTATCTAGATTCACCAATTATCACACCATGGAGAGCAGTAAACAATAACACAACAATTAATCACCTCGGTGTAGCCGCAAGAGTTCCTTTCCCAGATTACAGTCAGCAGCATGCAGAGTTGAATAAATCATTTTTTATGCAAACACTGAGGAATGGCATGTTATAAAACCACTCCTGATAAAAATCTAATGAAAAGGTAAAACATCTCCATGCAATCTCCAGGGCAGAGTCAAGATCATATTAAACCCTCAGGAGACAGTGGTCAGGGATTTCAATGGGAATCAAGAGACAGTTTTCCCAGTATGAACTTGTTACCCTGATATAAAGTCATGATACTGATTTGATGGCTTTGTTTCTTTCACTGTTTCCTTCAGGAACCTATTTTCAATTTAATAATGTTCCATTAATTTAATTAAAGACTTCATTTACCAGAACAAAATCTTTTTTTCCCTTAAAGCAGGTCCTGTTGAAGTGCTGAAAGTAGAATCCAGCATGAGGAGCGTCACAAGCAGTGCAAATTTGTTGTCATCGCATTTACAGAAGTTTTTCAAGAATACTAAAGCAACTAAGGCCACTCTCCCACTCCATTTTAAAGTTCCCTGTGACCGGATTTTAACCATTTTGAAGTCAGCCCTCTTACTAAGACATTGTGATCTAGCAATCTCAGGACATTGTCAATGACAGTAACAATTTTTAAATGTTCATTAGGATTTACCTGCTGGTGGCTTTATGAAAGGTGGTGGAATTAATGGGACAATTATAGGTACACTCCCATGATCCTTCGACCCTGCTGGTGAGTCCGATAGTCCATTTCCTGTGGCAAGCCCTGGGTAGCTTGGATTTATATTGTACGGTGAAATAACACTGTCCTCAGATAATTTTGGTTTTGGCAAAGAATTTTCTGTAAAACACAAAGAACACATTGTACAGTATGACACATATATTTCTTAAAGGGCCCTACATACTTTCACCAGTCTCTTCATTAAGTTACTTATGGTAACACAGAAAGAGTGCACAAAAAAAAAAAAAAAAATTTCCTCTTTTATAGAAATTGATACTTTCTAGTATTCTTCAGAAATACTCCACTTTTTTTAATTCAAACTCACACATTCTTTTTGTAAAAGGTAGGATTGTTTTATCATACATATCCTTAGTATGTCTGATTTAGTCAATGACATTCTGTTTGTGGACTTTATTTTTACTGTTTGCATGGTGATCACATGCAGTGTACTGTGACTTCCCCAGTGCAAGAAGCATAAACTGAAGAATAAAAGAATTCTTAATTTTCTATAAATAATATGAGTAGTAATAATGAAAAGGATTTAAAGAAATGTACAAAATATTGAAATCACAGCAAAGTGCACATGAAATTATGACAGTTGTTAATCTAATTCTTTAATCCCAAATCACCACAGGATTCTTATTTCTAGGAATTTCTCTAATATACTTCAGCTATGGCCAGAACTTAATTCTCTCAGAACAAGAAATGTCTCAGAACTTTTTCCCCCTCCCACAGATTGCATACATCAAAAATTTCTACCTGCACACCTAGGCATTCAATGTCTATGCTACATAAAACATAGGATTTTTATCATGTGCCTAGAAAAAAAGTATGTCACAAACTTCATCAAGCACAGGCTGGAGCCACAAGTCACTCAGTAAAGGATCTATCTATTAGAACATAAATGAAGTGCATTACTACAAAGGCACAAGTTTCTTCAAGGGTAGTTTAATGACATTGTATTCTCAATGAAAAATAATTATTGATCACCAATGTTGCTGTAAAACTAACAAGCTGTAAACATTCAATTTTAACACAATTAGGCTGTTTCCTCTTACCTCTAAGCTTTTCACCTTTTTTCTAGCCATATCTCCTTCAGCACTGGTTTCTCTGTTATCAGTACTCATTGCAACACTCACTGAATACAGTGCTGCTGCTGGCTATCAGAAAGAAAACCCAAACACTGCTGCCCACAAACACAGTGAAAAGCAGCACTCCAAGAGCACAAGAGCTACTGCAATTTCCTCTCTTTACCTCACCTTTGTGGAACTCTGATAAGTCAAGATGCAGCAATTTCTACTCTTCACTCTGATGACAAGTCCCTACCCATCCCCTGAGACTGAGCAGTCAGAAGGCAAAAACTGAATGACTGAACAGACAGGATCTCATCCTTCACATTTTGAATCATGAAGATTCAGCACTGTCACAAACAAATTCTATCCCTGGAAAATTTCTACTACACTTGGAGAAGACAGTATAGTACAAAGGTGGAGAAGAAGCCTTTTGCGAATGTTCATACTTGTTCCTATGTGTATTGTGAATATTCCAGGTTAAAATCTTTCAACATTTTAAAAAGTTTAAAAGCAGCCCTAGTATGGAAAGCCAAAGGGTTCCTTAAACCAACTCTACTAAGAAAGTGATCCCTTTTTTCTCCAGCCATGAGCAGTTTGTGGGTACTACAGGTACATGACTTTCAACTGACTCAAGAAAGGCATTATTTGTGAAGATATATCAGTAAGTGCCTACCAAAAGCAATTTTGTTAAGTGATTTTTCTCATACCTTATTCGCTCCCCTGTACACAATGTACTCTGATATTTTTATGTAAAGCAACCAAGACAGAAGCAGCAGCAGAACATGCTTCCCAATCCACACCAATTCAGACAGGTTGAGCTATTAATCCTTCTTTGCATGAACACAGAAACATGAAGTCTCATTACCTTTGAGAACAGAAATGTGCTGGCGGCTTTCCCCATCTGCCGAGTAGTTCCTGAATTCAATATCTTCGCCATCTTTCAATTCAACCTTATCATAACCATACCAGCCAAGGAGCTCATTCATAGTGTTTTCTGCAAAGTTCTGAAAGAGAAAAATTACCTACTTATTTATATAATCAATAACCATTTGGAAGGAAGGGAGGACGGCATAAATCGAACGGTATCTGTGCTACATGAGGAAGTGTCAGGTTTGGCCCACCTCCTCAAAGACTAATGTTCATTTCATAAGTCAAGTGCATAAAGTGAAATGCATTTAAATCTCCAACTGGCACATGTAATTATGACAGAGACTCATACGTCTGTAATTTAAAGAAAATGAAAAGGCAAGTTATTTATGACTTTTGTTCTGACATTCAATGTCAGAAATACTTTAACATACATTCATCACGCAGCTTGTCTGTGTTGCCATAAAATATTTAAGAATGCAGCAAGAGAATAACAGAAAACCTGGACTTTTTTTCAACCAGCAGTTAATCAATCTTACTGTGCTACAGTCTTTTCAGCTGGAGCAGGTCACTGACACAATTACAGTTCCTTAAGGTGCCCATGAACCAAATCAAATAAAATCACATCAAAGAAGTTTTTCCTCAGTTATAAGACCTTGCATAGTCAAACCACTTAAAAACTCTTCACTGTGAAAGGATTTTACCATAATGTTTCATACAAACATCTCTTATATTTAAGAAAGCCTTTCTCAGTTTTGCCATATTTATTTTTAAACTGATTTTCAAGCGCCTGTGCGGTTCCATTTTAGGTCTGTATAGAAATGTAAAGTATGGAGTATGACTGTTATAACCTTCAAATTCTATTAAAAATATGTCCTCTAGGTCATATGGCAAAAATATTTCTGTAGAAAACACTCATTACTGGGCCAGGAGATTTAGTGGAGTAAGTTAAGAAATCTGCAGCCAGGCAACAAAGCTGTCTGAAACCAAATAGTGCCACGGAGCTCTATAGCTTACGGATTTAGGGAACTGCCAAAGGAAACCAGCTAATGAATTATTGTGATGGCAAAGATCAGTTTAAAGTAGTATGACAACTATAAATTGAAAGAAAAAAGCCACACACAAAGCCTTTCTATCTGGTTTCCGCATTTTTTTTTTTTATCAGCACTCTTTTTAAACAAATTCCAAACTTCATACTCCTGCAGGATCCTGACATCTAAAATAATGCCTCTGATAAGCACCACCCCCCAGGATGCTGGCTACCAGCACAGCAATATAAAGAATACAATGCCAATTCAAAATAAATGGTACGTGTCAAATTTGCAGGTTGCTAGATTTTGTCTAGTAACTGCTCTAGCTTAATTTTTGAGTGGGAGCAATTCTAATGATAGGACACAGCAATTCTCCAGTCATTTAAACAAATAAATAAAATTAATCAGATGATAATTGCTTTCAAATTCAAAGCTACAGCAGGCACTGTGCCCCAGAACCTCAGAGCAGTGCTCTGCTCCTGGCTCATTCATCACACCAGATTACATAGGTGTTCCTGTCACTCAACAAGCACTGTAAAGCACCTATAAGCAATAAACACAAGTAATTTGTACTCTTCAAAGAGTATCATCTCTATCATTGTGCTACAAACACATTTCAAGACAAGAAACAAAACCCCAGGGCAGATTCCTGAAGCATCAATTTCTTTTTGGTTTTTCCCCTTTTCATTTTCACTTCACCATCTGATGGAAGTTACAATTCCACGTCTGTCCTGTGCAGCCCTAAATTGCTGGAAAACATTGCATCATTCCACCTCTACTTCTAGACTTAGTACTGTAAGTACAACAGTCCATTATATCTGAACTATGTCACTACTACAGTTTTCAGCTAGTACAATGCAGTGTGACATGGCTAACACCTACCTACTTCTAAAATATGTATTTAAACACTCTTTTGAATTATGGTGTGTTGTGTTTTAAATACTAGTAAAAATTGGAAATTTTTCTGATTTTTTTTTCACTTGTTTTTTCATACCTTTTTAGAAAACTCTCCTAGTGCTGAAGAGTTCCAATGCACTAACACTGTTTCTAACTCATGAGAACCAAACAACAAAATGACCTGGAACTGCGGAGTGAAATCTCACCACTGCAGCTCACCCAGAACAACCTGAAAGGGTCCATGGAGGCCTGAAGGCAAGATCTGACAACTTCCTTTGCTTTGCTAGATTTCAACTATGGAGACACAGCCCTAGAGACTAATCTAGCAAGGTAGAGACCAATTGAAAAAGTCTTATGGACTTAAACCCCATGCAAACAAATTAATTGAGTAGCTCTAAATTTGCCTACTGGGGATGCTTTGTGTTTTATCTGCACTGTTGATCAACTCAGGCAATGAGTTATTTCTAATTACTTGTCAAAGAATATGTCAGCAAGGCTGTATATGTTTGTTTTTTCTAGTAAATTCATATGTGTGTCTCTTCAGAAAGTACCCGAAGTGGTGGTTGGGTTTGTAATGGCACAAAGTTTAAGTACCTTTCAAGTCTCAATTAAACTATCAATGATAAGTGACAGAAGAGAATGAGCACTCATGATGACGAAAAATACATTGGACTTTGAAATTACCCATCATAAAGACTAGACTCTCTCATAAAAAAATAAATCACTGGGGTCTTTCCTACTGACTTCAATGAGAGTACAATGAGGCTGCATATTAGCAGTAACAACAGTAAGCACTATTTTAACACTGTGATTTCTCAACAAGAGTGGCTTGGATTAAAAAACAAAAACAAACAAAAACAAACAAAAACAAACAAACAAAAAACCCCAACAAACAATGATGGAATCCTTTTTGGTATTTGGCTTAAAAAGCAAGCTATGTGCTGAACTGCATATGTAATTAGGTGATGTGACTTTAAGAACTATTTAATGTAGTCCGAGATGGCTGTGACAGTTCTAAATAGCTGCAAGTGGTCAACCAATTATGAAAGAGTTTATAATCTAAATAACATGATTAACCAATTATCATCTCACAGATTGCCATCACCTGCGGAAGGTTACAGACTTAAAGAGGTATATAATTGTATGCGTAGATGAAT
Source organism: Hafferia zeledoni (assembly GCA_035583235.1). Lineage (NCBI taxonomy): Eukaryota > Metazoa > Chordata > Aves > Passeriformes > Thamnophilidae > Hafferia > Hafferia zeledoni. The sequence goes on from JAWWEV010000115.1 coordinate 71,289,641, forward strand.
AAAGTGCCTGTTCTTGCTAACTCCTATGGAGTCGTCTCATCAGGCCATAAACCTCGTCTCTGATAGCTTTAAAACAACAAGCCATTCTCCTTCATAATTTATTCTACCTAGTGTAGTGATACAGACTACCTTTAACACCATTCTCTCAGTGACTAACAGCTAGAGCTTCATTACACCGCACTTTTTACACAGCAAACCAAAAGGATGACCCTATCCACAGCAAACTGACAGTCAAACCTGAAAAATATTTTTTTTCCACAGAAGCTATGTTGTGTAGGTGGGCATCTAAAGAACATCCCCTTTCCCCAGACTCCTGACTACAACACCCATTGTTAGTGACGTCTAACACCCTGACAACTGAGATCATGGTCACACAGGTCATGTCCTGAAGCTGACCACCATCAATTCATTGTTTCCATGTGTTTTCCCTTCTTCAATTTCAATGAGAGGCACAATCTACATGGATTCAAGGCAAGGTAACAAGATCAGATTTGTAAAGACCAGTGTGGTAGCTGTAATCAAAATACAAATGATGAGACAAGATGAGATAACTTTTCTCTGTGTGAATGCAGGGGAGAAAAAAGTAAAAGGGAAAAAAAAAAAAAAAGAAGAGAGAGACAAAAAAGTCCAGTTCTTGATGAAGCTAAGAAAAGGAAGAAAGCAAATTAACACACAACCTGTACACGCAGAGAAGAAAATCACTGAATGATGTACAAGCTTCAAAGGCAAGTGAAAGGAAGGGTGATGATCGTAACAGTGAGGCTTGAGAAAAGCAAGAATGTGGAACCCAAGGTTGGAGCGGGAAAGTAGAAGCAGGAGTGATGAAGCAAGCTAGACAGAAGCCAGCGGAACTGAGAAATAATGGACCTGCCAAAGACCAGGGAGGAGATGTGAAGGCAAGTGTCGATAATCAGATGGAGCATGTGCAAGGAGCTGCAATTCAAAGCTTCTGCAGGAACAGGACAGCAGAGGTCCATGCCTACTTTCAGACCCATTCCCAAAAGGATGTGGAGTATCTGAAGACTGGAGGGTGCTACCTCAACACCACAGTCATGTCAGAGGTCTGGGATGATATCAAAAACCAGTGCACCGGGGAAAACCTTGTTCATCATCAACAAAATCACAAGTCAGCAATCACACTGCTAAGCTGGGACCCTTAAGTCCAGAGCAAATGCCATGGAGCCCAAAGGGAGTCCCCCAGCAGCAGTGACCCTGCAGGTACCCATGGAATCTGTTGCAAAGGTACAGCACAGAACCTAACTTCACCCTGACAGGGAGGCAATGCTCCCCCCGCAGGGAAACCAAGAGACCAAACCTTGGTGCCACTCACAGTGTGGGTCAGCACCTGAGCTAAGAATGCAACCACAGAAATTCTGTCCCACATCCTTCTGCACTCACTCTGCCATGCCAAGATCTGTCTTTTCTGCATGCACCAAGCAGATAAGCTTCCAAGACCACAGTGCAAACACCCATCATCTCTTCAGCTGCCAGCACAACCAGGCAGTTGGTTAACATCTCAACAGAGCCAAACCTCCTGCTCTTCTCTAGCTGACAGCACACCATCACAGCTGCTGAACTGAAAGATTCACTATGGCTGCAGTGCATCCCAACCAGCTCATCCGTGCCAAAGAAACTGGCTCAAAAACGTTCAATGACCCCAGCCACACACCATCACCAAAGCCCTTCTTTCCCAATAGAAGGCAACTCAGGTTTTGTTGCCTGCTAAACCCCAATCAACTTATCACCACTGACAGGGCAATGTGCAATTTGCATGTTTTAACTGTGTGATTTCTCTGTTCTTATACTACACAGAAATATTGTCCCTCCTAGAAGAGCCAGGATAACTATTAGGCATGTTGGTATTTCTACTTGAATTTGCTTCCTATTCACATGAAAGATGAAGAAGAGTGTGTTGACTTGCCAGACTGTGGTTTCTCTCCTATGTGAGACTGACTTATATGCTAGGCAGTAAAAATATAATCACATTTCTTCCCACTTTAGGATTCATTTCATCGTAACAGTACACCTACAGTTTGATTTTTTACATTAAGATGCATCATTTTCCCAAATCTCTGCTAATTAATACATTCTGAAGCTAAGCCATGCTTCTCTTTCCATCTTAGATCTCTTGCCTTTCCTCCTCTATGAACCTTATTCACAGGGGGCAAGGCCTGGCTTCACCGAACGAGGCCTGGCAAACACGAAGGCAGGAAACGCAGGGGAGAATGAGTCTGTCAGACTCATTTTCTTCTAGGTTTTACTGCTGAATGTTTATTTCAGATCTGGGAGGAAGCACAGGGGCTCCATTCCATTTCCTTGCCTGCATAACCCACTCGGTGCAGAGCCCCACAAATTCATTTTTCACTTTCACTGCATCAAGGAAATAAAAATATTTCTATAGTCACAATACAAACTTGGAATTTTTTTTCCAGCCCTCACATTCTTTGCTTGCTTATGTTGTCACCACACTGAATTCTATGGTCAGACCTTTATGCTATCGGAAAGCAAAATTCCTTGATGCCTTACTTTTCTTTGTTCTCCCATGTACATGATTGGTTCTGTATCCCCCACTTTGTTCGGGGAAGTGCTATTTCTGCAGCACACTGGCCGGAGAGGCTCCCTGTGCAGACAATGCAACCCCCTTTGCAGCCATCCCACTAAACCCCTTCCACACAGACTCCACAGAAAACACATCCACCTCGGTCTCCTGAAATAATGCAATTGATAAAGTCTGTCTGCTTTTTCACTTTCCTAGAGACATTCTTTGCTTTTCAGGAGAGAAGGGAGGAGTTTCCTTGGAATCTTCTGAGTGCTCTGACTGAACTGGCTCGCTCCAAGCTCAAGGCTGCTATTCCTGCTTCACCGCTTTCCTCCTTCTGACAGTAGTGTTTTCAAATGCCAAACAGGGAATATTGAAATATTAAACAGAAAGATATTCTGATGAGTTTACTATTAAATGATAACAGATGGGGCTGTCCTAAGCTTTAGGCATCAGGAACTAAGTCCAATTTTAGATACAAATTAGTAATTGGGAATATTCATAGATGGTAAACTCCTTGGGCACATGAAGCAGCCTTGTGAAATTACAGTGTAAATTAATTGCTTGCCTTTCAGCTGCTAGAGACGCATGGCTACATTGCCTTATATGTGTAGGAGAACTTGCAGTGCAATCCAGCACTGCATTTAACCTCACTTCACAACACTTCAGAGCACCTAGCTGTTCCTCCTGAGCAGCACTGCTTTCTGGCAGCAGGAAATAAGCTGAGGAGGGATGGATGGGAGAGCCACCACTGTGCCTCAACGAGTACTTTCATCAATTAAACCGTAAAAAATATTCTGGTCTTAAAATAGTACTGGGTTCCCTAATGACGACAGCTTTGGATCTGTCATTAGGTGTTCAGGTATTCACTAGAAAGTGAGAAATGACACTGAACTGAATTTCAGTATAACTACCTGCTTTTCCTCCAAAGAGTGAGCAGAATGCCACCTCTGGAAATAAAAATTGAAAGTATCATCTGAACAATGAAGGGCGACAAAAGAAAAAATAGCTAGAAAAAAAGAAAGAGTAAAGGTCACAGCAAAACAAAACAGTTCCTCCTGAATACATTTTTCATTGAAATGTAATATCAGAAAACTATGCAGAGTCATGTACTTTTTGCACACAACATTGTATCAAATTAAAATTTGTTATAACCATCATGTGCATTAGGTTAGTGATAACAAAAACGTAACCCAATATCTGGCATAAGGAAAGAGCGAGCAACCTGAATATCCATACAGTCATGTTAAAACCCAGCTGTGACACTACTGTTGGAAAACACCAAACCAAGCAGTTGAGTGTTGTGATCCTTCTTGAGTAAATATCTGACTGTATCAAACAGCAAATCTCGAAGGAGGCCTCTGTGATGAGGTAATTTTATTGCTCATTCATAGTGCCTTGCATTTGCTGTATTTAAAATAGACACTTGTACCAATGGCCTTTTTATTATCCAAAGGGAGGGGGGGGGGGAAGAAAACAGATATACTCCAGTCCTTTTTCTTTCTGCTAGCAAAGGGAGGCAATTTGATCCAACGTGGGCTGAAACCTGAGTAGGTCACTGTACACCATGATAAAATTCCCTAATCCCTGAGCCAAATTTCCCTGAGGGGGCCCTCCTACTTCTCCTTCACTTTCCAAGCTGACTTTTCCATTCCCTCTCTCGTCTTTTCCTCCCCTTCATCTCTTTCATTTCCCCTACCTTAAAGCCTTGATATCTGATCTGCTGCTGATACTCGGGTTACAGTTTTTACAGCTTAGGCTGTCTATTGCTGTATACATTCCTTTCTTTCTGCTCTGCCGTGATTACTTACCAGAGCTTATTTTACACTGGTCCAGATGAAAGCAGTTCAGATGAAGGGAAACAGTCAGCCTGTTTGAACATTACAGATACGAAGCTACACAAGGGCACATTGTGTTCCCTCTGTCATTTCACTGCAAACATTTTGCACACTGTAACCAATTTGTTACATTATTGTATTCCTTGGATTTATGAAGAACAACTAGACATCTTAATTCATCAGTAAAGAAAAAGGGTAAATGGTCATTACAGGATTTTAACTTTCTCAGCCAGTCAGAAAGTCAAACCACTTTTTTTTTTTTCTCCCTCTTCTTTTCCCTTCTTAGGTGATCACAGCCAACTGTCCTACTAAAAATGCATAGCATATATAGCATAGTTTACATTGAAAGGTTGGCTATGAAAGGTTCTGCTATCAGGTGTCTCACTCTTAACCAGAAATCACATGGGTTCAAAACACCGGTTCTGCCCACCTTTAGTTTTTAAGTCAGCTGAAATCTTGATGTTCCTAACCTTAAGGAGCTACCCATGATGAAAAAAAAGAGAAACTCTCTACATGAAGGTTAATGTCAGTGCTTAATACCAAAGCATTAGTTTTAAATTGTGAAATTTTTCTCCTTCACACAATGTTGTTTTTGTTTCTTCCTCACCCTTTCAGACAAACATCTGTTATACTGTAGAAGAACAACTATCTCCCAAACCGCTGAGTGTGCCTGCAGCCAAAGTAAACAAAACAAACCCAGAGGATCCAGCACAGTCAGCCTTTATATCCAGCCAGGATAACATTTCACATGTTTTGATTAAAATTAGCTAATTTGTAATTCTAGAACCTATGAAACTTAAAAGCTGCAATCCATATAGATCGCATTAGGCGATGCTCTGAGGGGCCAATGTCCTGTACTACAGACCTCTGCAGTCCTCAAAACTATGTGAGATTACAATGAGCAAATGACTCTCTGGTGCCTGCACAGAGCCCTCTCCGAAAATAGGATGTGTCACATATCTTGCAAAGAATACCACTCCTCTGGACTTGAAACTACTACAGTTTGTTTCCAAAGAGATGGACCAACACGTTATTTTGTTCATTCCCCCTAACAGTACTCTTGTCCGCATTTCCAGCTGATGTGCATGCGGAACCGTGCAGACACTCATTATGCAGACAGCAGCAACAAGAATGCCTGCCTCAGGCAGGAAAGGCCACCTAACCGAAAGTAGTGGTGGGCAAAAGAGGGGAGAGAGGAGGGGACTGCGCATTCCAGTTTAATTTCACGTGGGGAGATCAATGTTTCAGAAAGCAAAGACATTTTCACTAGGCATCATGCATATTTATACACTCGCCTATACAGTGTATGTACTATGCGAACGTGTGACATTTTCCAGGCAGTCTTCCACTTACAATCAGCCTTTTAATAAATGACATATTCAAATTAAATCTCAGCAGTTTTATCTCGTAGCCAGACTATGCTGTTTTAGTCACTTTATCTGCACATTTAACAACAACAAGTTCAGCTGAAGTCTCGCAATACATCGTTACCAACTTTGGGGAATTAGAGACGCAAAACAAACAGACATGGAACAGACGTGGAAAACAGGCGCAAAAAATAGACTGGTCAAGCCTGAAACAGCGACCTAATGATAAAATAAGTTCCAAAATAACGCTTTTGTGCGATCGCAGCCATCCCAACATCTGGAGCGGCCGCCAGCGCACAGCTGGATTGGCACCGGTTCGCATCGGGCGCAACAGCCCTCCTCACGGTAAATACACTTGCATCAAAAACAGCCCTCGGACAAGCCACCTTTCAGCGACACCTCTGCGCTGCCACGAACCGCGGAGCGAAGCGGTACAGCAGAGGAGGCGGCGAGAGGGAGAGGAAGAGAAAAGCGGTCTCCGCGCTCAAGTGCGAGACTGATGCGCGGCTCAGACCGCAACGTTTCACTTTGACAATTTAATTACACAGTTGCAGCTGGCTACTGAAAAAGGAGAGAAATACAATGTTTCAAAGAGGTCCCTTTCTTTCCCAACTTTAAGGGCTTCCCCCCTACCTGAGGGGATGGCTATAGAAAGAAAGAAAAAAAAAGAAGAAATAGGCTGATCACTGGCACCCGAGGAGCTCAAAAGCCCAACGAGGGAGAGATATTTTTAAAAAACAAATAAAGCTGGTCAATGAACAGGATTTGCAGCCTGTGAATTCGTCTCTGTTTGCAGCCCAGGAGGCGGAGTTGAGACACATTCAGTGCATCCTACAAAAAAAAAAAATGACAAGAGATCCTTTCTTATTGCATCTCCATGCTCGGAGGCGGGGGGGACGGGGGGGAACCCCGCTCCCGTCCCCATCACAGGCACCTACCTTCATCTCCTCGTTGATCTCCCGCTTCACCGGGTGCGCCGGCTTCCTGCTCCTTTTATTTTCGGGAGGTCTCCCTTCTTTCTCCATTTCTGCCATTTTTTGCGCCTACTTGGTGGTGGTGGTGGTGGAGATGAAATGGCTGCTGGTG
>JAWWEV010000115.1:71296570-71313264 GCA_035583235.1 Hafferia zeledoni
GGTGGAGATGAAATGGCTGCTGGTGCTCTGGGGGGGCCGGGAGGGGCGCGGGGGGCGGCGGCGGCTCTCAGTGGTGGCGGGCGGCGCCGCGGAGGGCCCGGGGGGAGCGCAGCGGCGGCGGCGGGGCGGGGGTCGCGGGCGGGCAGGGGCGCGGGTGCCCCGGCGAGTCAGCCATCTTCTGCCTCGCCGCCGGCCCGCATGGGAGCGGCGGGGCGGGCGGGAGGCAGCGCGCAGCGAGCCGGCCCCGCGCCTGCTGTGGCGCTGCTGGCGGGCTGCCGCGGAGGGGGCGGCGGAGCGAAGGGGGAGGCCGGCCCCGGACCGCCGGCGGGCGGGGCTTGCCGGCACCGAATCGGCCGCCGCTGCCCGCCATGGGAGCCGCGGAGGGGGGAGGCGCCGCGCCGAGCACCGGGCGGAGCGGAGAGGAGCGGAGGGGAGAGGAGAGGAGCGGAGCGGAGGGGGCGGCGCGCCCCCTCCCCCAGCCCCGATGCGGGAGCGGGACCGTGTGCTCCCCACGCACACCCGACGGGTCCCGTCCCGTCCCCGCCACCTTCAGCCAGGGGTCTTCGCCTGACTACTGTTTTCCCCTTTATCTGAGGATGAATGGTTTGGTGGGACGCGCTTCATCGAGGAGGTGCCGGGTTACAGCACACACTGTGGGCGATACATTGATTATTCCTGGGCTGTGCTTTCCCTCTTTCCCTGGCAGTCCCTGATTACTGATACAACACAGTACGGCGTGGGGGTGTCCATTGTTCCCTTAGTCTAAATTGTAATCGTACGGGGTTGCTCGTTATGCCTGCGCTACACCTTAAAATGATATATGTTTTATAAAAGCACCCAAACCCGCAGTCGAAAGATAAACTGCATTCCGTGTGGGTATGAGTAGGCTCCCCATAAAAATCTCTGTTGAGCCTGTCAAAGACAAGTTAGTTTTGCGTACAACAATGTCTAATTTACATTCTCTGTTTCCGAGGCTTTAAATCACTGGCACTTCCCAGCATGAAAAGTTGAGTGCAACTTTGCTCATTTCGTGACTAAAAAGAGCTTTGCCTGTCTGCTTCAGATGGCAGAGCGATTACAGACACGGGGCACATTTTCCTCCGTGACACTGAAAATAAGAAGAAATGGGGATTTTGCATAGTCTTAGCCGTTAGAGCATCGAGCATCAAAATGTGAGATAGCAACCAGATTGTCTGTAAAATCCTAGAGCGCATCTGCAGTGGTAAGGTCACGGCCGCTGTGAGACGAAGGTGCTGCCACTCCCCTCACTGCCTGAATGAATCGGGCAGATGTTGGGAAAAAAAACAGCCCCGATCGTTTGTTTTCAGAGAGCACCAGGACCTGGCAGAGACCCTCGAGAAGGCTCTGCTAGCAGTGAAGAGCTGCAGAAGTACAGCCACGGCAAGGTTTGTGCTGTGGGCTCGGTCCGTTCTGCACATGCCAGGAAGACTAGGTCTGGGTTCAGACCCACCAGCAGCAAGCATGAGAAGAAACTAAGCTTTATTTTTTTTCTTGCTTGTAATATTTTAAAATATAGTGATTTCTGAAACTTATGGAAACTAACTGTGACTACAGGTAACCTGCAAATGATGGTGCTGAATAGGGAGGTTTCCCTCCTCTGCTCCACCACCAGCAGCAGCAACCTCACCTCTATGTTTTCTTCATCGTATTCTATTACAAATTAATCGGTACAGTTGAGCTCTCATCAAGTACGGCAGATATTCCCAGAATCTCAATGTATTCTTTCACACAATAGGGATAAGACAGGCAGCACAAGGGGAGGTTGCTTTTAAACAGTCTCACGTGGCTCTATGAAACCTTTGGCTGGAAAAAGCAAGCCAACTTTAGACAACTGTTCTGCTTTGAATGGCCATGATATTGCTGATAAATCAAGTCATGCTAATGAAAAAGTCAAAATCAATTACTGCATTAGACATATAGCTAGTTTCTCTGTAGAACAGATAGAAGACTTTTAATGAAAACCGTAGAACTTCTGCTTAAAGAGTGTTACCTCAAATGGTTCTTGTTCTGTGAAGCATCAGAAGACTACTGTGTATATTGTAATAAAGCACTGTTTCACTGCATAAATTTAACAGGTTTGAGTTGACAATCTGTCAAAAAGATTAATCTCAAACTCCCACCATAAACGGAACTTCCTTTAATGTCAGAAGACACTTTGAAGAATGTATTTGCAAGCCCAGGTAATGTGAATTTACTTCAGATTAGAGTGAGTAGACCAAAATTAACATCTTCAGGACCAAATCTGTCACTCCAGTTTTCCTAACTAACATCCGAAGATTTTGTTGGAAATTGAAGCACTTTGCACACCTCTTGCTACCAATTCTGAATGCTGATTCTCACTTCTTGATCACCAAGAGTAAAGTAGTAGCTTGCAGTTAGTTGGTTTTTTTTTTCCCCAGTACTTTTCTGAATACTTCTGAATGGAGATGTGAACTTATTCCTCCTGACAGTAGGCTCATTTTCTCAGCTCTTTAAAAAGAACCTCCAGTCCCCCAGTACCTCATCAACCACCAGATGAAAGCCACAGTCTTAAAGCATATCCTGTTTTTCTCAGAATTTTACATAGGACTGGGACAGATACAAAAGTTCTACCTCTCTGTGTCCTAATAATAATATCTCCATCTGACAGTAGGTTATTTCTGCAACTGTCATGATTCCTCCTTTTCTAGAGCTGCTATTACCTTTATATATTGCATATTATTACACTGCATATTCTTGGGAAGTTTTTCTTCTAGTGATAGCATATGGAGGACCATCAACTGTCAACACAGAAGTTCATGCATTTAGAGTGCTCAGATGTTATCTGACACACATTGGAGGTACCAAAATAAGTTTTGGAAACCATCTAATTATTCCACTTGTTACTGGGAAGGGAATGAGTAACAAAAAGGAACGCTTTCAGGTTTCAGTGGTAGCTCATGAATTTGTAAGGGGAGGCAGAATATCAGAATCTATGGAAGCCACAAATTTGTCAGCCAGACAATGGCATTAATTTGAACATCTCCAAAAAACTATGAGAAAATAAATCTGGTATTTGCATTACAGAGACTCTAACATTAAGCATATTTACTGAACTGTGACAGCACGTATTTCTTGTGTGAAAACCTGTATTTTTGGTAAAGAAACCTGGTTCAGTATTTCTCAATATGGATTCTACAAACATCTTAAACAGGTGAATAGAGGTGACTGGATCAATAGAACTGCTCAGATTTATTCTATCAGACAGAGATACTGGGGTATGTGTAACAGCAAGCAGTTTGCGGCCAAAAATGAAATGCTGATCCTGTGAGAATCAGTGAAGATTTTACCCCTGATCTTAATGAGACCAAATTCCTTGTGAAATTTCCAAGGTGATTTTAAAATAATCTATTGGAGTGTATGCTTTAACCACAGTGTGATGGAGAAAGTTCCTCACTGTCTTGATGGTTCAAGGCTTTGAAGCTGGTTGGGGTTTTTTTTGTTAGCTCATTGGTCACTTTCAAAATTGGGAAGAAACTTTGGGATTCTGACTTTTAGTGGTCTGTAAGCCACCTGCAAGGTTCAGGACCCTGCTGTATCTGAGTCATGGCAAGAATCTGAGCTTTTCATTCCATTGACCAAGTACATGTTTTACACCTAGGGTGCCTTGCCAAGCTCTATATTTTTGTTCTTTGTATTTTCAGCTCTGAATTTGCACTTGGATTTTTGCAAGCACAGTAGTTTGGACTTCTGAAAAGCAAATATTGTTTGTAAAATGGCAGGTGCAAATGAGTTGCTTAAAATAAATCACTCCAGGTTTAATTTATGTTCTATTATTCATATTCCTATTTATTAGTATTTACTAGTGTTTCCTATTTATTTAGTATTAAAAAAGGTACCTAAGTACCAGAGCTGCTTTTCAGATAACACAAAAGCAACACTTTGCTCTCAGTTCTTCACTTTGGTATTTATTTATGTGTAAGCCTCTTTAATATTATTATCGAGATATTTCTTCTGTTTTTTGCCTGCTCGGGAGGACGAGATAAACAAGCAGGCCTGATTTTTCCATCTGGTAAATATGTAAGAGGCACGACGGCTTCAAAAGCAAAAGGTTTTAGAAGGCAACGGCGACAAACAAACGGCTCTCTGGGAGCACACTGGAAACAACGTGACGGTCTCAGAGGCAAAATCGGGACAAGCGGGGTCATTCCCGGAACGGCGGTGCTGCCCGGCGGGAGGCGGGACGGGAGCTGCGGGCAGGCGAAGGGGCCGCGGCCCCGCCGCCCCCGGCCCGAGGAGCAGCATCCCTGCCCGGCGGCCGCGGCGAGAGCTCCCCCTCCTGTCCCGCTCCTTCTCAGCACGGCGGGAAACGCATCATGGAGCCTCGGACACCGAAACGTGTTTAAGCACCAGTCTGCGTGCGTTTATGCACGTATAAACCCGCACGTACATCCACCCACACAGGAGGAGAGCTGAAGGTAAAAAGGAAGGCTGTTGTCTTTTTTTTTCTTTTTTCTTTTTAATTTTTTTTTTCTCCCCCAAGTAACAGCCCCAGACGTTGCAGGCCAAAGTAAAGGTGCGGCTCGTAACTGGGTTCTCTTAATATTGCTGATAATTTACTTTATTATTCCCTGCTTGCCAGGGTTTTGTCAGCTCTCCATCAGGTTGCTTAGTGATGCCAGTCATCGTGGAAAACATATGTCTATGCAGTCTTTCACCTGTATCCAAGGGGAAGCCACAATAAACAGCAATTTAAATTCAGGTATTCGGCTTGCTGAAGTGTTTAATTAAACAAAGAAATTCATTATGTGTGTTCACAGAAAAGTTCTGTTACGTTGACTTTTTTTTTTTCATTTGACTAGAAGAGGAAATGTTCCTCTGACTTTTTGTATAGCATGCTAAGATGATAGATTATTTATGCCATCAGAAGAAAATAAATGCTCTGAATAATTAAAATATTGCCTACCGTTTTTTTTTTTAAAGTACACCCAGCCATTTTTGTACACGTGGAAAACATGTATGTGAATTTCTCCCTTGCTTCAGTTCCACCCAATCCCCACTTCTAGTTCGGTGATGTTGTTTCACCCATACCTTCGAGTAGCGGTACATTCCACTCATTCCGGAGCTTGGACGAATGCCCACAGCATTACTTGTACACAGTAGTGTCTTTAGATTCCTTTCTGCTGTGGATACTAATCTCAATCCAGAGTTTTCTCAGACGATTAAAGGCTGCTCTGCAAAATGTCAAGAGGTGGCCTCTCGAAAGCAGACACAGTATGGCAGTTGAAAAGGGAGTATTGGTGGCTTTCCAAATACAAAGGTCTGGAAATGTTTGGAGGTATTTTAATATTGATGAATATTTCATTTTTTTGTGCTGCTTTAGGGTATCAGTGTCAAATCTGTACAGTTTAATGGCAAGACAGAGCCTTAATACTGTTAATGTTTTTCAAAGTTCTGGCAAACTGTATTTAACTTATGAAAACATTAATAACTATTGCTCTTCTGGCATGAATCTTCACATAATTTGATAAACAGAAATTTTAACTTGTTTCTCAGATTCTTTGTCAAGTATTTTCAAGTCTTCTGTTAAAATGCATTTTGTTTCTTGTTAAATTTCTCATGTTCCCCACATCAAAAGTAAGCAAGAAGAAGTCTTTAGCATCAGAAAACACCCACGCCATTAAAAATCAATCAATATTAAACCTTTTAAAAGGTAGCAATACATTAAAAACCAAATTAGTAAAAATACACCCCGGACACCAGTATTGACTTTGGGGAAAAATCTTTATCATCTGTCTACTGCTACACTCTATCTATCCACTATGGCTATTCAGTGATGCTTTCATATTAAATATAATGCCAAAGATCAGGTAGAAGAAAATTAAGGACACATGGGTGAGCGAGAAATTTAGATACATTATAACAGACTTGAACTTGACTGTGACAAACTATGGGTTTGCAGCCTCTAAACTTCATTATGATTAAGGACTATACCTCAGAATGAAATTAATCTTTTCAAAAGAGATTTTGTGAATCTTAAGGTTTCATTTGGTCCAAAACAGTAGTCTACTTTCTCTGTCATACAGGTTGGTAAGAACACATATGAAGACCTACTTTCTTGAGGACTTCTTCTTTTCTTGTTGTTGATATCCAAAATTCTGACCTGAGCTTATTCTGACCTCCTTACTCTCTGTGTGCTACGCCCCTGTTTCTCACATACATTGAAAGCAGAGAACTGTCAAAGTCAGAAGCTAAACTGGACAGGGGTGAAGACTTGTGCTCAGCAGCGGTCCTACAGCTGTAAAGCTTCCTCTCAGGTGAACTGAGAATATTTACAGCCAAGGGACATTCAGTTCTTCACCTTTAGTTTTTTGACAATTGCTGTTTTCATTCTTTCACTTCTCCAGCAGAAAAAGGCAGGAGGGAGTTGTGTTGCTTTTCTTTATTGAATGTGTAAGTCTACCAGATGCTACAACAACAGAAGGAGCAGGGGAGAGGTTTGTAGAACTGGGATATAGCAGAAAGTTCTCCTTTCTTTTTAACTTCACTCTTTTCTTTTTTAAAAAATAGATTAACTGTGCTGATTCCTGAAAATATTGTTGCAGTAATCTACATCAAGTTCTTCCTAAAAGGCATCCCTCCTCTCTTGTCTTTCTGTGAGGAATAAAAGAATTTTTTACAATAACGACAGTGGTTTATACATTTTCTCATAATCCTGTATTTCCCCAGTGAGCTTTGTTACATGATATAGTATGTCAGTTTAAGTAACATCTGTCAAGGGATGGAAAGCAATTGCAGGTTCTTTTCATTCATAAAGTCATTCTGGAATTTCTTCAACCTTAATTTTCTTGTCATGCTTTCAAAAACATTACATCATTTTGTCCAAATTACCCCCTGCATTGCATATACAAGATACAGCACGTTATTTGTTTCTTTCCTGGACCCAAAGAAACATGTCAAAGTCTCTACACTGACATATACTAAATGATTTAGACTTGGGTAAAGTTGTGCTTTGACATATCATTATTTGGCAATTGCTCTTCTAACGCAATCCTTGCTTTCCTGCCAGTTTCTACCTAGAATTCTCCATGACACGTGATTCAATCTCTTGATTTTCTCAGTTATATTTACGTTAATTTTATACATCCTAATACATAACGGCAATGCCTTTGCATTGCTGTGGTGAAAAGTCTGTCAAAAAATCCAAACATATCTTGGGAATGCATAACAGAAACGTATTCAGGACTGGAATGGGGCACATATTCAGCAAAGAATATGTGCTGAAATTGGAAGGGACCTCTGGACATCTCCCGGCTCAAAGCAGAGCAAGTTGATTCTGTGTCCAGTCAGGTCTTAAATATCTCCAAGCATGGAGACTCCACAGCATCTCAGGGCTACCTATACCAATGTTTGATGACCTTCACAGTAAAAAACCCCTTTTTCTATGTTTACATGCAATTTGCTGTACTTCGATATGTGCTTATGTATCCCTTGTCCTTTCACTGCAAAAAGCCTAGTTCCACCTTCTCTATTTGCCTCCCTCCACTCAGGTACTTATACACACTGATCACATATCTCCCTGGCCCTTCTCTTCTCCTGGCTGAACAGTTCCAAATCTCTCAGCCTTTCCTCTTACATCAGATGTTCCCATCTTTTCATCATCTCCAAGGCCCTTCACTGTCCTTGTTCCAGTGTGTCCATGCCTCTCTTATACTGGAGAGCCCAGACCTCAATCCAGTACTCCAAATGTGTCTCACCAGGGCTGAGATCACCTCCCTCAACCAGCCAACAGTGCTCTTCCTAAAGCACCCCAGCCCTCTTTTCTTTAAGGCTCCACTGCTGGCTCATGTTCAGCTTGTTGAATGCCGGGGTCCCCAGGGCCTTATCTACAAAGCTGCTTTCCAGCTGCTTCTCCAGCTGTATTACTGCAAATATTGTCCGGATCTGGGTGCAGGATTTCACATTTCTTTGCCGAAATTCATGAGATTCTTGTCAGCCTATTCTCCTGCATCTTATTAAATTTTCTTTGATTTATGATCTTCCAGGTAATCAGTAATACTATTATCTGGAAGTATTTTGTTTTCCTGACCTGTGTGGCTTTTACTAATTAAATCATGCATGTAACATTAATAATCTATGTCTCAGTGCCATAATCAAAAATAGATTTTGCTCAAAGACCGTCCTGAGAATCCTTTTCTACACAGGTAAGATTTTTTGCCTTAAAACATGATCAATATATGTATCTGTCTCTATCTAAGATTCTTGAAGTCAAGTATGGTTATTGATTTCTTTTCATAGTGCTACTAGTCAAGGCAGAATTGACACGTCCTCACCACTCCCTTTCAGGTCACCAGAGGATGTGCATGGGAGATGGTCACATACAATTTCCATCCTACCCAGACAGATGGGAAAAGGCTTGCCATGAGACTTCAGCTTTGGATAACTTCTGGGAGCTGAGGGTCAGAAACTCCACGTGTATTTCTATTAGCATGCACTGAAATCCTGCCCACACAAACATGATAAACCCTGCCACCCTGGGGTTTATTTTGAGTGTCACTAGAGGTCCCCAGGTGCACCACCATTCCTGCAAGCTCAGACAGCCCTGGCTTGCAGAGCCAAGGCTCTGTATTATTGCTTGCTCCCATTCCCCAGGACAAAGTGAGAAATTGCCTTCTGCATACTGTAAGCGTGTCACAGACAGCGCCTCTTGAGCCCTGGTGTGAGGAGCTGTAGCCTGAGTTTTATTGGCTTTGCCTGTACTGCCAACACCAAAACAAGGTCCAAGGCCAACTTCAAAACACTGCCACCCATAAGATCAGTTGGGGTCTTCTTGTCTGTTGTTAACTAATATTACAACTGCCAGTTACTATTACAGCTGTTTTCCAGATGAGAAATCATTGGGAGAGAGATAAAGTGACAAAACACATGTACTTGAAGAAACTTGTGGACGCAACTAGAACTCAGCTCTTATGTCTTGTAGGACAGTCCTGTCACCATTAGAACATGTAATCTAACCTTCTTGGAAAAAAAATGAAATGTGAGCCTCCCTTTGAACCAGCTTAAGTTTGAGCTCCCTCATGAAACACCAATGACCTTTGAAAGAACACGAGGATGGCACCACTGACAGATTTTCCCTCAGCTGGCTGCAAACAAAGTTATTTGAAATAAGTGCCAAAGCTGTAATTTATCAGGTTTTTTCACAGATTCCACAAAAGCAAGGAAATTCAAAGTTGAAAGGCTTTCTCCAGGCAGAACATGCCAGGCATTTGTGCATGAATTGCAGAAGGGGAAACGATATGTTTCTTTTAGAGCTGTTGTTGCCATCATGGAAACTGAACAAGCATCTGTGCTTCAGAAATCAGTGGATGGAAGGTGTTCCGTGAAAGGCAGCATGTGGGAAAGCAGCTTAAAATGGTGAGAGTGTACGAAAGTAGCAGGAGTTCTGAATGCCATTCGGGAGAAGAACTGGAACAAGGCTGACACATAGAAAGGTGGCGAGAAAGCAAAAAGAAATGCAAAGAGGGGTACACTGAAGGAAAGAAACCACCCACTTTTGGCTAGAGAATAGGTCTGAGCAAATTCCAAAAGAGGAACATAGAAAAAGGAAAAATTAAAGAGCAGATGGAAAGTGTATCTATTAGATGATTGTGGAGGTGAACATGTAAGCTAAAGTTTTGGTGTGTTTTACTGTGGAAACAGATACAAAGCTGAAAATCAGATGTCCCAGCAGGACTTCCGATATAGCAAAAATGTATAAATTCATAGTACACAAAACCTCTAAGATGATTCTCCTCTGTAAAAATTGCCACTGATCCTGAAAAAAATGGCAAGATTTACATTTAGTTATATTTAATTCAAGAGTACCCATTACCTTAAATCACCGTAAGGGTTGCACTGCCAGTCCAAAGGTTCTTAATTTCACTCCTGGGCTGATGATTTCCTGTGTCACTACACTGTGAAGTTATATCCAGAATAATAATTTAATACTTGAGTGCCCAGAGCCAGGCAGATGCTTTACATAAAAGTGTTCTCTTGTGCTCGTGGAGTGCCTGCAGCTCCCCCCAAGAGGTGGGTGCTAAGCACCTCTGAAAAAACAGGTCACTGTCACTCAAGAGCTCAGAAAGAAACTGAAGTGTCAAAGTTTAAGGCTAAACTTACAAGTAAGTAACATCATTGTGGAAGAGTGTGTCTCTGGAGGACTACTGTGCTTTTGGTCATTTGAATTTTAGCATGTAACAGGCATGTATTTGTAAATCAGATGCCTTTATAACTTGTAACACCCTACAGAAATGAGGATAAAAGAAAGAAGGAATTAGAGAGGAAAGAAGGAAGATGAAGGGAATTAATAAAACAGAAATGGATGGAGATGTGTTCGAGGTTCTTTAGACTAGCTTGGGCATGCCTCATTGCTTTTGAATGCAAACTATCAGGAGGCTTAAAATAAACATAATGAGGTGGAGATTCTTCTATGTAACTCATACTAAAACTGGGGAACGTGTTCACAGGATGTCTGGGGGAGAAAAGGCTAAACAACTTCAAAGAAATGCTTAGAAGAACTAAACTTGGAAGATCTGGGAAATAGCTCCATTTTCATTTATTAAACATGATAGACTTGATAGGGCATGTGGCTCAAGAAGTCTCTGAAGTGCGGTCAGGTGGGAGCCGGACGGACATACCACAGGACATATTTCTGTGTATTTTCTTGATTTCTTATTCTATTCCCTTAAGCATTTCATACTGGCTCTTATGGGAGATGGTATACTACTGCAAATGCTCCTTTAATCTGACTCAATGCTCTTATATTCTATTTTACATTAGTAGATCATGATTTCCCTTCTATAGGTTACTTAGCTGTGCTGGCCTAGATTAATTTTTCTTCCTCTTGTCCTCCTGCAGCAGTAACTATGACTGCTATAATGTCTGAATATTAACAATTTTAGAGCATGTACTGAAAAGGTGGGCAGGCATTTTAATTACAGGGATTAGAAGGAGAACAGATGGAAGTGAGTCAAGTGCCAGGTAAATATAAATGCATCACCCCTTGTACCCTGAAGGTCATCACTCTCTGTCTCCAATGGATTGATATCAGGATAAATTCAAAAGCAGAGGGAATACTGCTAGAAAACACCTATATTTAACAGAAGGCTTTACCTAGACATGGGGGAAAGTGTGTAGATAGCACAGTATAATATAGATAAATACCTTTTTAATTTTCCCAAAGCCATTTACTCAGTGCTACTTAAAATACATTATTTTGTTCAATCACAGAATTACAAGGATGGATCCAAATGTTTAACTTGTTTTTTCTAACTCAAATTGAAAAACCGTTTTCTTTATCATTCAGGTTCACTTTCATACATTGACACTTGGTTCCCAGACTGCCATTACTCTCCACCTGGTAACAACACAGTGAGTGAGCACAGAGAGAGCGAAGTCCCTTAGAAATCTGTTTACTCAAGTGCTCTGGGCTTTAAAGTTGATCACTAAACAGCCAGCCAGCGCTGAGTCTCTGGCGCAGAGTGCTCATGCTGTGCAGCACTGCCCAGGGAATGGCCAGTGGCTTTCTCAGGAACTGAATCTTTCAGGGATGCTTCAAAGAGGACTCATAAATAGAAAGGTACAGAAACCCAGGTGGAGGTAACAAAGGCACCAGTGACTTCTGCAAAGTTTACTTCAGAGAAAATGTGCAGCCAGCCTTGGTGGAGAATACACAGCTTCTATTCTAAGTAATAAAAAGAGAGAAAAAGAGCACAAACACAGCCTTACTAGCAGAAAGAACATTTAGTATTGTACCTGTGTTTTGATTATGCATGTGAACAGCAAGCAGCAAAATATAAATAATGCTTCATAAATTACATATATTTAGTCCCTGAGAAGTAAGTATTTTAGCTGAGAAAGGTTTCCATTTATTTATTTAAATTCATATCAAATGTGCATGTTATGTATGTTTGCCAGTTTCCTGGCCATACTCTGACTTTAATCCCTGGGTTCTATGATTACCTTGTAACTGTGGTATGATTTAGGTAGAGTTTTTTCAACTATTTTTTACATAACATAAAAATATCCTAATTTTTTTCCTGTCGGACATTCCCAAACCACATAATCTTCTGTGATTTTAAGGGATACTGAGATGGAACTTACTGGAAAAATCCATAGAAAAGCTAGAGATTTGTGAAGTGGGGAGATTAGTAGAGCGCATGTGGGTAAGCTTTTGTTCACCATAGCTGTCATTTCCCTCTTGCCCAAACCATGAACTTCTTAGGCAAGGGACCATTTCCTTTGTTCTGGTTTTGAAATGTGTCTGCCTGGAGTTTTCCACTGCTACTAGTGTTCAGTTAAATAGAAATAATAAATAGTGAATGGGTTGCTGAGCTTCAGAGGTGGGGCTAATCAGCCGAGGCTTCATAGGGTAGTTAATGATGGATTAGAAATGGGGGAACTGATAAAGCTGAATATTTAAAGGCTAATATTGTACAGGATGATGGATGCTTTGTCAGCTTCGATTGTGTATGACCAGAACTAGCAATGTGCTTATCTTCCTCCTCCTTCTTCAGTAGATTACTCAGCTCCAAATCACTGCTGTTTTGATAGTCTCAGTCCAAATTCCCCTGAGTGGAATTCCACCTGTCAGAGGAGATGGCCTAAGAGACTGTCTCACAATTGAAATTGGGTTGAGCGGTGAAAGAACAATGACTCTACCAAGGAGGTGTGTGATCAGCTGCACACTCGTCTGCTCCTGTTCATACTTGGCTTGCTGAAATGGAGGGACTTCAATTGATTTTGGTATTTCTGCAGTGCTGACTGATGAACCACTGAGGAGGGAACTGTGTTCTGTGCGAGTGTGGTGTGGGGGAGGGGGGAACGTCCCTCTGCTTGTGCAGCGCTGCTGAGAGCTACGGGGAGCTTTGGCTTCTCATCTGCGCTGTGCACCAATGAGCTACTGTATCACTGCGTTTTGTGTGCAGAGCAAAAGGGTAACATACACCTAACTCTGTCAAAGGATCCCTATGCATCACAGCCATATATATTTATTTGTTTAAAACAAACAACCAACAAAAAAGCATTTGTTATTTATTACCCAGCAATACATCATGTTCTGATATTGCTATCTCTTCAGGCATATTTAGGCTTAAAAATTAACACCTTTTAGCGTCAAATTCCACCCAAGGGACATGACTCCTACTGAAACCAACTGATGCTAAATGCTGGTGTTTTTTCAGCATCTAACTATAGGATCAATAAGGCCTTCATCCTTGTCGGTAGTCTGTCAGCTGGTAGGAAGACAGGCAGCCTTGTAGACAAGACACAGACAATGAGGTCAAGAGAAATGGATTCTTTCCTCAGTTTGTCTTACGGGTTTTGCAAAGCCTTGGACAAATCACACAACCTCTCTGTTAAACCTCCTGACTTCCAAAACTGAAATGATCATAACTGTCTCCTTCTCAAGGATGTTATGGAGTAAATCAGTTCTTGGAGAGGGGGAAAGGGGAGGAAGGAGGTGTGTAGGAACAACAACTGCCTGGATGCTTTGAAAGGAACAGACATATTTCTGTTAGTCTTGATTTTTGTACACAGCCTTAGAGTGCACCTAAGCTTTAATATCATAAAATGTTAGAGGATTTGGTTATATAGGCAGGGTATAGTTAGTAAATATATTAACATTGCTAGTCTCATTCTCCTACGGCCATCATTTGTTTTAGGTAACTCCAGGGTAACTACAAAAGATTGAAAGATCAAATGCTCCTATCGTAATCAAATGAGGGTGCTCTGCAATTGTTTTATCTCAGATGGTAGTCAGAAAAATGTTTCCACATTTCATTTGCTAGAAAAGATACCCAGAGCTGGCATTAGCAGTGGCTTTGATGTATTCTCTGGTACATTGGTCCAGAGCATGCTGATGTAAACAGAAGTGTCTCTTGACCTGTCATCTTTGTTCTTCAACTTTGATATTGGCCTCCTCCAGTGGTTTCTTTCTCCTCCTGGGGAGGCTTAAAAAAGTCAACTGATGGAGGAAAAAAGAATTTCAGTTTTCTTCTCTGCTTAAGACTCTAAAGAAATGGACACATCTATTGTACAGTCACTGAACCTCTTGAAATAGTTGGGTTTTTCTCTTGAATCCTGCAGGGAAAAGAGCAAAGAAGGAAAAAAAAGGCATGTAGTTTTGTCCACAACTTATAATATGGTAAGTACATCATACTTTGCTCCTGATATTTTGAGGGAAAAACTGAGAACCTCTGCTTCAGAAACAGGCAGCGCAAACAGCAATGCCTGTGGGTAAGTTGGTCCATCATCGCCCACTATTCGACCCTGCCTTTTGATGCCTGTAACTGTCAAATATTAGCTAACTTGTAATGATTTTTTCCTGTGACTGTTGTGTCAGCTTGAAGTTGATTTTTAAAATAGTTCAATCAGTTTGCAAAATGAGGTTGGCAATAAAAAATACATTCTGCTTCAGTTAAAAAATATTGTTGGGTTGTACGACTGAGAAACTCTCCATGCTTCTGTACCTGAAATCTGGCAAAGGATTTGATGGGTCCCACCCACAAACATGTATAATAAGGGAAGCCCATGATTAGGATGCAGGCTGTGCAGACAAGATGATGAGTGGAATTTAATGAGTAAAAAATTAGGAAGCTGTGACAATAAAGAAAGAACAGTAGCCTGTAGGGATCCTGTGTGGGACTTAAGCAAAGATGTGAGGATGTTGGGAGAAAGAAACCTTGAATTTGTACCAGGAGCTAAAAATTAACTACTTAAGTAAGACTCTGAGGTTTTCAAAAGAAGGGAAAGGGATGAAGGGACTGCGCTGAGAGTGAGAGACAGAAAGTCCTTGGGTATTACAGCTCAATCTTCTCAAAGAGCCTCTGTGCCCAAAAAATAATAAAAATAAAAAGCTATAAAAGTCACTGACAAAGTGTTTGCTTTATTACTCCAGTGATTGCTGCATTGAAAGAACATGAACCTACTGCTGCTGAATTCTGAGGAAGCTCTAGTGGCACTGTGTGGTGTTACAGACATCAAGGGTCTTGTCCTAGTTCTAAACCATGTGGATGTAGAAGAGTTCTACACAAAGGTTGCAGAGGTGTTCAGCTTTTTAGACTGTAACACAAAGAACAGGAATTTTGAAAAGTGAAGGTCTCACACATTAGGAGATGCTGCCCATAGTACCCCAACTCCCCTCAGTTCATATGCATTATTTTAAGAAGAATTTAATTGCATAATCATGTTAGTTTTTCACAGAACAGTTACCACATTAAGTGCAAGAATGGATATGGCTCAGCAAATGAATCAAGGAGCTTGTCACCATTACAGGGTAGCTCCTCTTAAGTACATCCCTCTGGCAATTTTCATTAACTTAGTCTTTCTGCACAGAAACATGCCACTGCATTCTGCCCTTTTAAACTGTGTTTATGAGCTGAAATTCCTCATTTAGCAACAGTTTGTTGTGTGACACCAGCTAACCAAACTGCCTCAATGGCAGCTCCTTCAAAGCAAAGTTTTATTCTCTCTGAGACAGGCAGCACAAAAAGCAAAGATTTGACAGCAGAACCTTACCTCATATGTCACCTTTCCACTTTTCATAGAATCATAGAATCATACAATTGATTTTTTGGAAAAGACCTCAGAGATCATCGAGTCCAACCCTTGGTCTATCTCTAGTCCATTTACTAGATCATGGCACTCAATGCCATGTCTAATCTGCGTTCAAAAATCTCCAGGGATGGGGAATCCACCACCTCTCTGGGCAGGCCATTCCAATGCCTGATTACTCTTTCTGTAAAGAATTTTTTTCTGATCTCCAACTTAAATTTTCCCTGGCAGAGCTTGAGCCCGTGCCCCCTTGTCCTTGTCCCACAGGTCCTGTCTATTCTACATTTTCCTCTCTCCAGTTTGGGAAAGGCCACCTATGAAATGCCAGAGGCATGTCCAGTTGTTGTTAACTCCACGGTCAAAGCCCTCTCTGTAGGACAGTAGGTTTTAAAGTTTTGCAATTGTCTCAGGCATGAGAATAATAAACACCTTGTCATTGCCCTTGAAAAACGGGTAAGGATGTTCCTTTTTAGCAGCTTTTCCCTTGTAACTCCTGAAGTTATTTCTGCTTTCCTGGACATCTTTATTTGTGATGCAATTGTTTTCCATTTGCATCTTCTTCTACAGTATCCTTCAATGTAACTCTCTTCAATCATGTGGAACAGTGCAAACAAAATAAAGTGACCTGTATCTTATATTTGTAATGTAAACACCCTAATTTTTCATGTGAATGTAGCCAATGAACAATTTTCTCATCAGAACTCCGCCTGATTTGTTGAGACAAAGCCTTGAAGTTATAGGAAGAGTAGATGTGCAGTAAAAACAGAATAGCTCATGTTCTTGCTGGAGTGTTTGTGAGACTGAGAAAGTAATTTAAATCCAATTTCTGAAGATGGCCAGTGAAATTTCCTCCTCCTGGGTACAGAAAATCCCCCCTCTGAATTCACAAAAGCTTTGGGTGCAGGTAGCTGCAGAGGCATCGTGATGTCTGTGCTCAGAATAAATGAAAGATAATGACATACAGCACACCATACTGTAGAATTGTGGGACCCAGAAGCCTTCAGTTGGGCATTCAGAGTAAGCTGTCAACTTTGATGTTAATGTATGTATGTATGGCCAGACTTGGCGAACGCAGATTTGGGCAGGGCTCTCCCCACGTGGGTGTGCCCTTCCAGCCTGCACAG
>JAWWEV010000115.1:71320748-71331242 GCA_035583235.1 Hafferia zeledoni
GGCTAGTTGGGGGGGGAAGGCACCCTTTTCACTCTGTCTCGGACAGTTGGCGTTTTGCCAGCTCAACCCAAGACAGTGTGGCCTCACCAACACAGAGTACAAGGGAATATGTTATGATAGACTTGAGTAGTAATTTCAAACACCTTCATCATGTTACATCCCTTGTAAATGTTGGTACTCCCTAGGGGTTTCTGTTACCATACTCACTGTTAAGTAAACCCTTTTTGGACACCAAACCCAGTTCATCGTGTGTTTTGACTGAATGATCTCACAACGAGATGTTGTGGAAAAGTTAACTTTGGAAGGTAAAAAGACATGGAAGAAGTTAAACCATTGTAGGTTCATATGGGGACTGAAACTTTATTCTGACTACTTCCATATTGTATATTATTCCTTGTACCTGTAGCCTTCAGTACAGTTCTCAGTCAGCCACCACTTAATACTGTCTTTTACAGTTAAGAGGAAGAGCAAATCCATTTTTGTAGGTCACACTCTTCCTTTATGCTGTATTAAGGTAGAATGGGATGAATAGTTGTGTGCTGTTTGTTCTTTCTTCCAGGGTTTGTTTTTTTGTTTCTCTTCCTGCATAAATTTCACCAGTGTATGTTTTTGATTAGTTTTCTGCATGAACAACTTTCATCTACTTAAATGCTCATATCTGTCAGTTACTGCTCTTTTGAAGAGCTGACAGTACATGAAAGTTGTACCAAAATTTATGCACTTGGTTCACAGTTCATGTTTAAGGGACCTTAACTTTCTTGGGTTTTGTTTTTCTAAATACTACATTTTGTTGGATTTGGCACTGATAATCTCATTCTTGAAGGTAAAACGTATTAGCCTGTCAAGTGTATATGTGGGTATATATATACATTTTAAAAAATCATTGGAAACCTATGCTAAAAAAATCCGACATGGATACAGTAATATTCAGAGTGAGATACATTGACTGTCTTAAGCTGTAATGGACAAACTGATGGAGACATCTCGAAGGGGTAAAAAAATATTTAGTCAAGTTTGGTGCTTTTATTCATTCCTTTTTTTTTTTTTTCCCTCACTGAATTAGGAAACCATAGCTCAGGAAGTAAAGGCAGTCATTGTCATGATCATGGGTTTGTTGTAGATGTTGAGAGAGGCTGAACTGATGATTAAACAGCCAGTTTTCATCTCTAGTGTTGCTGAGTTCTTGTCTTATCATTCATTGATAGTATTTGTGCAGAGGAATTTATGTAAAGGATGTTTAATTGTATGGTACAATTTTCTGCCGAATATTATGCCACCATAAGCAAAGTAGGATTGAGTAGCAAATCTGCAATATGGATGTGCAAAAGCTCGGCCACAAATTCAATTTTCTTGCATTTGAATAATTGCTTTTTTGCAATGATTCTAATTTAAATATCTTTACAGTGCTTCTCATTTAAATGTGTGTTGAATCCAGGCTTCTGTGCTTATGAAGAATGTATTATTTCAGCATGTCTTTGTTAGCAAAGTGTTTTCAGTAGGTGGTGATTCTGTTTGGGCTTTTTTACAGAATTATTTACGCTGGAAACTAATACAGTATCCTGATGTTGGTAAGTTCTGGCATTTTTTATTGGGAATACGAGTCTGAAGATTTCAGTGGAATTTCTTGTACTCCTCAGTCTGATTAAACGAAAGACCTTGGCATTTCTTAGGCTTGCATTTCAAGCATGTGACAAAGAAACTGAATGTATAATGAGCAGATCCAAGTGCCAGTCAGTCTTGAAAGGATGTAGGATACTGCACCTAGAGAAAACTTTGCTTTACTTTGGGCACACAGTAGCCTAAAATGAAGGTAATTTTTAAAGTTCACGTCTGTTCTTTCCTGCTTTCAAGTACAATTGATTTATAATGCATGTGAATATTGAATTCCAAGTTTAATGTACTAGTGAATGACTGCTAGGTCAATGTTTGCTCTATGCAGGAAAAGAGTACTGAATAAGGGGAAATAGTTTCAAAATAATTCCTTCTGTAGCACAGAAAAGAGTTGCCAAATATGCCTTTCTGTGAAGTGCAAATGAGAACCAATGTCAAAGAGTAATCAAAATTAGTATTTGGGTTACTGGAAGTGGTTTGCACTTAGTGAGTCTTCTATTTGTCTGTCTTAAGTTAACTTCTTTGCCTTACATGAATGAGGGGAAAAGTACTTATCCCAGGGATTTTTCTCTTTCTGAGGTCTGTATTTTATAGCTTTCAAATAGTGTCCTTCCTCGGTCAAGAAATTTTCCTTCTCTGCTGCCTTCTTTGTTGATGCTGCCTCCCAGCTGCCTTCAGTTCTTGCTTTGAGGTCCTGGCAGTGAGACCAGGCAGGAGACCCCGTTGATCATTTTCGGAGCTCCTCCAAAGACCATGGGTATTCTCTGTATTCTCTGTAGCACTTCCCAATCTGTTGAGGAAAATACAAAGTTCACCAAGGACAAATGTAAGCTCAGGAGTTCATTGTTTCCATACTTCACTATAGCTTTCTCCTAGGGGTGGCACACCACTGTCTTAAATTATTAATATCTTTGCTTTACCCCACATCTGAGTGTCTTAGTTTCCCTCAGGGTAGGCACACTGTCTGCAGTGCTTGCCCTAAAGGAGCTACTGTGAGAGACAAACCCGACAGACTATAAAGGAACACTATGAATTTAAAAATCGCATCTATTACAAAAAATAAGTTTAAAATCTGTAGCAGCTGCTTTGCTGTCCTTGAATTGTCCCTGCCAATTGTCTGGCATTGACAATCACTTCAGATTAATTTTCTTTTTTCCTCTCTCTTGCTGTACAAAAGAATTGCGTTTAAGGAAAGAAAAACTGATCAAGTAGGAAAACTGGTGAGACTCGTTATATGTGTCAGCTTTTATCAAACACATGCTGTGAACTACCTAGACTTTACTTACAATGATAGATAAGGCTTAGAAATTTGCCTCAACACATCACTTAATTGAGAAACTCTAGCACTTGTTCAGCCTGCTGGAGGTTCTGCAGGTGAGCCACAGTCATCTTTTGTTCAATCCTCAGCTATTCCTAAAGAAACATCAGGGGCTCTGGCTTTTGCATTCATCTTTTTTATCTCTTTTCCACTTAAATTACTAGTGATGGTTGTTCCCCTTGCCTTCTTGTTCCCCCAGTTCTTTTCTTCGAAAGAACACTAGTTGGTTCTACTCCACACTGCTCGTCCATTTTGGGGAAAAACAGAGAAAGTCCTACAGGTAATTCTCTGTTTCTTAATTAAATGAAAGTCAATTGTTGTTATAGTTTGTTACATCTAGTTTATTTTGTTCTCCTCTTCTTCCCAGCTGGGGAAGGTAGTCATACATCTAGAAACCACCGATTCAGCTTTAATTTTCTAGTTAGAGATGTAAACAAGCAAACCCCTCAGCCTTCACTCTCAATTTGTTTCAAAAAATACTGCCTTTAGAAGGAGGTTTCTTCAAGATCAAGTGGGAATTATTTCTGATTGTTTGTTAGTTAAATGGTCCTATAAACATGAGTTGATTGATTCATTAAATGTGCAAAATTCACTAAATGCGCAAAATTAATTAATTCTGTAGAATTTGAACTCGTCAAAGAAGAAAACCATTCTCCCTAACAGCTCCCATTGTTTCTTTTCTAGATCTTCATGCTCACGGTGCAAACTTCCTGGAATGACAGATATCTTTTTCATTAAGTGCCTGTTCAGCACACTTCAGAAAACAACCATAACCAAAGGGTTGATACATCTATATGTATGTTGTGGTCCTTGAAACAGTTTACATATTTCACCTTAAAATATGAAAAACAAGGAGAGAAAGTGAGAGAGGGAAAGAGGGAAAGAAAGGAAGAAAGAAAGGAAGAAAGATTGATTCTGTAATTCATTCACAACATAGGTCTGGGTCCCTAGCAGGATGTGCTTGTGTGGACCCATCCTGCAAATGCATAGTCCCAGTTAAGGCAATTTGAAGGTAATGTCATCTGAATGATTAGCCAGTAGCAGAAGCACCATAATTAGTTGATTTGGTAAGACTGCTTTTAATCAAACTTAACAGAAAGTTCCACTTGTTAAGAACTAAATGAAATAATTGTTTGGCCAAATACACGAGCAAAGCCACAAGTGGAAAGATTGTCTCTTACCCATTTGCAAAGTGACTGTGCTAGCATACATGTTTGTTAGTGATTTCTTTTTTCCCAAGGATGGTTTGTGTTCATGTTAAATTAGTGTTAAACTTTGAGGCTGAATATAGCAGAGCCACTGTTTTCCTATTACTGAAATTCATATATTCTCATAGGCTAGGAACTATAATATAGACTATAGGTTCTATAATATGTCAGTGCAGCCTGTGTGCTTGCTTTTATGCAGGGGAAGATTTTTACCCCAGTAACCTTCCAGTCTCTGATTCCCAACTGCTTTCTATTTAATGTGGTTTGTGAAGATGAAAGTATACTGTGTACATATATTAAAAGGATTTCAGTGATGTTAATGCCATGTTATGAAGTTCATATTTGGATCGTTCTTTTAGATGTTGACTTTGACTGTGGTCTGTTTGATATGACCATATTTCAGTAATTAAAAACTACTCTACAGGAAAAACATGACTTTCCCAAACGTGTGTTGCCTCATGAAGGTGAAGCTGAAGTGTTAAGAGCCTAGAGATTAATCATCTGTTTTTCATCCCTGGTTGTTAAAGCAAAAAATACCAGGGAACGTTTGTACTCCATGTTTGCTTGTGCACAGGAAGAATTTGTCACTTTGTGGTTATTTGTAAGTTTAGATAGTATGGAAGCCCTTGATAAGCTCTGGAAGAAATCAGATATCATATCTCAGTAAGAATAATAATAATGTGAAAAGACCATTTTTAGAAATTAGGCTCAGAGAACTTGAGAAAGCTGGAAGTATGAAGACCTTTAGGGCAACCCTTCTTCCAATACACATTTATTTAAGGAATGGAAGGCATTGAAGAAGTTTCTACTATTAGAATTTACAGTATATTTTATATGTCTTTCGTCCATAATATAACTTCATAAAACTGAAACAAATAGTCTTGACTGTTGGAAAGTAGGGAATGAATCCATGTAATGAGTATAACGTGTCATAGCAACCAAGTTTTAAAATAGTCAAGATTCCAAAATAATGTTATAAAAATTACATCAGAGGGGAAAAAAAAGTACTATGTGTTATGTTATAGCAACAGAAACATGGCCTTGATTGTTTGTGAATCACTTGAGATGCATTGCTGCCTGTGCATTTTTTGAGGGGAGTGGGGCTGGAGTGTGTGTCCTAACATGTGGTGCTTGTTCAGGGGGATGCATGAGGTTATACTTTTTTGGCCATCCTTGTCCCTGTGACACTTTGAAAGAGCTGAAGTTAATTTTTCCTGTTTTGATTTTATTTTCTGTTAAAGTACTAACTGAATATTCACCTTCTTGATGCTTTTCTGCTTTTTAGATTTCATTTGAATCTTTCTGGGTTTTTTACTAGGACTTTTCAGGGAATGATTAAGTTTTAGTGCAGAATATTATGAATGAAACTGCAAGAGGCTGGGGTTTTTTCTAATTAATGCAAAATAGTGTTATTGGCAGATGCCATCCTGCAGCCTGATGTCTCGATGCTTCCCAGAGCAACAGTGAGATTCACAGTGGGTGTCTGTGCATCTACCCTGAGTGTGCACAGGGCTCTGAGCCTGCAGAAGCTGCTGTCTTGGGCTGATCAGGCGCCCTCTCTACCCGAGTGCAGCTGAGACTGCAGGATCTATTGGAAGGGATCACCTCAGGACCACAGTGTATGTCCAGTAACTGTGTGCATGGAAGTGGCCAGCGCCCAGCTCTGTGCTGGACCCAAAGCACAGACCCAGACACAGGATGGGCTCCATCTTGCTCTGCTTGCACAGATGTTCTGCTTTAGGAGATTAGTGCTTGCTTGTTTTCATTTGAGGGCTTTGATTTCTAGTTTCAACAGGTCTCATGCTCAGTTTACAGTGTTCTTTCAGATATACCGTCTTCCTAATAGTTTATGAAAAAGCTTTTTCAGTAACTTGTAAGAATTAAACTGAAGTAAACAATAAATAACGCGGAGAAGTACGGACACTACACATCAGACCAATGTGATCATGCGAATGCCATTTATTACACACTGCACACAGTTTATATAGGGTTAAGTCTACGTACAATTGGCTAAATTGAATCTCACACCATCTAACTGCAGATTCTAATTGGTTATAATCCATATCTCACAAGTCCAGTGTTTTGGTGAAATCATCCTGACTGTTTTCAGGAACATCTCCAGTGTGGTGTGAGAAACCGGAGGAGTTCTCATGAGAAACCTCTGTGGAGTTGCTAAGAACTCCTAGGGAGTGATTTCTTCTTCACCAGTCAGCAGTAGCTGTGCTCTTGTTGCTTCTTAGCTGATAGCTGCTCCAGTTCTCGCAGAGTTGATGCAGGCTGGATTGTTCATATAGATCAGAATTGCTCACCTTTGATTTTTCTGTACCTACATTAAACATGCGTTGCAACTAGAGGCTGAGGTGTCTTCTCAACTAGAATTGTTCCTCTCTCTTGCCTTGTTCTGTTGTAATTGCCAGGTGGCTTACTTCTAGAAATATCAAGTCTGGACTAATATATTGTCCCTGGGTGGTACCACTACTTCAGGTTACTGTGGTGTACATGTAGGTATTAAATATTGAAAGCTGTTTTCATGTTCTCATGTGGTGGGGAGCTCTGTGCAAACAGGTCTTATTTACTGAGCAGTTTGGGAAGTGTGTACACACCAGTTTGCCTTAGGAAATCTGCCATTTAAGCCTTTGTCCTGATTTTCTCTGGCTATGGTAAATGGAGTGGTAGACAAGGAACTGTAATAGTGAGTGTTACTGCGAGGAAGAACCAGTGTCCTGAGGTTGTGAAGAAATTCTGTTTAAGGTCATGAATAACTTAAATGCTTACCAACTACTGTCACTAACCTTCAGAAAACATTTTGCAATCTTTTTTTGTTCAAAGGAATTCAAAACTAAAAGTCTTTGATATTGTATAAAATAGTATATTAGCTTTAAAGATTTGTAACCTATGTGTTCAGTCTGGAGACAAATATAAGACCTTCTTATAAATATTAGGAAAGCAAGAAAATACACTGAAGAAGATAGAAGACACATTATTGCTTTAAAGCTACATAGAATTAGTGTTGCCATGCTGTAGAGTGTAATGCAAATGTATGAAACCTGTGAATGGTGTTGCTAATTTCTGAGAGAGTGTAGTTGTATGCTTTACATTTAAAAAAAAACAAACAAAAACCAACCAAAAAACAACCTCACTTCGGGGAGTCACGATGTGGAACTTTTATTTGCTTTCGAATTCCAAATGTGAATTGTTATAGACAGCAGATGCTCCAACCTTATATATGTTTAACCCTAACCTTATTATGAGTAATTTGGAAATGTTTTTGCACTTCAGTAATGGGAAATCCTTTCCTCATTTTAGTGTTCAGTAAACATTTCAGAGCTGGTCTAGCTCTAGAGAGTTAGAGGAAGAAAGAGCAAGCTAGCTCTCTCTTAGTTTCAAATTCCCCATTTGTGATTTTTATGAATTCACAAACCATTGAATATTTATTTATTTTTACTATTGAGACACAGAAGCCAGAAACCTGCAGGCTGATTATGGCGCGGGTAGTTTATTGTGTTTCCGTACCTGATGTAATTTTATTTAAAAACTGAATTTTGCATTATATTACCTCAAAAACATCATCATTTGTTGATGCAAGTAATTTTAAATTCTTTCCTCTGAATGATGAATTATTCTTTCACAAGAGATCTAGGTTATTTTAATTAATTACTTTAGGCTTTAAATCTTTAAATTTTTAATTAGGTTACAGGTGAGTTAAGCTGTTCCCTGAGGAGCTTTTACTATGTTAGCAGTGGCGAAGGATAATATTTGCTGCATAATTCTCTAATGGACTGTTGTATGCTGCTCCGTGGAACAAGTCTGCTGCTTTGCTTTTGATTTCTGGTCTGTATCCAGCATTTCAGGGATCAACTTGGACAATTAGAAGATATCACCAGAAACATATTTTCCTGTCTGCTGTGGGAGAGAAGGATTATGACTCATTGAAATATATTGCTTTGTGGAGTTGTTGAGGAGAGTGCAGAAACTTAATGTAAAACTAAGAGAAGCACTCATATAACTGCATCAAAATTTGTATGAAATTTTAGTAGAAAATGTATGAAAATTTAGTAGATAATGGGCAAAACACAGAGACAGGTTTATTGGCGTTAGTTTCATGTCCTGATCTCAGTATATAGTCCCCTTGCTTCAACTATTTCTCATATATGTGTATAACTATATACAATTACAAGAAGGTAATCTAATCATTGGCTTATGGGCTGTGGGGATTGAATCAATGCTTATTTTCCTCTTCTTAAGTATGATTACTCGTTGAAGATGTGATACATTTAGGTCATATTTGGCATGTGTTTAAACTGAGCCCAAGACTGATTTATGAAAAAGAGGGAATAACAAACCTAAATTGTGTTTTCTCATGTGTGATTATTGTAGCCAAGCTGCAATTTATTTTGTAGTGTCTTAAGTTACAATAAAAGATACATTCATAAAATAAAGCAGGGTAAAGAGTTCAGCCATTAAACCTTTTTTTTTTTTTTAAGTTAGCTTTCATCATTGTGCCTTTAATTGTGTTAATTACTTCAAAGAATTTTTGGGGGGCTAGTTGAAGAGCCGAGTCAAGAGAGAGGAGGAAATGCCTTAAGCAAAGACTGTTCTGTGAGAACATTCTTACAGTATCTTACGGGAGAGATATCACTAAAACAGTCTCTTTTAATATCCCCCTGTCTGCATACTTTTAAAAAATCTTAATGTTTTTGGCTTCTGAATAATCTTCCAGAATACCAGATTTCAATGCCTGTAGCCAATGGGAAAGAGCAAAATTATCCTGTAATTAAAATTTTCTCATATGCTTTCATTTTTTTATATCTTTTGAAAGTGGGATGCTAAGTTAGATGAGTTCAGGTGTTGAATTTGGTGTGCTCTCCCAATGCTCAGTGGTTGGAGTGCCACCCTCTCGCATAGGAGGTCAGGGCTCTATTCCTCATTCTGCCCCTGTCACTGTTGGCAAGTCTTTTTTCTGGGCAAGTTGTGGCATCCTGATGTGCACAGCACCTTTTAGGAGTATGGATTCAGAGCCTGGTAGGAACACATCACCCCAGATACCTCGAGTTCAGAACACGTGCATATGTTCTGCTTCATGTGTTGTGGAAATCACCCTGGAGAGAGAAAAAAATAATTACCCTACTTTGGAGCCTCTGTTTACCAGCCTGCAAGAGCTGAAGTAATAACGGAAAAGTTTATGAGGACCTTAAATGTGGGTAATTGCAAGTGATTGGAACTTGACTAGGACGTTGTGCAACTGATGTACTTCAGTTTTATTGTGAGTTGTTTTTTGGGGGGATTTGTTTTGTTTTGTTTTTTAATTTTTACCATCAGCTATTGTGAAGTCCTCTGTTCAAGCACTATTGGCAGGTAACTTGGAAAATCCTTTATTTTTTCACTACAGTTGATATAACATTGCTTTGGTTGTTACAGATTCAATATAACTGTAAGTTATTAATATAAATGCAGTTTGGGATGTCAAATAGCAACAATGTTATTTACAGAAATGTTGAAATTCATAACGCCAAGAAAATGGGAACTTTTATTTGGCATTCTGTGATACTGAAAAAAAATGGAAAAAAAAAGAAAGTATTTGTGTATTTCATATGTAAAGAAAGTTACATGCAGCCTGATTTATTTTTTTGCTTCATGCACAAGTGGTCCTAACACATTTTTAGACTGAGGCAGAAAGTAATCTCCAGGTAAGAGTATTCTCTGCTATTTTAAGGATGCGTGCCCTATTGATGGTTTTTAAAGCACAGAATAATGATGACATACCGTGCAGAGGTCTTGCTTGCCTGAGGCAGATGGTCTGAATGCACTAGATGCAGACTTCTGTTTGCTGATGGAAGTGTTGAAAAGGTGCTTGGTTTCATTGTTTTTTGATTGGGGTTTTTTTGTGTGTTTTTTTTTGTGTGTGTGGGTTTTTTTAAGTAATATTTATCCCTTTTAATGTGCTGTTAATTATACTCAATAAGAAAAGAAGCATAACGTCCCCTGGGATAGAAGTCTGGCACTCAGTTTTGGCAAAAGTAAGGTTCAGTTGATTGCCTGATAATGGCAAGAAGAACGCCAGGCAGTTTGGATGAAGCATGCCAAGCCAGGGGCCTTTTAAGCAAAGGAAGAGGGTTCTGACCGATTTCCCAGCTAGTGGGGAATTGGAGGTTTACCACTAAATTATTGGTGGCGGTCCCGTGGTGTAAAGGAGAGCACTCTGGACACTGAATCCCAAGGACCTGAGTTCCAGTCTCAGTGGGACCGTCCCCTGGCAGTTCAAGCCTCCCTGCCATCCCAGCCCGTCACATCTCGGATGCTCAGCAGGGTCAGCCCCGGTTAGTACCGGGTGCTGGGACAGTCCCGAGGACTTCACTG
>JAWWEV010000115.1:71337754-71348670 GCA_035583235.1 Hafferia zeledoni
AAGTCTATCCAGATCCCTCTGCAGAGCCCTCCTGCCTTCCAGCAGGTCGACACTCCCTCCCAACTTGGTGTCATCAGGAAATTTGCTGATGATGGACTCAATCCCCTCATCAATGAGTTCCTGTCCCAATGGGAATGGCGTAGTTAAATCCTCACTCATTGTGCGGAGTGTCTGGCACACACATCAGTTACAAGGTATGAACTGTGAGAAATTCAGAGGGCTGCTGTAGACATCATCAAAACCAATTACAAGTTTTGAAAGCGAGTTGTACGTGTATAGTCATTACTTGCCGTGTGCTGTGCTTAGATTGCAGGGAATGAAGGTGAATACAGTAGCAGCTTAAACAGTCAACATTTTGATGTTTTTATTCCAAAGCAGGAACACAGAGGGAGATGAGATTTTTTTTTCTTTAAGCCTCATAAGATAGTATGACAAAAAAAAAAAATTATTCTTTTTGTGGTATTGGAAGAGACTACCTGGACTGTGAAAACTTTGGTTTCAGGATTTTGGTTTCATCTCCTAGTTTCTTTGAGTCTTTAGTCCCATCTTTGTCGTTTCTTGTAAAAGAAAGAACTAACTAGCTTAAATGCTTTTTTATTATATATTTTAATATATATATTTTTATTGTTAGTTTAACTTGATCCATGGCTGCAGGAATCCTCCTAGTAATGAAAGTTCAAAAGTGAGTTTGTTTTTCTGGTGTAGGGCCCATCTCCTGACAAAGCTTTCACTGAGCTGAAGAGAGTGCACCAACCATGAAAGTGGAAGATTGCTCTGTGGCCAGGAGTCAAGAAAGCCTTAGAGCCAGAGAGAAAGGGAACTTTCTCTGTGTGGATTCCTAGTTAAAATGTAAATTAAGGCACTCCCATTTCCTCTTACTTTCTCTGGAGCGCTTCACGAGACCCTGCACTGCAGAATTGTGGCCTGATGAGATGGTGTTTTGCTGCATTTTTGTAAAAAGAGGTGTGTCATTTGAGAGAAGGAATCAACTCCCTTAGGACACCTTTTACTCCTCACTTTTTTTCCCTCTCTTCCCATTCTTTCTTGACTTCTTTCTGCAGCACCTTCTGTTGTTCTACAGTTGCATATTGTTCAAAAGTTTGCTGCAACAACTTTCCAAAAGGAAAAGATGAAGAGCTCTTACCAGGAGCAGAGATTTTCCTGATTGTGGACTCTTGTGCTTATCTTGGGACCTCCTAAGACATACGGATCCATGTAGATTAAAATACTTTTAAAATGGACATTTGGATCTGGTAGAGTTGAAGGATGTTCTCTGTAGGAACTAGATCTTTCAAAGCTGTCATGAAATTAATTGCTGTGCTCATTTGGGTGCTGGTTGTAGGAATATCTCACTTGAAATGGTAATATATACTTACAAAAACAGTGTCATTTTTGTGTGCAATCCAGCAACAAAGTTAATTTAAATGCTACATGAGAAGAAGTGGGCAGATGTTAAAGAGACTCCCAGTGGCTTTTGGAGTGAAAATTCTGTAAATTCTTCCCATGGTTTTAGCATGTATTTAGCTGGACAATACTGACCTTTTTTAAAGGACCAGAAAAGCAAAACCACATGTTAAATTTTCAGGTTGTGTCCATTGTATTGCCAGTGGTAGTGTACTGTAACTGTACATTATCTCAACACGTGATTGAGTCTTAAAACCAGAAGTGTTTATAAAGGGTGTGCAGTCAGGTTACTGTTCATAATCTGATCTGTGAACGCTGAATAATGTGCATTCACATAGCCCAAAGCAAATGCAAAATAACGCAATGTAGATTGACCTTTCCTCATTACAGGTTAACCTGATTCTAATTACTCTGGGTTTGCCTCAGGCTAGAAGTGGACAGGAATCACAGTTTGGCTGAGTACTAACTTTTTAACTCTTAGTAACTTGCTTTTGTGTTTATATCCTGTTCTACTAGCCAAGAAAGCATGGAATTGGGGGTAGAACAAAGGAGGGCAAACCAAAAGTGAGAGTCACCTGCTATAAATCTTAACTGAAGTTCAGCACTGAACATCTACTGAGTGTTGTGCAGATTCTTCGGTAACTTACAGTCCAAACAGTTTTAAATCCAATCCCCAAAACATAAAGGGATCGGTAACTTTGCATCAGCAGCACTGGGGTTTTTCAGTGAGTGATTTGGTTTTTTGTTTTTCTTTTTTTGGCTTTTTTCCCCAGTTTGGCATTGTGAGAAAATGAACCTGAATTGTAAATGTGTAAACTTATACAAGTGTCTAAAGCGAAGATCTGAAGTTTTAGTTTGGTTTGGTTTTTTTGTATTGGGCAAACTACATCTTAAGTATCACATCTGTTTCTTTAAATGTGTGTAATTTTTTATTAACAATTATGAAAGGGATATAATTTCATAAGTCTGTTTTCTTCACTGACTCCAGATAAGGTCACTGAATTGTGTATTCAGTGCTCCAGGATGGAAGTTTAGAACAAAGAAATGCCAGTTTTGAGACACTTGTGTTTTCTGTGGTCTGTAAATTCTTTAATTTGTTACTTTGCTCTGAGAGTACTCTAGACAGGGTTAAGAAGTAAATTCTCAGTGGTGTGCTGAGATAGCTGTTTTGGCAACACACTTTTGGAACTTTCCCTTTCAAAATGTGAATAGGAACTTTTCTCTTTTTTTGACTGCCATGTCCTTTCCTTGCTGTGTGTTCTGCAGTGAGAGGTCATCACTACTTGAGATGCAAGTTGAAAATTTGTAGCTCATACTATCAAGTCTTGTCCAGAACTTTGTGCAAATTTTTGAAGTGCATTTTTGTACCAGTGTAGCTGAAAAGCAGGAGTTTTGCCGCTTCATTGCAATTAATGTGTAATGTAATGAAACTAAAAGTTATATGGCTACATTCTGAATTGGCAGAATGACACAGCTCAGCACAGAATTCGGTTTCACAAGTTATTAAAAAAGTCACTGTGTAAAGCTTAAAACCCCACACTTACAAATAACTTGGTTCAGCTAGTGATGGTCTGTGCCAGGTATTCTCAGTGTGTTTATGCCTTTGAGTGTGGTTCAAAATCTCCAGTCTAGCTTTTGTAGCTGGGAATAAATACACCAAATAAACAGCCTCCAAATGGGAATGGATTTATGCATAGCTTTTCATGTAACTGCAGCAAAATGAAAAGTGATGTAAGGAAGTCTTGACTGATAACTGAACTTCAAAACTATGTCAGCAAGTTTGCAATGGATTATTTGAAAATCCTTGTATCTCTGGACATATGAGACTTTTCATAACATGATATGGATGATTTAATGCTACACTTGCCACGTGTGCAGCAGCTACAGCATCCCTGGGGAATTGTTGAAAAGATTCAGAAAAACATTCTAGCTTTATTTTGAAGAAACAGTAGTCTTTTTTTTTCCTTGTTAATATTATGGCTACCATCCCATCCATGTTATCCTGTTTCTTGACTTTGCTTTGAAAAAATAGTTTGGCCCTGGAAAATGACCAGCTTTACCCTGAAGAAATAACTTTTCTATGAAAGTGAAGTCTGAATTACAGTACACTTGCAGTTTTGTTGCAAGGGTTTTTTTTCCTTTTAACTTAAAAAAACCAGCCTTCTGTTTTCATCTGAAACAGCTTTACTTGAAATTATTTCCAACACCTCTTGAGACTTACATAGGGTCTATAGCTGAAGAAAAAGCAGTGTAAGCCTGTTACTTTCGATAATTAATTCTGCTCGTTGTTTTTTAGATCAGGAAAAATTTCTGTTGTCCTTTGGAGCTGACATAGCAGTGTACAGTATATCTACTAATACACAGTATTTTGCCCAGAATCCAGAAGGATTAGCCTATCCATTGTTTAAATAAAAAACTGCCCCATTTACAACCCACCCTCCCTACATAAGGCTAAAACACTGGACCATGTGCATGCTTTGTGGGTGGTGGATTTTTGGTGGGTTTTTAATGGGAACCTGCACAGCAGTGCTGCCTTGCCCATGCACAGCACTTGACTGGCACAGCTGAGCACAAGAAGCTATTCTGGAGCAGGGTCTAGATTCACTTACAGAATAGAAGAGATTGTATTCCAGAACAATTGTGGTACATTCTGAACAGTGGACTTATTTAAACTTGCTCTCTGAAGTGGTGTTTGCCTAAAGCTGTGAACATGAGTGATTTAGAGACCTATAGCTGTCATCCCCAAGCAGCATATTGTGCACAGCATCTTGCTTATGTGATTCTTCGTAGCCCTGGGAAAGGAAAAGTCAAAACTGATGCTGCCACTGCTGTATTGACATGGAGAGCAACATACTGTGATGACACTTTGCAGGCCAGCTTGCTGAACATTTTTCCTGGGTCAGCAAATGTTTTGTGTCACTGCTCTCTGGCTATTGGGGATAAACTTCATCTTTCAATTTGCTCCATTTTCTTGTAAGAGAAAACAGTTGGCCTTCTTTTCAGTTGATGCCTGGTGATACTCAGGATGTGGTATGTAGTTCCCTATACCTAACTGAATTTATCCTTTCTGCATATGTTCCAGTATAAGAAGCCCTGATGAATGGTGGATTCTGTGAATAGGGTTCAGGAGGAAAGCCAGGAAAGACAGTGGAGTGGAACATCAGCTGTGCCTTCTGGTAATGGATGTTTTGGTCTCTCTTGAAAAAAAACTATTTGTCTGACTTATTGAATAGTGTGGATGGTGACATCTGTCATGTCACCAGTAGAGCTTAAGAACACAGTTATCTGCTGCCCATCTCTAAAATTTTAATTATTTTGCTCAGAAATGGGATTGCTGATCACTGACCTGCAGTAGCATGTAACATTAGCTGACATCCTTGGATATTCATAACTTGGTTTTAGATTAAGGCACTTTTCTAGAGGCATTCAAAATTATTAATTGGCTATGAAATCATGTGACAGCTCAGTGGCCAATAGTGCTTATGTCTCTGCATAACTTTGTGAAGGATTATTCAGGTGGTATGGCAGGAGTGAGTGACCAGCACTGTGGTGGGTTTGATCCTCTGTCTTGAGCAGAACCCAGTACAAATGATTTAAAAACAGTTATTCCCTTGTATTGGGCACCTCAAGGATAGCTTCCAAGCTCTTCCAGAATACTGTGCTTCTTGGAGAGGCACATGAAAGTAGAAACCAAGCTCTGTTAGCTGAGGTGTTCTCGCTTTGGATCTTCTTGGTATTCAATTCCAGAGGATTTAGGGAAATTTGTAGTTATGTTGTTCCTAGACAATAGTGAAAACATTTGTTTAAAGATCTTTCCACTGAAAGACTATGAATAACCATTATCTTTCCCTAACCTTAATAGTCAAGGGAGAAAACCTGCCTCTCATTCAGCTGAAAACAATGTATATTAATTGGAAAAAGGAAAATAAAGTTTTTTCCCAAGCTAAGTTTTACCTTAAATGTAACAGATGACAGAGGCTGAATGTATTCAGATATAGAATTTTCTGTTAACTGCATGTGAGAGGTACAAGAAGTAGTGGTGGACCTCAGTCACTTAAATCCTAAGGTTACTGAAGGAAAATAATGCCGTTTTTACCTTTCACCATTTTCCACTGTGTCATGTTTTTTCCCTTCCCTATGTGCTTGATGGCATCATTTTGACTGTAAAACTTAATTAGCTCAATGCAGTTTGGCATGACTGCCACCTTTTCTGAGGTGAGATAGGATCTTTAGTGCTACTTCATCAGTCAACCTCCTCCTCCTCCATTTCCAGCTTGTGCAGGGCTGGATTGTTTCTGGAGGAGTTGGTGATTGCTAATCTACCCACGCGTAACCTCTAGCACAAGAAGAGCAGTGTTAGTGGGTGCTGTGACCTGTGACACAGCCACCAACCTGGCTCTGCCCTTTCTCTTTGCTTTCCTTTCAGTCCAGTCTCCCTTCCTTGGGCTATAAGAGCAAGGACAGGAGCTTTTAGCGTGTGTGGCCGTAGCTGGTGTGGTGAGGAGGAACAAGGTTAATGTGGCATAGATGAAAAATGGGGAGGTTGGGAGCCAACACTACTGCAGGATGCGCTGGAGAAAGATCAGTGAGGGAGCAGCCCAGAGCTGTAGTCCAGCCACACAAGTTGCCAAGACTGTGTGTTACAAGGGCCTTCAAAAAGTCTCTGTAGCCTAGATTAAAAAGTTGTTAACCGTAAACTGTGTTGTATTCTTTCTTAGGGATTGAGGATAGTGGTGATGGAAAACAATTCTACCTTCTAGAATAATAACAACAACAATAGTAGTTATTATTGAATAAAAATCAGCTAGACACTGAGTGACATTCCCCAGAGCAACACCACCTTGGTATTGGTGGCAATACTACCTTGTATTACACAGTAGAAGCATTTGTTCTGTTGTGTATATGATGCTGCATTAGCTATTATTCTTCTGTTAGATGTAGATTGTTAGGAGAGATGTAATTTGAGTTGCTATGTGCTTTACTACATGTTATTTACAAGAACAGTTTCCTGTTGATGTCTAGCTAAATAAGTCTTTGCTCTCCTCTCCCCTCTATCTCACCCTTCAAGAAAACTGAATTTTTTGTTTAAAAATAAAATTGAATAGTGAGATGCATGATTGGACATTCAGCATTCAGGAAGTTGTGTTGGTAGTCTTGTGTATGTTCTTGGAATAGTCATGGTACCCTCTTAGATGAAAGAATAAAATGCCACAGATGTTTTTGGTATTCTTTTTAGCAGCAGACTAATAGTAGGATTGCAGCAGATCCACAAGAACAAGAGAGTGTACCAAAAGCACTAAGTTCTTGCTGTTTGAGATGAGCTCATTTCCTTTTATTAATGGTATTTTATCCTTTAGTTAAATCAGTCCTACGAAGAAGCAGAACGATACAGGCTTCATCATTCTGTTAGAGTTACAGGACGTGGCTACAGTCTCTGCAAAACTGGAGGGAAAGGCAAGGTTAGCAAGGGAGTACTTGTTCCCATCTCTGCTCATCTTGTAAGTTACATTGAAAACTTCCCTAAAAAGAGAAGTAATTCTAAGAGTCTGGCAGAAGCCTAAAACTGCAAAGTTAATATCACTGCAAACCACTTTTCATGTGAAAATGGTGGAAGATCATTAACTTAAAGGAAAAATTAGTCCCAAGACAAGTTCTTGTGCTGCAAGCTTTAGCATACTCTATATTTACTACAGCGGTTTTAATAAGAAAATACAGTGTAAGAGTAAAACTCAGTTCTGAGTGTTTATGTTCATGGCTACTATTATATTTGAATATAACAAGCATGGTCTATGTAGATATAAAAATGCTGAATGATTTCTATATGATGAAAAAGAGAAATTATTTAAAAAGGAAGACTTGGTGCTATTTTATAAATTGTTCAGTTGAATTAATTTAAGTCATCAGTGTCTGACATTTTGATGACTTTGGATATACCTGGAATTACAGATTATATATGTTACTTGTCATTTATACTAGCTCATTTGAATTTTCTGCTTGATGTGCTGTCTCAAATGCTCCTCAGCTTCAAAGCTAAATCAAAGAGGTACAAATTCCTAAGTCTTCCTTTTTGTGGATTTTAAAGATCTGTTTGGTAAATTTCTTGCAGCATTATTGACTGACAAGAATTAAGATGTTCCATGTTTAGATGTTACCTTCTATAAATGCTGTCAGTACACTTCTTGTATTTTATAGAAAGGATATTTTAAAATTCTGTGGGTTTGATGCTTCTGCAAACATAATAGACCAGATGAGACTGGAACACCAGTTCTACAAAATCATTTTCATACATGGTACTTGCAAATGTAAGTTAAATACAGTGGGATATCAGGCTTATCTTAATATGAAGCCTTGGAAAGAGGGTTTATCCTAATACATGAATGTGCATTGTAACTCTGATCAGGGGAAGTATATTTTAGTAAATTTAATCTTAATGTTAGCAGGTGAAACACACCAAGAATTAACATGTCCTCTCTTTTATTGCCTAGAAGAAGCATTTACATTAGAACATGACATTGTCATTCAAATCTCTGAGACAGCATTAGAAATTTCCTTTGACATCACCAAATTTCTGTCTGATAGGAAGACTGAATACACTGTTTTTAGTCTTCTATCAAAATAGGTTCCATGGAGTCAATTCTGAGAAGGTCAATAAGGGGAGCTAATTAAACTTTACTTTTTGAGTATTTCCACCAGGATTGACATTTTTGATATACAGGCTATTTTAACATTTACAAGTTCTTATTTTTAGGTGGCTGACTTACCTATAACTGTCAGACTCATCCTTGACAGTTGAATTATCTTTTTCAGTCATTAAATCTATGGAACAAGAATCTGAGTACTCAAAGAATACACACTTTGGTCTCAGATTCTGCTCATTGAATATAACTAGTAACCACTGTTATCATTAAATTTAGTTAGCATGTGTCATTCTAGATCCTACTATAGTGCTAAAGTGACCTCAGAAGTTGCTTTGTTTTCAAAGCAATGGGTAATCATAAGTGTATTTGCAGTGGTTGAGGATGTGAAGTGTTTCTGCTTAAGGACATAATTCTCTGTATATTTGCTCTGCATAAGTTAATGCAACCACATACTCCTCTTTGTGAAATAAGACTGTCAGTAAATTGCCCAAGATGGGCAAACCTGTAGCTGTCTCTGAAGATGTCATTGCTCAGAGTTATCCTGCTTATTGAGAAGTGTCACCGTGGTACATCAATGTGTTCTGTAGCACTAGTCAGCAGAAATGTATTCCTTTAGAGAGGACTGAGGTCTTCCAAAGTGTACAAATCCCCACGTGGACCTGAAGGATCCCGTTTGATTTTTATCTGTTTCACTCTCTTGCTGCAGTCTGAAAAGAATAGGAGACCTGACGAGGAACTGATTTCAAAGTTTTGGAGTTTCAGGTTTGATTGATTGGAGGGGGGGGGTGTGTGTTTGTTTTTTTGGTTGATTGGTTTTGGGTTTTGTTGTTTGTTTTTTTGTGGAGGGTTTTTTGTTTAGTTGAGTTTTTTTTGTTTGGGGTTTTTTTGTTTTTTTGTGGCTTGCTACTAAGAGCCTACTTGTCTGTAGTTTATAATGTGGTAAAAGAGGAAGCAAGTTGGGGAGCTGGTCGAGGCT
The DNA here is from genome assembly GCA_035583235.1 of Hafferia zeledoni. NCBI lineage: Eukaryota > Metazoa > Chordata > Aves > Passeriformes > Thamnophilidae > Hafferia > Hafferia zeledoni. Next base: position 71,346,773 of record JAWWEV010000115.1, read on the forward strand.
GAGGAGGGCACTGCCTGGTTTCTGGTCTGGTGGCACAACAGAGCTCTTGCAAGTTTGCTGTGGGAGTGAAGACCATCACAAGTGAAAATGTGCACAAAACCCCCAGGTTTATTCTTTGAATTTTTAAAATTCAGGAAAGTTAAGGAGGATGATAAGCATGAAATCTGAAATAAAGTTTGCTGTAGTGTTATCACTACAGCCTATAATTAAAGTTACACTGAAGTACCTTTTAGTGTTTTGGAGGTTGAACTGAAAGCTTGCCTAACAGGTTGTGCAGAAAGGTCAGGCTAAGCCTTGTTATATAGTGATGGCCTTTTTTATCACTGACTTTTGCAGGTTTATCTGAAGAGTTATCTGTGTTGTAAAAAACTGTGTGTGTGTGTGTTCTTGGGTGTTTTCTGCCATCTGAGAGACTGAATAATGTTTGTGGCAGGAGGCAGTGCATCCACATTTGTCTTTCCACATAAGCACCTCTCCATAGGCTCAGCTATTAAGGAAGAGTGTAAAGGGGCAACAGTGTGTATACAGACATTTTTGTGAATTATGTTTTACCCCTGGGTCAGACTGTTCATCGTGTCTGGAGATTTTTTTTGCTCAGTTCCTACTTTCTTTCTTCAATGGACTAAAGTGTTTTCAGTTTCCTCACAGCAGGCTTGCATGTCTCTGCAGAAATTTGTCCTGAGAAGAAAGACATTTATGATTTTTATTTTTCCTAAAGGAATGAGGAGCCAAAATAGAATAAAGCATAGAAACAGATACTGGTTTTCAGTGGAGAATCCAATATCTTCATTTTCTGCCTATTCTTTATTTCTCATCACTCACATTTCACCACAAAATACTAATCACATTTCATTTTAGAAGCCTCAGGATCCACAGTGGCTGGCCTCATCCACAGAAAGGAGATGTCTGAGCACAAATACAGAGTCACTGGAAGGTTCTAGCATTCTAGCTGGCTACCTCCTGGTCTGGTGAGGAGAGAAAATGAAATCTCTGAAATTTTTTTGGATTGGCATCTGACAATGCCAAAGGCAGTATTTGCCAATTGGCAGAAAGCAAAGTTGATAGGTAAAGGAAATTGAGAACACTGTATTATAATTGTAGCATTACTGTGTTAATTTTGCTTTTTTGTGTTTTGTTTTTTTTTTTTTTTAAAGCTCCATATAATTCTACCGGGATGCTTCTTGGATAACTTTACATTTTTCATTTACATTTTGACATTTAAATTTATGATCCTGTAATTTTGCAGCTCATCTTACATACACTTTTTTCAATGGCAAATTGAAATCACAGACGACTGCGCTTAACTTGAGTACAGAAAAAAATTGTTTAGTGGGATGGGGAGAAAAAAATTTGTAGCACACGAACTTATTCCTTGGCTGCAAGCTTGTATGTGCAAATTAGGCTCACTTATGAGAACGACCTTTTGCATTTTTTCTGGTGCTAACAAATCCCAAGGAAAGTGCATATGGTTCCTCAGAGTATTAAAATGTATCTCACTCTTGGCATGGTAAGGAACACTGTTTGTAATATTTGAGAGAACTTGCCAGCAAACTGCAGTAAAAATATAACTGGACTGTTGGATTTGTGGTGAAAGTGTAGCAAGTTCTCTTGAAGTACTCTGGCTGTGATCTGAAGTTAAGTTCTCTCCTTCAGATACAAGGTAATATAGGAGGAAAAAAGTTCTTTAGCACTTTTGTCAGGCTTTATCACTTAATTTTTTGAAATATGTTACCTTTGTAGTTCATGTGTCTTGGAAGCATCTTCTGCTGAAGTACTTACCCTAATGTTTATATTCTAAAAGAAATGTAGTAATCAGACATCTATGGCCAGACTTGGCGAACGCAGATTTGGGCAGGGCTCTCCCCACGTGGGTGTGCCCTTCCAGCCTGCGCAGTGGA
>JAWWEV010000115.1:71366738-71399867 GCA_035583235.1 Hafferia zeledoni
TTCCCTTCCCGTCCCTTCCCTTCCCTTCCCTTCCCTTCCCTTCCCTTCCCTTCCCTTCCCTTCCCTTCCCTTCCCGTTACTTTTCACTTTTAAATGTGATTCTAATTTCTGATTTTCATTTTTCCTTTATATATAGCTAAGAGAACAAGCAGCGTGTAAAATTGTCATCTTAAAAGGCTTTTGCGATTTATTTTTTTTTAATGCGTTACAAATAGTGTTTTAACACCTGCATTCTCCTGAATAAGAACAAAAGGATATTGTTTTCCACTAGTACATTTTTGTCTGCTGTCTTGGTTGCAATATAATTATGTATGGTGTGTGTATATTGGGCATATATATCAAAGGCAAACTATATCCCTTAGCAATAAGAAGTGAAGAAATATGTTTAATCCTTTATTGTTCATATATGTTTTCAATTTTGGAAAGTATTTTCTGGAAAGAGATTGTTACAGATTTTCAGCTCAGCTGTAAACTATACTGCTCTTTTTGTTGCCATGCCATATAATTACTTCATCTTTTCATACAATATTTTGCTGGAAATACTATTTCTGGCCATGTAATGAGGATCTTCATTGCCTGATACTTACGTGCTGTGAACATTATATTGTGGACTATTAGCTGGGATATGGCTCACTTGATTTTAGGATACTTAGTAGTGATTAATTAATTGCATTTCTGAAATCCAAGCATGAGCTAAGTTGTTCCAATACTTGTCAGTGACTGCACCAGCCCAGTCTTTATTTTCCCAGGGTTTGTGTTGGAACCAGTTCTGGTGCTGTCTTTAAATACTCCGTCCTGCAGTAGATAGCCAGGTTACATCAGTCCACTGTAACTGATAGGTGTAAAAGGTGTGACAGTGTGATAATTATTTAACTTAGAAAACCACAAAAGAACATGGTGGACTTGTTCATCCTGGATTTTGGTGTGTTCTGCATAACTTCCTCTCCCTATTCCAGAATCACAATATAAACAAGCAATTCAATAACTATAATTGAAACAGAAAGACACTGAGAGATGAATTTGATATAGCAAAAAAATTTTTTTTCTTACCTAGAGAACAGGAAAATAGGATATGTCAATTCATGGGACAATTGACCTAAATGTATAAAAATAGATTATCTTGCTTCTTAGTGGGCATCTGTTTTTCACTGGCACACAATGGAACAAAACTAATGGCTGCTACCACAGAGCACTGTTTTCCAGAATAATGAGGATTACAATTTAGGTAGTTACAGGAACAGGGCTGGTGTAGTTAAATGGTGCTGCTGCTGGCTAGCGTTGCCTCCAGCTTTAGCACTTCATAATTTGCAGGAGTCGTGATCTGCCTGCATTAAGCTGGGGCCGTGGGGGTCATTGTATGCAAGGATATCATAGTAACTGCTGGTTGCCTTATGAGCCATGCTGAAGATAAGGGAGGAAGTGATATAAAAGCCTGCTTGGCATGCTTTACTCTGTACAGCCACCTCCCTATCATGTTGGCAGCAACCTGACTTTACTCCTATTGGCAGGGAAAAGAACCTGGCTTTATTTCCAGCTCAGCACCAGTGATCCCAAAAGAGGATGAAGAGAAGTAGCAGAATGATAAACAGCTCTGTTTCAGCTGCTGGACAGATTTTCTAAAGTTGAAACTTTCTGCTGGTCTCTTAGCATTAAAGAAAATATTTCCTTGGCTACAGAAGCATTGCAAATATAAGACTGAACTGTAGTGCTCACTACAGAGTATGCAAGCAGTGTCATGTAAGGGTTGATGTCATTGCCTGCACTCAAGCAAAGCATGCATCCCATATTCCCTTGAAACTCCTTACTCCTGTGCTGAAGAGAAGCAAACTCACGTTTGGGTTTAGGCAGAATGGAAGTAACAATAATTTATCATGTTAATGGTATCACAGAACACCTTAGATGAGACACAGGAGGCTAGAACTTCATTAGGGCTTTGAGACCCGTTTCCTAAAAGGTGATTATACTGGAGTCTGACACTACATTGCCTTCTGTCAGAGCGGAACTCTCTAGGATAGTCAAGGATGCAGCTTGCTGTGAATTTACTTTGCTGTTGGAAGTGAGGTTTTTAATTGGAACTCCAGGATCATGTGGTCTGTGAACACTGACAGCTTTATCCTTCATGGTCGGAGCTAGATTCTTATAGCTGAAAATACCTAGACTGGCTTGGATCCTCTCACTAAGTACCCAAAGGGGTATCTTTTTCTATTCATGTCTAGCACCACTGTCGGGGGACTGAGGAATCACCTTGGCTTTATACTGAGTAGTGAATTCTCGATGCAGCCTCTGTATTACAGCTTAAAATGCAAGTGACACCAAAGAACAAAGTTGGGCTGTCTCTTCAGGCCTCGATATACTTGGCTCTAATACAGCAAGTTAGGTTTTTCTTTTCTCTCCTCCTTTGGGTTTTTTTTGCCTTTTTTTTTTTTTTGCCATTAGTGCCAATTTCAAAAATACCCTCTGGTACTGACATCAATTGAGTCAGCTCTGCAGATTTCCTTGGATGTTTGTCAGAGATTTAAACCAAAAAAATCCTTTTCTCAGTTAAATCTACTGGTGCATTGACAGTGGTGGATCATGTGGTCATTGACAAGCAAAGACCTTTTCATTTTACCAGACTCTGGAAGTGTTTGTCTTTGTTTATGTAGATAGGAACATATAAAGTACTATTTCAGTTCTGTGCCTGAACTTGGTAAATTCATCTGTTAAATTCAGCAGATTGCTGGATATGGACTATCAATACTGGGCACTATCCTTGCCTCTTCTTCCTCAGAATGATGCAGCTGTCCTTTTTAGCTCCAGAAATTCATCTCTTTGCAAGATGAACATGCTTTTCCACAAGAAGGTACTTGCTGGATGAACTTGTTCCTGAATCAGATTCCTTCCTGCTGCTTGGAAGAGTCGTGGTAATACCAAGTGATAGGAATCATAGACTTGTTTTACTTTGTATTTTAGTAATTATTTTGGAACCAGCATTGATGCTGCTTTCAATAAAAACCCAGTTTAAATATAAGTAGGCAGCAGATGCCAACTACTTATTATGGTCTTTTGTATTTCAGTAGTAATTCTTAGTAAATGCCCTGGGTACCCTTTTTTGGAAGCTCACACACACACATGGTCTGATTTCACATTTGTCATTGTGGCTATACTAAAGTCATCTTGTTCTAACCTGCTCTAAAGGAACACTGTTTTCGAATTCAAATCCAGATCTTAACAAAGGATTCATTAACCCTTAGATTGTTTTTCCTCTGAAGTTTTCTTTGGTGGCAAAGAAGTCAGGAGGAGGTAGGTGTCTTTCTAAGGACTGCTCTGTCCCTTTGCAGTTCCATTTAGCTTTCTCCCAACTTTTCTTGCTAGATACGAAAACAAAGCTTGCTTAACTGAATTTTCTGCTCCTGTATTCCCATGAGCTTTACGCCGTCTTCAGAGAAAGTTTGACCTTCCATTAACATCCTTTAGGGTTAACCAGATGCTGCCGATAGTACATCAGGTTCACAGGATAAATCAAGTTGGAAGGGTTATCAGGAGGTCTGTAGACCAACCTCCTTCTAAAAGCAGAGTCAGCAATGAGGTCAGACTCATCTAGCTTTCTTTGTGAAGGTCAGGTCTTTCAAGAATATAGTCTTCACAAGGTGATAATCAAGATGTGTTTTAAACAGATGAATGAATGTTCTACTCCCCTGCCTGTAGCCTCATGCTATCACTGGTGTGCAGTCAATCAGGGATATGCCACTGTGTGTTAGGGCCAAATTGTTGTGTGTTATTGGGACACTAGGAATCTCTTCTATTTCTCATAGGTGACAGCTCACCATCTGCGGCTTTATGTGTTCTTTCTCCAGAACCCATGCCATGGCAGCTGTAACAGAGGTGCTTGTTAGAGCAGTCTTTATTGCTGTGTGCATGAAAGGCACTCTGTTTGCCTCCTGGGAATTGAAGGTTATGTGAGTGATGGTCCTTGGACAACTTCAGTCTGCAAAGAAAAATATGGACTAATGCTTAGAGGTAACACACTGGTTATAGTGTGCTTTTGAGACTTGCAGTCTGCACTGATTGACACAAATGAGCATTGGTTTGTTGACTTCACTTATGCACGTGGCCTGGACTGCTGTTGGACTGGAATTTTATGGTTGAGAAGGATCTGAAATGGCAACACTCAGATTTACTGTTACTATTTACTGTTACACTACTTAGTGTAACAGCATATGAGGTGTGAGCACACCGTCTTTGGAAATTGAGAAAATGTAAAAGGTGTTCCCCTTCGAGTGAAAAGCAGAATAAATACTGCACGAAGACATGCACCTTGGGCTCTGCATTCCCTGAGAGCTCCAATTATTGGCAAGTAGCCTCTGTCCTGTCCTTGTGAACGCATCCAAACAGCTGAGAGATGATAAAGCTGTTCTTGACTCGGATGGCTGTGACATCTCCGGTCGGAGCAGGTGACTACAATAGCAAAGGGCTACCTTCTGATTTAGAAATAGGTCAATGTTACTCTGGCAAAAGAGGTCTTTTACCATGTAAAGCTTTATCTTCACTCACTCAGCTCACCAGTAGAGTTTTGCCAGCAGATTCTTTCTATTTTAGATAAGTTTAAATATGTTTGTAATTTTAAATAATTGTTTTAGTGCTTTCCAACTGGAATGTGTAATAATCTATATTCAGTTATTTATTAGTTCTATGGAAAGAAATCGGATAGTCCTCCTTTAAAAGAAAGGAAAAAGCAAATCCATTACAAAGCCTCTTAGCTAATAAGCCATGGCAAACATGAGTAAATTTTGGTGAAGTTGGTGAGGTTACAATACAGCAATACAATAATATTGCTACAGTGTAGGTGACACTGAGAGCTTGCTTTGACCTGTTTGCTATGAAATTTTACAAAATTATTCTTTGTACCTTGCATGGTGTAGGTTTATTTGTGGAAAAATTCTGTTTGAGAGTTATTGTAAAAGGCAAACCTCAAATGATATAAAACCAAATAAAAGCCACACAAATTATGATTTTGGTACCTATGAAAATATAAAGGGCAGAAGTGTATGACTTTTCACCTCATCTTCAGATCTTGCTCTTCTTTCAGTTTCAAAATAAAACCAAATAAAAGCCATACAAATTATGATTTTGGTACCTACAAAAATATAAAGGGCACAAGTGTATGACTTTTCACCTCATCTTCAGATCTTGCTCTTCTTTCAGTTTCTCTTCTCTGAACTGTATAGTGTGTTAAGTTCAGAGATTGATTTGACTGTTTCTTACCTTCATATTTTGAAGTAAATAAGTGATTCCATGGACTCATGTCATGTGAAGAGTACTGTCATATTGGTAAGAAGTGGTTGGGGTTTTTTTCCATTACTACTTTTATGAGTGTACTAGTAATGGAAACTGAATTAGGTTTACCTTGACCTGGTGCAGTGGAGAGGGAGTGGCTGTGAACCAAAGTTTGGGAGACCTCACGCTACATTACACCTGTTCCTGTCAGTGATGTAAATCATGGTAGAACATGTTTAAGCAAAACAAAAACCAAGAAGTGAGGAAAAAATGTAGTAAGACCAATAATGTCTGTAGAAACTCAAAACTCAAAGAAGACAGAGCTTTTTTCTTTTGTATGATGCAAGTATTCAACCTGGGAGTTTCAGTGCAGAATAGCTGTTGCACTTTAAATTCACACTGGCTTATTGCATGCAAGCCCTGGGTCTCAGCTGCAGATATTGCAGAGATTAATCTTATTAATGGAACTGCTAATTGGTGTTTGACTTCTAATTATAGTAACAATAGGCCATAACAATCAATCCTCACCTTTACTGGGGCACATTAGGACTCTTTATCATAAAAATGATTTCCTCTGGGACTTAGTGTTCTTATTCCTATCTTCTGGAAGGCTGGCTTTCAGTGAAGGTACAGTATCCCAGCTAGCACGTACTTTGGAAGCTTAGCTAATTAACTGGTAGAGAAAATGTATGATCCTAAAATATTCAATATCTAAGTACATTAAGAAGTAAAACGCTCTGACACAATTGTTTGAAAGATAATGGGAAAAGGATGTCAAAATATGAGCAATGTTGTCTTTTATAATCTCTAAGAAATATATAATTTTGTCTCCCAGTCCTTGGTAGCTTTCCCATAGCTTTCAGTGAGAGGAAATCTAAGCAGTTATTCCAAATTATTCTATTTTGTTTTTGCTCTTCAGGATTAATCCTATGAGATTCTTCATCTCATTTACAAGATGAGTCTCAGGAGATAAAAAGCACATACTACTTGATTACATATTCCTATTGATCATCTTCCATCCACAACAATAAAAATCAACTCCAAATACAAATCTAACAATATTACTAATTCATTACAACCAGTACTTTTCCTCATTAACTTTTATTGTTTTCAGCATACACAGCATGTGCAAATACAGCAATTATATCTTGAATAAGAAGAGGTCCTCTCCTTACGTTGTAGAATAAATAAAAAGGCGCTTGCATTAGAGCTGATCAAAGACTGTGCAGAGATATGGGCTCAAATCTTGTTCAGGATAAGTCTGTTTAGCCCTAGGTACCTGAGCAATATGTACATTACAAAGTGGGTTTGTTTTCCGTTTTAAAAAGGAAGTAATTTTCAGTATCAAAGAAAGCACAGTAGGGAAGGCTTACCTTGGAGAAGTCATAATGTTGCCTCTGTCTGTCTGTCTGTCCAGCCCTCCCTTTTCCTGGAGCTTCTTCCTACCAGTGCTTGTGAAGTGAGAGCTGGATTGCCACTATGTGCAGCATAGCATCCAAAACCAGAGCAGCACTGATGGAATTCTGCAGTGGGTCAGGAGCAGCTGTGGGAGCAACAAAGCCCTGCCTTCACCCCAGTGAGAGCTTTTCAAAGAAAGGCCAGGTGACCCGTGGGTAACAAGATCCAGCACAGCCTTCCTGGGGCATGGCATCTCCACACACTAGAGCTGTGCTTTGGTGGTTTGCTCTACAGTCTTTTCCTTGCAACAACTTTGTACGTAAGAACTTTAACGTTTCCTCTAATAAAAAGAAAAGGTATTTGTGAAGAGAAATTTCCAGCCATCACCTAAGGGCAATCCAGTGCTGTGATGAAAGCACACAACAGCTCTGGGGACTGCTTATCCCTCAGAAGGGTAATACCATGTGACCAATTGCTTCACTGCAACTTCTGAAGTAACTGAATTATGTAGTTTATTTGTCCTACAGTCCCCAAATATCTCCCATTCTTTTTCATCTGCTGAAGTACCAATTGTCTTGTTCCAGGCACAACCTATTAACTTCTCCCTTGACAAATTTTACTGTGCAATTATGGAGTTTCAATGCAATTTTCTACAATACTCAGAAAATTGTAGCAATATGAAGTTAAGTATTATGAGACTTACTGTACCAATAAATTTATTTTCTTGATATAGTTCAGTCAGTACTCTGATATAATGTAATGGAAGATATTACAGAATTTTTCATCTGCTGGGTTGGAGCTGAGGTGAAAGGTCTTCATTTTACTCCACAAGTTACATGTATGTGAAAACACGAGACTGAATAAAGACTTTGCAAAGTTCATTGTCTTCCATTTGAAATAATGGCTTGTTCTGAACCCTGATCACATTATACATTAAGTGAATGAATATTTCTTCATTGGTAACTGGCCTTTAACAGTGAGGAGATTTTCATGAGATGCTTCTAGAGCAAACAATAATAAAAAATAAAAGCAGCACATTATCGCAGGTGGTGTAGACAGGGCATTCTGTTGTTGGAGAGAGAAACTTGGTTATTTGTAATAGATTCCTGTATAAAGTGAGTGTGTGAGTACGTAAAGATAGATAAGGAAAATACAAGGAAATAAAGAGAAGTTACCACTTACTGTAGTGTTACAGTTAGGATTGATAAAGGTAATAAAAAGTTTGGCATGAAGAAAGGAAGAGAGGCAAGAGAAGCTTTTGTGTAGTGATGGTGTTGTGGTTTATCTTCTTTTTGAAGGGCGTAAGAAAAGATTGTAGGCAGAATTTTGGAAAATAATGTCAAATCAAGAATTCCTGACTTCAGGAACTGCATTTTTCTTGGGGGTGACAGTTGGACTGGGAGAAACAAATTTTCGGACTGACTTAAGCAGACATTGACTGTGAAATAAAAGTGTGTGCTGATGTCTTCTTATGGTAGAGCTTCATCTTCTCAAGCAAATTTGGGGGTTTATTTGATACAGTAGTGGAAGACAAATCACTAAGGAACAATAGCAAGAAGTAACCTGATGAAAGTGACTCATTAATAAACATGAATCATCTTCACAGAAACATTTTCAATGGGTATGAGATGGTATTTCAGTAAATTGGAATGCAGAACATTAATCCCAGTTATGTTCCCCTTTGATTCTTAAATTAAGAGGAAACTTAAACTGTTACTTAATAAAAGGCTTTAGGTACTGGTGACTTGCAAGACTAGCAAATCCAGATCTGGAGATAATGGTTGCATTCTGAGTTATAAGTTACTGGAAGCAATGACACTGATGACAGTGATTGGTGATTTGAGAAGAGGAATAAGATGTTGGAGAATTAGGGACAAAAAATTGCAAGGATATGAGTACAGTATGTATTCTAACTGTGTTGTATTTGAGAAGGTGCTTATGCAGTCAAAAGGGAAATCAGAAAGATGATGGTTTTGTTCTAGGATTTGCAGCAATTGAAAACTTTTGATAAGCACTTCCAGCATGATTGTGGGGCATGTTTGGTACATGGTGAGATTCTGGGAGCTTGATTACCCAGCTCCTAAAGTACATTTAAGTACTTGGAGTTGTGGATTTTAATTTTTCCAAAGACTTGGCCAAATTTGTGTACATTTTTGTGGAAGGAGAAGACGCAGCCAAATAAATTATGCATCTATTATTGCCAGAAAGGGAAGATATATAAGCATGTTTTATTTTACACTGTGTTGTATTTCTGTGTTTTTCTCACAATTGTTATATTTAACCAAGACAGTGTTCTGTGGAAAGCTTCCTTCTGTCTTTTATAGCTGAAATTTCGTTCTGGCTTTTGACATCCATGCAACAAAACCAGTACAAAAAGTTCAGCTAAATTCTTATGCTGTTCCAGTCAGCAAATTAAATTTTAGCAAAGCTCATGTAGTTACTGCAGTCAGTAAAGGACTTTTGTGGACTCAGGTAGGAATTCTGCAGAAATAAAGTTTGTTCTTGAAGGTGGCTTATTAGCATGTAGCTGTCTCTCCATCATCACTCGCTTGGGGTTAATGTTGCTTGAATTGGTTGATGTCATTTTATCCCTTATTAAAGTGTGTAGATTGAATCATTCTGGGATGAACGAAGATTTTCAGATAACCTTATAGAACTGCTGTTAATAAGGTAAAAATAGATGGAAATTGTGCCAATGGTATAATAGTAATTTTTTACATCAAAAGACACATTTTTTTCAATATCACACGGTACTTTATTTGCATAAAATATATATGAATAATAATGATGAAACTTTGCAGACCTCAACAGCACCAAATGCTTGTTACTATGCTGGTATGGTCCCAGAAGCAGCAGTCGTTTCCTTGCTCCAAAAGGTTTATTATCCCTTCCCTGCTGGCAATTCTGTCAACACACCTGGTGTAAGGGACAAGGTCTCTGAGAAGGCTGCTGTCTCCCTTCAGCTATTAGTCTCTCTCCTTGTACGTGGCAGGAAATACCCATCTGCTGCATGCTTCTGCTTTGTGAAAGGTAAAAGCATTCTTATAATAAACCGTTTTAATATATGGTATTAATGTCCCTATCCAGTCTCGAACATGGAAAGTCCAGGAGGGGAGAGGAGAGCCCCTGTGATAACCATACTTTTAATTGCTGACTAACAGAAATGCAGTTACATCTGTTCAGAACAGGACAGGTTTCCTTGATAGTATAAGGTATCTGTAGTTTTGCAAGCAGTGTGTTTTGGTTTTTTTTTCTCTTTTCCCCCTCCATATTTTTGATATTTATGGATATTTCAGAATATACCGTATTTTTACATAAGCATCATAAAAATATATATAGTTATAAAATAAACTCCAACCCTATTTGATACACTGTATTCCAGTGATCCACATTTTATTTTTAATGCCTTTTTCCTATGCCATTAGATGTATGAACAATCTTTTCCCTTTACAGGACTGTTCATTTATCAAGTGTTCATTCTTCTCTGCATAAAAAAGGTTACCTTCTTTGCTCTCGCATAAAAAGGTTCCATGTATTTCAGGTGTCATTAGTACTAGAGATTTAATGTCAGAGTTACTGCACCTTATCTTTCAGCTACATTGAATACAATTACAGGCAAACTCTTCAGAGATATTTCAGAGAAAATCTTGAAGTGCTAAGTCAGACTGGTACTCTCGGCATAGTTGACAGTATACAGGAATGGGAATTTCTGTTATCTTGATTCAAAGTGTCTCCTGTAGTCATTTCAAATATAATGATAGCCTTGCTTCAGAGTCTTGGAGGGCTGAGAAACAACTGAAAAAAGCTAAGAGGAAGTTTGGTCAGAAAATTAATTGTTTGCAGACTGTTTCTTTCATTTACCTGCAAGTGAGACCTTTTGTTTCCCTTCATATCCTTGCAGTTAGTTTTGATGCAAGTATTTGAATGTTTTGGTTAAATGAAATGCAGAACAGTCAGAACTATTTTTAAATTTAAGTTTGTTATGGAATAGGTGTGTGAGATGTAATTGGAGGATACGTGTTGCTGAGGGCCTGTAGAGCAAATCTGGATAATCCTGGATGGATGGGCGTCCTGGGCAGTACCCACAAGCAGTCTAGTTGGCACATACTGCCGTCATATGGGAAGGAATCTTGGTCATTTCCGTAAAAAAATATGTGATTTTCTCCATCATCATGTTCCTTTTGATTTCTGCTTTGGTGATAGCAATCCATAAATTAATCCTTTGGTTCATACCTCAATTTTTGAAGTTTTTGGTCGACATACCTTATTCAGTTCTGAGTTTTACTGTCTTTTCTTGCATGGTGTATCCTACCATCACGGGGTTTTTTCGAGTCCATTCTACAGCAGCTGGTGCCAAAGCTTTTGATCACCTCCTATCTTGCCTTTTTAGACTCTTGTTTACAATACCTGCAACTCGCGCAGTTCAGTAAGCCAAAAGGAGGACATTTATACTAGCTCCATTGGAAACTCTTTTTTTGGCTTGCCCTTCAGTTTCAAACGTCTTATTTTTACCTTTAGTTATTAAAAACATAACACTGCTGTTTTAAGGGACCACTGGTTGGTTGTTGTTTCTAGACCAGTAGTAGTTGTGTAGAGGGGGTCTTGCTTGTGATCAGCTTTCTGAAAGTTGGTTCCTGGTGTTCATTTTTGAATTAACATTACAGGATTTAAACTTACTCTGAACTGTCTGGAAACTTAGCATGGAAATAACTGTATAAAACTTCTGCATGAAGTTTGCTATGTTCTGTTTAAACCTTTAAATTTGCCCAATGCCCTTTGGAGTGTATAATGAATCAGAGACTTGTATTTGTATCACATTGCATAAGTTTCATATTTGCTGGCAAAAGTGCCACCTTGTTGGGATAAGTAGTTTTGCCAGTAATAAAATTAACTATAAAAATGGCAGGGAGTAGGATGAACTTGATGCAAAATATTGTTGTTGATAGAAAACTGGTTACTGTATTTAGTTACCAGACTACTTGTTCAGTTGTCATAGACTGGCATTGCCTGGAATTAATGGAATTCTTTTTAATTCTGTAAGCATTTTTCTAAGACCCTCTTAAGTAAAACATGCCTTCTATCTTTGAAACAATTGCAAAACACAAAAAGATTTGTTGGTTGGTTTAACCAGAAAATTTTCTAAGTGGATTACCAAACTGGAGATGTGCTGTTAACATTGGTCCATGCTCTTTAGCCACTGGCTAAGCATTCACTGAGAATGCAGGAAGTCCAGGTTTGGCTTCTTCAAGAATTTTAAAGGGTGTGAATCCCTAGTACTCTCTGTCTGAATTTCCAGAAAACTCCTCTTCACAGCAGGATATAGGACACTTAGGTCAGGAATGCTGGAGTTTGTAATGTTATTTCTCTCCCGGTAACTTTGTGGAGCAGGATCTGGAGTCCAGGTGTCGCACCTTTCTCTCCCATAATCTCCTGGAGACTGAGTTTTTTCACTCTTTTGCCATCTGGCTGATGAATAATTCAACATTTTGTGTAACAGCTCAGCAGGAGTGGCCGAGGGAGGGGGTGTAAGGATACCCTGGCCTTGAGAGCCGGGTGGCTCCCTGATGCGAGACCCCAATTCCAAGAGATACACTGCATGCTTCAAGAGAGGGACTTGGACTGGAAGTCAGGGTATGCAGCTGGGTAGAAAGGTACTTTAAATCATCTTACAGGTGTTTTCTCAGAGATGGCACTGCAGTTATTTGGAACAACTGTTTTTCCACCTGCTGTGAAGAATTAGTTGCCTTTCAGATGCTTGAATGTTTACATCCTGTTAAAGCAGCAAATTGAAAAGCAGATGAAAAAATTTGAAGCCAAGGCTGAAAGTTCAGTTTCAACTTTTACTTTTATGACTTTTGTCTCTTTGTCTCACAACCTAATTGTTGTTTGCACTTAGAGTTATTAATTAAGTAATACTGAGTTTGCTCATTTAAAATCACTTGTCTTTCTTCATGGCAAATGGCAGTTCTTTTTAGTATCCTGTGTTAGACAATAGTTGAGAGAATAATAGATTCCAGAGAGCTTTGATCTATCATTACTGTAAAATAAAAATACAACTTTTTTTTCCCCACTGACCATAATGATTTTAACCTTGTGTACTAATTTGAATGGGCTTGTGGGGGCAGAGTCTTAAATGAGACACAAATGAAGGAAAAATTGCTAATGCTGCCACTGTATATCTAATGAGCACTGTGTAATAAACCATAACCTCTTCAACATTTCTGTGGAAAATGGTGTGATTATTTTGGATGGCTGGCCCTTTGTGTACGGCTCATTACCATCTGGCATAATGTGTATTGATATAGCCTGTAATTGTCAGCTCTTATTTGACATGCTGCCTTTAATAAATGTGACTTGCATGGCTAGAACCCCCTAATGGTTATATGGAAAACTGTAACTAAAGAAAAGATGTATACTTAGGTAAAATACACACCCTTATATCCATAAAATAATTCTGTAGATGGTCCCTGTTTATCTCCTACTCTTTGTGGGAATACTTGTGTGTGTTCCCAGGTTAGTACTGCATCAAATGCATTGCTTCAGCAATGTGGATACTTAGATATGTGAAGATAGATACGAATCTTGAATGTAGGTTATTTCTTCTCTCAAAACTTGCTTCAAATAAATTTTGAAGTGTTTGTTTTCTATGTGCAGTAGGATAGAATTAATATACCTGTAGTAATGGGAGGCTTCCCAGTCTAATGGTGTCTTTGTGTGCTCCTGTGCTGGGAATGGGGGGTAACTGTAATGTGATAAATGGCTCTGGTTTGGATGCTTCTCCTAAAGAAGGTGCCTGAAAGTATTTATACCTATTTAAAAGAAAACGGACTTCTGACCAATAGTAAATTTCAGATACAGGGACCAGTATTATCTGCTACCAAATCTAAGTTATTTGTTATTTTCTGAAAAGTTTCTTTCCTTGGCTTTATGGTTCATTATTATATGAATAACTATGAGACGTCATTCTGGTAGTCAGATTGACTTGCACTGCAAAACATAGGATTTCTCCAACTTTAATCAGCTTTAATGCTTGTGCAATGGAATATCTTCAGGTGTTACCTTGGGTTGTGCTGTTGATGGAGAGTCCATCATTGCTCTTTGCAATAGATTTTGGAAAGTACCTTCACTTTATTCTGTTCTGGATTTGCTTAGGTTCAGGCTACCTGATCTTAATTTATCTTTGCTTGACACTTAGCATATTCTCTTGAATTTGTTTTCTGTTGTATAGATACTTAAAGTTTCTTTAAATGGCTGTGACCAAATCTACTGAATAAATATTAGCCTTCTCCTTGCATTAAACGGCTTTGGTTTCTCATTTTGTCTGTTTTGTTTGCTTTGACTGTTAGTATGACCCTTCTCAACTTTTTTTGCCTTTCCCAAATTCTTCTTGAATGAAGTTTCCAAGTAATTTTTACTGGTGTCAGAAACTCAGAGTCAGGAACACTAGTTTTGTTGGTATTCCTCCCTTAAATCATCAGTGGATCCTACTGCTCTGCTTGAACAGTCACATTTTGTATCTTAGCTGATTATTTGGAATGATCTGTTCCTTCACCCTTCCGGCACCATTTTCCAAATTTTGGGTGTTTTCTTCCTGAAAGAGTCCCTTGTCCTGTATATATCTGCTCTGCTTTGAGATCTTTTGATTGATCTTTTTGCGGTGCGTATTTTGGCCTGAGTAAAGCATATTGAGCCAGCTCAGTTGACTCTCTATTGAGAATGATTCTTTCTTTTTGCTGTTTATCAGTAGTGTCATTCCTTTTCTGTTGCCTTCCCTCCTGAGTGCAAGTTCTTTGGACCTACTAACTGTAAAACCTTACCCACTGCTGCTGCTCATGAGCATTACTCCCTGATGGACTAGGAGATATCAATAACTTGCTTGTGTAAATATGTTGCTTAAAAATATAACAGGATTTCTAAAATCCCTTGCCTTTATATGGTTATGTTTTCTCACCCAACCTTACCTAATGGACCAGTGCAGTTCTTAAAGTTCTTCTTGGCTTTAAGGGGTTTTTAGTATATCCTTTTTAAATTATCTTTACTTAGCTTCTAGTCTATCTCTGTGTTTTGTCATCCAGTCCTTTATCAATTTTCTTCCTTGACTGGTTTCTCTGGTTTGTAATTGATGCTATCAGTTTTCCAGTTTGTCTAAGCTAGATAGTGAAGGAATTATAGCTGGTTTGGCTTTGTCTAAGCCACCATCTCTTGGCTTTTTGTTTTGTTTTTAATCAGCTTAGTCTTTTTAACTGAGGTTTTGTGGCTTTTAGTCATGAAGTAAAATATGGAAAAAAAAAGAAAAGCTCTTGAGTTTACAAAAAGTGTTCCCATTTTTCTGTTTAATTTATCTAACTGATTCAGCTTGTTTTATCAATGAAAACACTGCTCATGTATAATACTATATGTTTCTGGATTTTATCTGTCACATTTGTAAAGACTGTTCGTATACTCGTTTGGATTATATTGTTTTCATGTAACAAATGTATTGAGCTCACATTCACTTGTACCTAAAGTTTTAGTTCTGATATGAACTCTTTGTAGCAAATTGAATTTTTGGGATAGAGAATTCAAGTTGAATGCAACATTTCTTGAGCTAGCAAAATTCCTTTTAGAAATTTGAGCTACCATCAATACCTTATATTGCCAATGTACGTTATATTATTCTAATGGGCTGAGGGAAGTTCTTGCTAAGACAAACGATGGTGAAAAGAACCTAAGCAATAATTAGTGGTGGGTGAGATAAAGAATGAAAATGTAAGATCTTCAAAAACTTTGATACTGGGAAGAGAAGGAGATAAAAGAGGTAAGATATATAGCCAGTTCAAAAATAAACTGGTTGTTAGGAATGCAATTAAACAACATACTCAATAAAGTTCACAGAACTGATGTCTTTCAACTTCATTTATCCCTCAGGTGGAAGACACCCCTAACAGTAGCTTAGTGACCAAGATAGAAGGAATCACAGAAACCTTAGGCTCAGACCTTGTTAAAGGATAACATTGGCTGGATGTTTTCCTCTGGATAACATATGAGTCACAGTGAATATTTGGTGCTCTGCTGAAGTCTGATTCTTTAACCTGAAGATTTTTCCTGTTAGTGAAACCACAGCACTTGCCACACATCTTGAGTGGCTTAAACACCTCCCACACACCCTTTAATTTCTTAGAAAAGAGACTACACACACGAGTTAAGAACGAGACTTTCTGTCACCATGATGCTGTTTGTTATTCACTATACTTTGTTCCCCTAATCGTGGTTTAATAACCGTGACATTGACTTTGTCAGACGAGTGGATAAAAGAATTGTAAAAGTCACTGCCCTTCCTTGCTGTGTAACTAAGTGCTGGACCAGATGGTATCCAGAACATACAGGATCAACTTGAATATAGTGTGTGCATCTTTTTGTCTTCATAAAATTTTTCTTTCTGTTCATTTTTCACAAAACTGGTAAAATCAGATACCAAGTTCTGCCCAAATACATTGTCAGTACCTGAGATTATTACTTCAATTCTTTAGTTAATGTTTTTTCATATGTAATTTTCCTCTGAAGAACTATTCCTTTTTTTCAGATTCATAGATGTGTATGTATAGATTATTATAGTTGTCACTGAAATTAAGTAGATGCTGGTTGTTTTAATTTCTTTTTTTTAAAATCCTGAATGTAAGGCTTTTCATCCCAATTAGTCCTTTGTGCATTGAATTGACAGTCAAAAAGAAAATGTTGAAATCTTGGGTGTGTAGTGTTAGTCACTTTAATTCAAAGGTTCAGTGATAAGAGTTCTTGAAGAATTTTTGATCTATCAGTTCCATTATCTTTCTTCATTGCAGTTGCTTCAGAATTTTTCAAATATGATTTTTAGTGGCTAATTTAAGTCTTTGGCCTATTTCTGTGAAATACTATGCCTAGTAAGGACATTTTTAATTATTTAATGCTTCTTTGTGTAACCTGTCATCCTTTAGGAGTCCCAGGGTAGTTCTGACTGTTGCCTGATAGTAAAGGTAAAGTAAAGGCTGCTAGAAAAGGTAAACTGAGTCAAGTTTTCTTGCTTTTACTGAGCTTGAATTTCCATCACAAATCTTGCAGAAGAGTATTTAAACTGAAGTCCTCTTTTGTTCACGGCAATACAATTGCCATATTTAATGTTTCTGTTTTATCATATGTTGTACAAAATGCTATTATTTCTTCTTAGAGTAGGACTTGAAATTAGGAACTGAAGTCACTTGTAAGAACTCTTGAAGAGATCATACTGGCTAATGTTTCATAACTGCAGGTCTTTAAAGGTAACACAAGCAACAAAGAAGGTATTTGGGATGCCAGGCAGAAACACTGCAACATTAATTTTTAAAGGTTCCGCAGAAAGTTTACAATCAAAACCTATTTTGTTGTCAATATTTTGCCAATGGTGTAATGGAGAGCACTCTGGACTCTGAATCCCAAGGACCTGAGTTCCAGTCTCAGTGGGACCGTCCCCTGGCAGTTCAATGCCTCCCTGCCATCCCATCTTGTCACATCTCGGATGCTCAGCAGGGTCAGAAGGAGATGAAAAAGTAGGTTATGGCATGTGTGGAGCTCCAAATAATATCATCTCTCACAACTTGATACCTGGAAGTGGAGTGTCTGGAGCTTTAGGTGGTGGTTTGCAGGGACTTCTTGCTTCAGAGGTGAAGGGCGTGGAAGTGTGTTAGCATTTGGTGGAAAAGCGTTCCTGATTCTTAGCCTGCTTCCATTTGGGAACTTTGTGTGTTTAAAAATGTTGCCTGTTTTCTCGGTACTGCTTTGCTGTGTAGGTAGTTCTTGTGGCAGGCACTTCTTTATTGTATGAGTGTGGGCTCTGGAGTGGGAACAGGATGGTCACAGTCATCCAGTAATGTAATCCAGTTGCCCTGTTTCTAAATCCAGCACTGCATAAACATTAATTTGTTTGTATTTTGGGATTAGCTGCTTTCAAATATGAAATTATTTAATCACTGAATTGTACTCGGGATCGAGAAAGCTGTATATAGTATTGCTTTAGCCATTCAGTAGCAACTTCGTAATAGCAGTGTTTGTTTGTTGCATACTGGTCTCCACAAAGTTGAGTCAAGGATCCCCCTGTATCTGTAGCAGCAGTGTGGACTTCTTATTCTGCCTGGGTATTATTATGGAGATTATCACAAAAAGCATTAAGAAATGCATTACCTGGGGTTTCTGCAATAGTTTTGATTCTTGTATTTTTAGTTTGCTTTTGCTAGGGAGAAGGTGGAAGAGCAGGGTGTAAGATCAGAATTAAGAGACAGATTATCTGCCTAATATGGTTCTTGTTAGCACAAATAACATGAATACCGTTTGGAGAACAAAGAAATTATATAAAAAGAAATTAATACATCCAGATCCTGAGCATTTGGAAAGCATGGCACTGATGTATTTGTGTAACCTTTCCATGAAGAGCAATGCCGAAGTCAAATAGGGGATTTTGATTTCCTTCATTAAAAGCTTATTAAACGAAGAAAGAGGACAGTCGTTGTTTTGCTTCAATAGTTGGGGGTCACAGAGGCGGGCCTGGTCTCCTCAGGATATTAATGCCTGCTTTCAGCAGGAGGAAATGAGCCGTTGCTTGAGTTAGCTGCAGCTTTATGTGCTCGTCACTAGGGATCCCCATATGTCCTGGGATCTGCGGCAGTCGGAAATGGCAGAGCTCGGCAGCAGGGAGCAGAGGGCTCTCATTGCTATTCATAACAGGTAGCTCGGCTCAATCTGCCCAGAGCAAGTCTGTTTAATGTTGATCAGCTGTCCATCTGATAAACCGAATTGATATGGACATTTCCTCCAAGGGCTGCCCCGACAATGACAGCAGGAGCATCGGGATGTCTTGTTAGTCTTTTTCTCCAAGCTTGAAATTTTATTAACCCTTTGTTAGAGCCGAGCCAAGTGTGATTACAATACTGCGGCTGGGTTGTCTGAGATTTCTCCCTCACCTCTTTGAAAAGCAGCATCAGCCTTGGATTTTATTGTCTACATGGAGGATGGCTAGCTGTTTGGGTTTTGGATTGTTTTTCTCTCCATGAAGCCAAAAAACTGTGAATTATACAGGCAGCTTTTAAAACAGCTCAGTTTTTGTATGCGTGACAAAATACATCACGAGCCCTTATTTATGCTCTCCCCCAAGCACATCTGCCTTTCTCATGCCTGCCCAGGCTGTGTGACTCTCCTAGCCCTTCTCTCTTGCTAATTGGCACAGATCACTGGCCTGAAACGCTTGCTGCTGGGGCTCTTCACAGATCACATGTATTTGGGGCTGAAGGTTACTTTAGATTAATAGGGTGTGGGGCAGTTGCAACACTTCTGCACTGTCCAGAGGAAACAGAATTGATTTACTCAGTACTATGAGGCAGAATCTAACCTGAACGTGTATCAGCAGGTATATGCATATTGGAAGGTAAGGAGCAGTTTGGTTACTCGGTGAATCTTTGCTAGGCCACTTTTGAATAAGCACAGAGAGCATAACAAGCCTTTGTACTACATTGCAATTAATTGGAACTTTAAGGCTTGTAGTAATCTGTTTGGTTGGGGGCATGGATTATGTTTTGGCTCATATGTGAAGTCTCTATGACATAAAGGGAACTGCTTGAGTCACAAAAGATGTGAATGTGCTGAAGTTTTCATGAGGAGGGGTCCTGTGTGTATCTAGGTTTGCAGCATTAAAAGGATGCTCCAGTGTATGGCTCTGTTCCCCCCTCTCCTTGTCCCTGCTCAGTTATTATGTCTGTTCAACACTGGGTTGTAGTTCTGAGCTAAGGTTACATCTCTGGGCTCCTTGGAGTGACAGTCACTGACTGTCAGGGGTGACAGGGTTGAATTGTGGGAGGAGGGGAGGACAGGGCTGTGCTAATGACTCATTTCATGCCTTTTCCAAAAAAAATCAAAATAGAGCAAGCCTCTGTGGAATAACCTCTGTGGGAAGCCTGTCACAGGGAGTTGTAACCTCTAAGTTCACAATGTCGTACACTGTGTGTTGTATTAAGAAGTGATTTGTAAACCGTGCCAAATAAAGTTGGGTCTTGCCCCTTTTCTGGACAGTCCCTTTTGCTGCTTTTGACTAAAACAACCAGTGAAATATCATTAGTACACAGTCCTAAAATGTTACCTGTTTTCCCTCTCTCGCCTGCACCCTTCCCCCTTGGTAGGATTGAACTGCAAGCTATCCTCTTATTAATTTAACTCTAATTTGAGCAGTCATTGACTGCAGCATTCTTACGGTGTTCATATTGGCTTGCTTGCGACTCCCCTGCTGGTGCATCCTTTGTTCCTTCCCATCAGTACTTTCTGCTTGGCATTTTCTTCATGTCAGTGCCCCTCAAGCTTCTAGTAGAAAAAAAAACAAAAAAAGAAATCACCACGAGGACTATATTGATTATTTTGCTTTATTTTGTCAAAGAATTCAAACAAAGGGGAGCATTCCTCCAAATGGACCCTCTGGTACCTGCAGCTTACTTGGAATTACTTAGTGACAGTGCTCTATGCTTAACACCTACCAAGTTGTGCCTTCTAGAAATACATAGAAGAGCTACACAAGGATTCATAAAATATCTGTTTAGCACATGTGGTTGTTTGTTTATTTTCATTAATAATCTCTATTCATAGCATCACAAATAATTGTTCTGTTTCTTTCTTGCTTTCTTTCAGTCAGAGAAGTCTGGCTGAGATTACAGAATTGATCCACACTGCTTTTCTGGTGCATCGTGGCATAGTAAACATTGGTGACCTCAAGTCCTGCGATGGCCCACTGAAGGATATGCAGTTTGGAAATAAAATGGCTGTTTTGAGTGGAGATTTTCTTCTAGCAAGTGCTTGCACAAGCCTTGCACAGTTGCAGAATACCAAGGTAAAAACAAAAAAATTCTACTGCCAGAGCAAATAACTATGAGTGAATCTTTTTGAAGAGAGGCCCTTTAAAAATCAGTATACTTACATTATAGTTGTAATGGATTGACAGGCTGCTGCTGCTCTGAACATGTTGACCCCTTTCCTATAGAATTACTGTGGTGAGGTCTTTAGTATACATTCTGAAGCACTGTAGTAATGTGTGAGTGGTTAATTCGGTGAATTGAAGGTAAGTGCAGTGGGGTATCTTCGTGACAAGTCAGGCTTCAACACCTCTGGCAAACTGCCAGCTGAAGACATGTTTGATCTGTTATTTTCTTTTACCTTGTGCTTTGTGAAAGGTTTGCTGTCTTAGAGAATTCTTGGGGGGAAAAGGCTTTATTGCTTTGTCTCAGGTGACTTTTTGTTCTTCATAAAATGACTTTGTTAGGCATTTAGATGTCCCAAACTATTGGATTGCCCCATTAAAATGGATGTATTGGCTTCTAAAGGACAGCTGCAATCCAGCTGCTCAGACAAACTGTTTGAAACTTTACAGGGAGGTGTTTTTAACAAGAAACAAATTGTATATATGTATTGTCTTAGAAAATGAGACTGATGGAGATATTAAGAGATCATCTCTAGTTGGTTCTTCTTTTTGCCAGATATAATGAGCTACACCAAATCATTCTTGACATGCATTTGTCTAACTTCTTAAAACCTCCCATAGTGGAGAGAGAATCCTGGGCATCCCTGTGCCCATCTAGTGTATCACTTAGCATGTATAGCTGAAGAGCTTCATGTGCCATTCCAGTGGAATCAGGAAACAGTACATTTTGCAGAGGTATTTTTTACACATTTGAAGATTGCTGCCATATCATAATGTAACATAAATGTTTGTCCTTTGTAATTGTCAATGATCAGCAGAGTTGTAATAATGAGTTTAAGGAGTCTTTTTTTTTTTTTTTTGGATTCTCATGCTAAATCTCCTCATGGTGGTAGTTCAGTATTTCTATGCTCCTTTGATCATCAATGACAGTTTCTCTCAGAAGTGGTGTCATTTTCTAGCATAGAGCTCAGATTCAAGAAAAGAGACAGAAAATTAGATGTCAATCTGTTGGAATAGTGGCTTAAGCCATTATGGTAACAACTGGTAGAAAGTATTAAAAAATATAGTTTTAGAGAGTGCATACTATAGCCAAGATGAGGTGCAATTGATTTTACTAATTATTATTGATTTGTATCAGTTCAATTTTTTTAGTACTTGTGAGATTATCAAGACAAACCAAAGGATTGAACCTTACATCAATTTTTTGTTTCAACGTAAGAGGAAAGTTTTATAAAATGTAGCACCTATTACTTTGCATTTAGTACATCAGTAAGTATTGCAGCAGGAATGTATAATCCCTGAAGACTTGCCAGGAAACAAGCCTACAGTGAAATGAAGCACAAGAAATAATTTTTTTTTAAAGCAATCATTATACTGCATGTTAGAAAATTCTGCCAAAACATTTTAGCACTTTTTTTTTCATTTTTCTGACATCTAAATACTTTCCTAGCTTCTACATACGATAAGTGGGATGCCATTATGGAAACTGATTGACTTAGTAAATGATTCTTTTTCATACGTCTAACCCTACTAGCAAAGTTAGAAAAGTTGAAGTACAAGCTATAGAAATCTCTTGACAGGTGCAATGATTTAAACATACTGTATTTATTCTTTTGTAAATGATGAATTTTCAAATCTGGCATCTGTTTTTTAGCAGTGTGAAATAACTGTGACTTTTTTCCTTCATAATGTTTTGTGTTCTTTGATGTAAAAGGTAAAAATCACAGTACTGCTTTTTTAGCTGGCGTTTAGCAAATTGGCTAATGAAATCAGCAGCGCTGTATCATGACCATGGTATGCTGTAACTTCACAGACATGTATAGCTGTTGTGTAGACCAGAATTGAACTGAAAAGGGGTTTTAACATGAACTGAACTCACTGCTACCGAGATAATTCTATTGTGCTGTTAAACTCTTGTCTGAGCTTGTGTATGATGCATTTATCTCTGTGCTTCTCTCGGGGCTGACAATTAGACGTGAAATTCTGTAGTCATAATGAAATGCAGAGCTATTTCATAATTGCCAAGGGTAAAATTAGCAAAGTCAATTATTTTCCCTTAGGCTTTTCCCTGTAGATATTAAAAGTCTGCAAGGTAATTGCCTTAGGTAACACTTTGATTTTTAAATAATATTAAATATTGGAATTGTTGTTGTTAATTCGTAGCAATTTTCCTCTTCTTGCTGCTGTTGTAGAATATAACTATAATGATGCTAACAAGAATCAAGGCTCAGGGTTTGTGTTTTGGAGGTTTTCTTTTAAACTTGTGCTCACTCCTCTCATATGTTTGCTAAAGTTATGCAAAAGAAGGGTTTGGGATGGTGTTTTGGGCGTTGTGGTTTTTATCCTCTGCGGTACAAGGACTCCAGATTTCTTGAAATGTCAGTTAGGAAGCCTCCAGTAAGATAAATTCTGCTGTAGTTCTATTACAAAATCATCTCAAATTTTGTTTTTTGAACACTTAACATTTCAGAAGACAGCATTCTCATTTTCTACTTTGTGAAGTTATGATACATTAGTTATGAATACAAAGTTGGTGTCGACTGAGGCTGAAAGTATTGAGGGGCAGATGCATTTGTGTGCTACATTTTTGTAATCTTGGCAAGTTTCTACCTTTATTTAGATAATAAAAACTTTTGAAAATGAACAGCAATTTCTTCAAAAAGTTTTACAGCTACAAAGCATTAAACTGATCCGGTCACATGTGTTTATAATACTTTTGTGCATTCATGTTAACTTTTTGATTACCTTAGATAAACTAACCTGGTGGCTCTTTTTGTTCTGCTGATTGTGGCGATGAATTATGCTCTGGATTGAAAGTTATGTGGATAAAACCTTATTTCAGAACCGTATCCTGTAGTGGTTCAAATCTTGCTAATCCATGGATTTTAAAACAGAATTGAGCTCAAAGAATTGGGTTGGGATCTTTTAGTAGCTGGTATATCAGCAGTGAAATGGTGAGCCTTTAACAAGGAAGGGCATGTTTGTGTTTTGCTGCTTAACTAACAGTGCCATGATGTGTGGTAATGTGCTGATTTATTGGATTGGGGTGTCTTTATATGGGATGACGGTTATTTTGGTAGGTTTTCTCATGTTGAGGTTGCAGTGTTCTGATACCAGGATCATGATAAGATATTTGTGAAAGTCATTGTAAACATGTTGGCATGGGAGTGATGGAGAATTATGTTTGCCTAAGAAAATAGGGTACCTCCCAGCTATCCTGTGGGATGTGTGATCATAAGCAGTTTTAAATAAATGTGTGAATAAATTATTAAGAAGTGTAAAATGATATGTCTAATGGTTGGTTCTTTGTTGACATCTGAGGGTAATGTATCTTGAAGATTTGTTATCTTGCTTTGCCTAGCCAGGGATATAGGGATGAAGATGCTAAGAGGAATTTTGAGTTAAAGTCCTCTTTTGATTCTGGTAGCAAAAAGTGTTAGTTTTGTCTTTGATTTCTGCTTGAATAACCTTCACTTCTTGTAGTATTTTTAGACGGGCTTTCAGATGCAAACATAGCAAAAGAAACAAATATTAATTGGAATTTTTGTCACCTATCAGCCAGATGTGCATTGTGGGCATTTTACCACAGTGATGTGTGACTACTGACTGTGATATTATCAAATAATGTGCTTGTTCAGGGTTTATAACAGGTAAGGTGGAAGAAACCTGTTGCAGCATTAAAGCTGGTGCTTCCTAGCACACCTGAATCATCAGTTGTCTTATGAAACTGGAGAGAGGATGCTTCAAAGACATAATTATGACCAGTTTTGATGATCTCATGCTCTGAAGACAGTGATGCATAGAACTTCAGGAGGCTGAAATGATGCATTTTAGTGCAGTGCCTAGAAAATGATAAAATAATCTGTAAATGCATTACTTTCAACTCCA
Organism: Hafferia zeledoni; assembly: GCA_035583235.1. Taxonomy (NCBI): domain Eukaryota; kingdom Metazoa; phylum Chordata; class Aves; order Passeriformes; family Thamnophilidae; genus Hafferia; species Hafferia zeledoni. Next base: position 71,391,223 of record JAWWEV010000115.1, read on the forward strand.
TAAACTGGTAAGGAGACATCTCTTTGTATTCAAAGAAAGAAAACCCACAAAGCAGCCAAACAACTGAACAAACCATCAAAACCCAACATATCCAAAACAAAAAATAAAAACTCCAAAGAGAGGCAAAAAAAGCCTAGCCCAAAAACCTGAAATACAAGTAGTGTTCTCCAGAGTTCTTACTGAAATCTTAAGAACTGACTCTATTTTTCCCCACTATAATTCAGCAAAGTCTTGTTGGAATGATTAAACTCTTTGCAGCAACACTTCAAAAGCTACAACCTGAAAGCTTAGAATTGAATCTAAGATTCTTGTCTGTCAATGCAGAGCTCTGCCAGGAGATCACATTAAAGAGCATTCCTTTATTAAGCATTATTTGTTTATAAATAAACAGTAGCACAGATGTAGTACTTACATAGTGGATGCATTTCCTTATGTTAAGTTTGTGTATTCATAAGGGCATATACGTGTTGTTTACAAAATAAGCCTTGTGTTTGTATAAACATCAATAAGCTATTCATTTAAGTCTCCCTGTGTCTTCCTGTTGCAACATGCTGAACGTACATTGAACTTCATATAGGAACTACTTGAACTGTGGTTTCTGCTTCTGTATTGTCAGTTGTGGTCTTGTGGGGAAGGCTTAGTTTGGAACTTGAGCAACTTGGTTCCTTGATGACCAATGAAGGATATGGAGAGTATCCCCTTTCTGAAGTTATGACAGTTGATCTTTTTATGTAAATTGACATTTTTGGGAATTGACAAAGTCAGCTGGAATCTACAATTTTAATTTTTAAATGTCATTTAAGAAAGGTAGTACTTGTATCAGACTGTCAAATGATGTCAAAAGAAGAACATAAACCTGTAAGTTTATACTTCAATTTATACTTCAAGTATTCAACCAGTGAAATATCATGGGTTGGCTAAAGGAATTATTGCTAGGATCAGTGGCAGTTTTTTGATACTCTCTTCAAAACTGATAACTTGCTCTAAACAACATAAAGAGTACATACCATCAAGAATACCATCCTGCAAGAAATGCCCTTTTTTAATGGAATCTAAATGTTAATGGTTGCCAATGTAAAGGCAACCATTAGCAGCTACTGACTTGTAATAGGTCCAAATTACCATCCCTCGGAACAGTTCTTTTCATTTTGTTTGAGGTGAATAGAAGGTGCTTCTTCCTAAATGTAGTTGTGAAAAGAGTTATTTTCAGAGCAATGAAAGCTATTTTGAAAGAGATCTTTGTCTTCTCTGGTGGAAAATTTGAACCATACATACCCAGTGAGTATATTTACAGTTTATTTTACCTCAAATAAACAAAGACCTTTGTAATCTGAATTTTCCTGCTTAGATTCAGTAGCTGTATTGATCAGAGAAGGCAGGATATAAAAAAATCATGAAGAAACATTGAGGACCAGAAGTAATGCATGTACTCCCAGTTACAGTGTTCATATAAGAACTGAAGCTGATGATAAAATAATTTTCAAATCTTAGATATATTTTAAATTGTTTTTAATTCTTCACCTTTTCTCACATACCAACTTTCTTCTGTCATACAAACTGTTGGTAAAGGTGAGTACCTGTAAAACGATCAACTTACAGAGGCAGGAGTTTGGTAAGAAGTAGCAGAGATCAGATTAGATCAAATTAGATTAAGAAACTCAGGTTATGAAGTTTGATAGTGAAGTTGTCTTCCTGAGAGAAAGAAAAAAAAAAAGAAGAAAAACAACCTTCGAATTTTTTTCTAGAAAGAAGAATTAAGAGCTTTTCTGAAGTACTTTATCATGCCTATCTTGCTGTACCTTCCCCTGAGGCACTGTTTGATGATGATGTGCTGGACCAGATAGGGAGTAGGATAGTATCTATATTGCTGAGTGGTTTTATTTTACTTTAGTATTTTAGAATGCCACAGTAGCATGTTTCAAAACCAGACACTACTGAAAAATACAGGTAAGTTTAAAGAGCCCTGAACTGATTTATGGAACAGTATACTTAAGGTACACTGCTTGGTCTGGATACTAGGGGAGAAGAAAACCAAGGAAGAAATCTTATGTTTTTGACCATTTAACCTAGTATGAGTTAATGTAAGACAACATAGCCAACATGGTTGAATTACTGCATATCAAAGCTCTTCTTTGGGCAACTCTAAGTGGTTCTGTATCTTAAAATATTGAGATACAGAGTATCATCCCACAACTTAGCATAGATCTTATCAGAGAACGGGAACACACTGTCAGTACTGAGAAATATATCATAACTGATTCATAATTATATCTGAACAATAGTGAAGAAAAGTGTTTTAATTATTGTTTTTAGACTTGCATACACTTCTGAGAGGTAAATTTAGTTTTAGTTTACTGTAAAGTAAAACATAAAAGAGATTGTAATTGAAACAAACCTTATGTCCATTTAATTCTCAACTACTGGATTTTTAATGAGATTTCTTTACTAAAATTTTTGTTGACCGTCATGTGAAGTTCCTTTGATAGTAAAAAGGCACTTTTTATGATAGTTGATAAAAGTATTTAAACATTAGGGAGAAAAAATCTTGCATGATAGAGACAAAAGGTGAAAATCTGTTGGAATCAGTACTTGATAGTCAAATGTTTTCCCACATTACTGCCGTAAAACTTTTGTCTAGCATTTATGCTCTCATTAAAGGCAACAGTTTTTGTGGTGTTTATGATGATAGAATTCCAGAATGGTGCTAGTGAATTTGTATCCTTTGATGCTTGTGCCAGTGGACCAGTTTCTTAGCCAGTGTATCTTTTCCCATTGTTCTCAAGAAGTGAATTTGTAGCCCCTAAAATAACACCTGAGTAAATGAAAAACGTTCAGTTTTCTGAATATTTTACAGATTTTTCTTTTATTTCACTTTTGTTATGTGTAACTGGTAATATAATTAAATATTTAGAAAATTTCATTACCATAATGGCTGTGATTATATGTTTGCAAAGTAATCTCTTAGAGAAGTCAAATTAGAGGATTAGGTGACACAGCTTATTAACTTATTAATTTAATTGAAATTCTAAAAATTAGACTTAATCTGCAATTGTGACAATGTGTTAGAAACAGTCTCCATTTGGATCCGTAAGAGTTCTGTTGCAATGCAATGAATGTCAGTTTTGAGATTAAAACTGCTTAACTTTGCATTAAATTCTTAATTGGTACATTCCTCAAATAGGTTTATCCTTTACCTTAGTGGCCTTTTGCACCTGTATTGGTTTTTAAATCTAACACTTATGTTAAGCTTTCCCAAAGTTATACTTCCCTGGGGTTAGTATAGCTCTGTATTGAAAGAATGTATTTTATTGTGATTCTTAGCCATGGCACTGCTGAAAAATGTTATGTTTAGATTTCAGTCTATTTTCTGTCCTTCCACTTCTGGATGAAAAAACCAGTTTTTTTTAAAAAAGAGGTGATTTCTGACACTTTGTTTATGGACATGTATGACTTAAAAACAGTGCCTTGTAGCAGAATGACTGCTGCAAAACATGGAAGGACTGACACTCAGACTGATAGCAGAAGACATAGGTATCATTAAATCATCAAGTTTAGATTGAAGTCTTTCCCAAAAATATACTGCTAGAATATTTTGAAAGGATCAAGCCATGTTGCTATTGAGAACAGAATTGTGAGTGTTTGAGATTCTATCTTAATGTTTTCCTCTCAGTTTGGAGGTTTTTTCAATAGCTTACTAAATACTTTTATACTGGTTTGCACGATGTCCATTTGCTGTTCTTGCCTCTGAATTATCTCACTGACAATTTCCTCAGCTTACATCTGAATTTGCCTCCCTTGTAGTAGCAGACACATCTTTCTGCTTCTCTGCTCTGCCCAGCAGACCAAAGTCAATGTTTGCTGCTTAAGTTCTTGAACCAAATACCTGTTATTGAAGGTAAATACTGTCTTCCTCAAAGGTAAACTGCACAGCTACTTATAACACATGGTTAAGTAGCTCATTTTCTGATAGAACTACTGTTTGCCTCATTGTAGTTAACAGAATGATCTGGAAAGTGCTAATACGCTGAAATGTGAAAGAGAGGGCTTTTCAGAGATGACTGAGCATCAGTGAAGAAGAAAATGAAAACTAATTTATAGAAACTGAAGAAAGGCTGATTTTAATGAAAGTCGAAAGTCATTCACCATCTCAAGATAAACACTAAACCTGGGAAATCTATTCTGGGGTCTGTCCCTCTTACGTTTGCTCCCTTAATGTTAAAACAGTGACTTGGCAGTTGTCTAGGGGTGAAGACAAATATCTTAGAGGTCAAAATATTTGCAGGCTTTGAGATAAATACGTGCATATTACAGATTGTGTGTGTGTATATATATATATATATATGATTCAATTTAATTGAGTATTAAGGCCAAATTATGGAAAGGGGGGAGGGGGTTGCTTTTTTTTTCTTGTAAAGCAAACCCCTTTACTTCTCAGAGAAATTGTTTTTCAAAGGTTTGAGACAAAAAGTGTCTCAAAAAAAGTGGCTGTATTGAATATTTCTTTAACTGTTAACAAGAAGTTGTATCCAAGATCACTGCCAGAATATGTAGCAAATGGATATTCAAAAGAAAACAAAATTTATTCTAGGAAATTGAAGTAATGAGAACTTCTAGGTATATGATGTTTTATTCTGTGTGAGATGCATACTGTGAGAAAGGACTCTCAAGACCCAGCAGTTCTGCTGCTTCATTCACTACCTACTTAAAACAGGTATTGGCACTGCCTGGATTTCTTAAACAGAGGTGTTTGTTACAGCTTTCTTTCACAGCCATGAATAATCATCATGGGGCAACTCCTTGCTAAACAGCTTTCACCCCTACAGAATTTATACTTACATCCATCTGTGGATGGGTGGGGTCTTGGGACATACTTGGTTCTAGAGGTGGACTTTCATAATAAGGCATTTAATACACAGTTTTGCAGGACTTGAGGTCACAGTGGTTAGTATATAGCCAGCTGTCCACCTGGAGTGTGACTTAACAGAGACGGCAAATGCACTTTTAAGAAGTGCAGATATATTTTTGTGATGGTTCAGCTGCAATTCAAAGCTGTTAGCAGGAGTAGTAAGACTGTAAGATTAGTCTGCGTGGCCTCTCTTAGTCTCCCAAGAACATAACTATTTATAATAGGGAAATCTGTTCCCAGTACAATCAGTAATCTTAACCCTTCCATAAGAGGGTATTTGACACCAGCTTTGTGGCCTTGATCTTAGGATTTCAAAGATGAAGCAAGTTATTATTATTATTAATATTGGTGCTGCAGATTGGAGTATGCAAAATCAGCTGTGATCCTCCTCCAGCAGCTACTGTGTCACAGAATGGCTGAGGCTGTCAGGGACCTTTGGAGATCATCTAGTCCAAAGCCCCTCCTCAGGCAGGGTCAGCTGGAGCACTTTGCCCAGGACTATGTCCAGATGACTTTTAAGTATCTACAGAGAGGGAGGCTTTGCAATCCCTTTGGGCAACCTGATCCATTGTTTGATGCCCTCAGAGTAAACTGTTCTCATATGTCCAGATGTAATTTCATGTTTTAATTTCTGCCCATTGCCTCATCCTGTCAGTGAGCACTGCTGAGAAGAATTTGGCTCCCTTTTCTGCGTTCCTTCCAATCAGGTGTTCATACACACTGTACTGTAGGACAGGTTGAAATAGGTGTCTCCTGTAAATAGAGTGATAGATTATATACCTTCCCCTTTCTTTTCACTGCTGTAAAGCTTATATTTAAAATTAACTTCCTGTGGTAAAATTTTTAGCAAAAATGCGTTTACATCTGGAATGGTTTCAGTGCAATATTATAATATACTGCATAAAATTTTAGCAGTAATGCAAATGAGTTAATTGTATTTTTAAACAAAATGCTGATGTACTTGACTTCTTGTTGGCTAGCAAAAATATTGAATCTTTGGATGGACTGTAACTGGTTGTTAATATTAGTGTTTGAATTTCAATGACATTTCATTTGAAGTCTAGAATCTGATTGCTAGTATTCTGGTTGTTGATTTGTTAATTTAACAAACACCTGCAGCTTTGTTTAGTTGATTCCATCTGTCAGATGGCAGGTAGTGTTACTTCTGATTCCTGTTTATTCAGATACAGACTGTGCAAAAATACTTCATGTTGTTTGCAGGTATAATTTGTGTTATTCAGTTTAATCTCCAGTTCATTTCTGAACGTATTCTGGTTCAATTGTTGTCTCAGCAGCGTGACTGGAAGTAGTGTATTCTAGCCATCCTCCTCTCTATCACTGATTGATGAGGAGAGTTTTATATCTACAGAAACCTGTAGTCACCATACCTTCTTTGTTCACTGTTTTGTGTAGAGGAAAAGTGTAATGAAATTACCCTGTTCAAGAGGGTCAAGCTGAAGGAATCACCTATTTCTCTAACATGGGTCACTCAGCAGCAGTTGTTGAGTACTTTAGTGCAAGAATCTGCTGCATTGAATCTGCAAAGGTATTAATAAACTGTATAAGGTATCACATAGAGGTAGACAAGCAAAAATTATATTTCTTCTGTTGGTTATATTTATGTTAAGGAAAATGATTGAATTATGCACTAAAAGTCTTTATACTAATGAAACCCACTACTGTAGATAGTGCTGCATCAGTATAAAAACCACTGGTGAAAATCCCTAAGGGAGACTGACCTTAAGGCAGATATTTGACAGTATTAGCAATTTTCAAATTGACTGCTGCTGATTATTTTGAAGCATTTTTTTGTGTCTTGGAAGTACCTCTTTAAGAAGTAATGGATTTGAGTGATGTGTTTACACTACATTATTGTATTTGCTACTGACAGAAGAAAACCATAAATGTGTTTTTCAAGACCACTTAAAATGTTCTAGAAAGCAGATCACTGTAAGGAATCCTCTCTGTGTGTTTCAACTAAGAGAGGGCCTTTTATTTTGAAAAACAGTAAAGCTCAAATTGATTTCAAATACGAAATCCAATAGGATTCAATAAACATTAGATTAAAAAAACCTCCAATGTTCTATAGGCTGGCATACTTAGTCATACACCTGTATGACTAATGATGTTTGAGGAGATTGCCAGGAAAGAAAATTGAATTCCACTGTTCTTGGAACTCCTTATAGTTTTTACTCTTGTTCTTTTTTTTCTTTTTTTTCTTTTTTTAAATTTTTTAAAATTTTCTTTCTCTTTTTCTTTTTTTTCCTTTTTTTTTTGTAAGTATTATTGAATAATCAAAATCCAATATCAGCTGTTTACTGAGTTTTGTCTTTAGCTTCCTAGTGTTGCAAAGTTTCCGTGTCAAATGCAGAAGAATATTTAAGAGCTTTCTGTGTGATTTTTAATTGTGGAAATATTTCCCAAATTAGTGCTTGTTTAGGGAGGGAAGTGAAATCCAAGTTGTCCAAGTTGAAGGAATTTTTATCTGTGTATTTAATGTTTCCTGATGAATTTTCTTCTTTACTTGTACGGAGAATTCTTGGTACGTTTTCAAGTCTGCTCATTGACAGCAAGGATTAGGGTCTGTCATAGCAGATGTGTGAGGGAAGGGTATTGTTTCACCTAAGGATGGAAGGAATTACTTGTGGTCCTTCTTGGAAGGAATTTGGCAAAGCTAAGAAAGTTTGTCAAATAGAAATCGTGAGGAATGATGAACAAAGATATGCCCATTGCTGTGTTCTTCCTAGTGCTGTTTCCTGTCTTCCTGAAAGAGCTTCATCCTTTCTGTGATGTTCCCCTTGAAAATATCCGGTAGCGTCTGGAGAGACACTGTATTACTACTCTGAAATAGAGTTGTCTGTGTAATCAATTCTACTTCAGCTGCTGAATTTAAAATAAATGGATTGTTCTTTGAATGGAACTCGAATTCATTCCTTTTTTTAAACTAGAAGGGAAAAAACAGGAAAAAATACATATGCAGTGTTATGTTGCAGTAGACTTAAAACACAATATTTTGAAGACAAGTGAAGGGAACTAAACTGATGGCATCAATGTTACTAAACTGATGGCATCAGTGTCATCCTTTCATCCAGGTTGTTTAGAAATCTCATGAAGGATGAGTGGGGCCAGAATCCATTCTTTTTACTGGGCTTGATGGAGCCTGAATCATATCTTTAACTTCAAAGAAAGTATTCTACCAAAATGTCTTATATGCTGTGATTTTCCTGCAGTCTATCTAGCAGTAAGTTTCACTTTAGTTAAAATACACCTCTTTTTCTATAGACAGAGCTGGATTTCTCAGGGCAGTCAACTGCAGGCATGAACTGAGCTGCTGTACCTGCAACAGTGAACGTATGGCCCTATACCATGTCATCATGTGTGATCAATTCTGGACTCAGAATTATCTTACAGAGAAGTCCCCAGTAAACTACATGAAATTCTGATTTCAGGAAAAGGAGCAAGGCAATTCAGTATGTAGTTGGTTGAATGTCCTGAGTAATTTTCTGAACAGCTAAGTGAATTACCAACATTTTGATTTATTTCTTCAATTAGTATTTAGAAATTCTGAGCTCAAGAAATTAGACTTGAAGTAAATTTAACAAAGCCTTGAGGACTAAAGCTGTGCATTTTTGACAAATAAATTGTATGTGTGGCCAGACTTGGCGAACGCAGATTTGGGCAGGGCTCTCCCCACGTGGGTGTGCCCTTCCAGCCTGCACAGTGGATGTTTTAGGTGAGG
>JAWWEV010000115.1:71404350-71415996 GCA_035583235.1 Hafferia zeledoni
TTGCAGAGAGAGTAATCAGGCATTGGAACGGGCTGCCCAGAGAGGGGGTGGATTCCCCATCCCTGGAGGTTTTTAAAATGAGATTGGCTGTGGCACTGAGTGCCATGATCTGGTAAAGGGACTGGAGCTGGGCCAAGGGTTGGACTTGATGATCGTGGAGGTCTTTTCCAACCCAATCGATTCTATGATTCTATGACTCTGTCTTAACACATGCAATAAAGTTAACAATTTAAAATTGCCTTTTAAAGTTGCTACAGGTTTCATGATCGCAAGTTTTCAGTCACTGCTGAGCACTATGTGTATGTGAATATCAACCTGGAGATCCAATGAGGTAGATAGAGTCACTTGTAGCGGCATTGTCTCATCCCCCTGGTTTGCCTCAGAGACCTGAATCTTGCAGCTCTGGTTTGCTGTTGCTGTGTTGTATTATGTAGCAAAATTAGTGGAAGCCCTGACCTCATGGGTTACTGCTACAGTAATGGCTGTCCTGATGCCCCTGCACCAACCAAAACCACAGTGGGCAAGTGGAGAGTGGGGCCCCAGGGGATGCTCCCTTGGCCAGTGTCTGTCTCTCCTGCTCTGCAGCGGCACAGACATGTCACTAACACTGACCTCTGGACTGCCTGGGGCCGGTGGATCACTGGGCTTCTGGCAGAGGACAGCACATGCGGAGCATCTTCTGGCACCTCTCAGAACGGGACCCTGCATGAAAGTGTGGCAGGAGTGCAATGTTTGGAACTTGGCAGTGCTTCTGCACCTGCTGTGTTTTACCTGAGGATAAACCAACTGCATCCTTCAGTGTTGCTCCCAAGGACTGTGCTCAGTGTTGTATGTTAAAATAGATGACAACTTCGAGATTTTTGGAGAGAATGTTTAAAATTTAATTTCTGTTTTCAGGCAGGTTTTGAAATACAGGTAGATCCCAGGTATATTTAAAAAACACCAACCTGCTCTTTTGTGTATAGACATCTCTACAGGTTCGCTTCAGTAATGAAACTGCATTGTATTTTAACCATGGCCTTTGTATAAATGAGAAATGTTGTGAACTCTTTTGGGTTCCTTGCACTGCAGAAGATCTTAATTTTCTCTTTCTTAGTAATTTTTTTTAGTTTATTTTCTGCTGCCTTGCTGAAGCACTCCACATGTGTGTGTTGCAAGGGGAAGTGTGAGAGAAACTCAGCGCAGCTGCCTGGTGTTTACCCGGCCCTGGCCCAATTACAAATAGCAAAGACTTATTTTGTTTCAGTGACTATTTCTGTCTAAGGAGAGTTGAAGGTACACTGTACACTGTACCCTTCCTAAGGGGAATCAAAACATGATTAGAACGGTGGCACAATAGAGAAATTTGTATGACAGTGTCTGAAGTTTGGTCTCCATAATGGGTAGTGCGTGGCTTCTGATGAGACTTAAAACAAAGTGTGGAATCTACTTTAGTTTTTTTTTATCTTGTTCTCTGAGAAATTTAGTTTCATGTTGTGTGATGGACATTTCCCTATTGCTTTCTCCACACCATTCTGCTGAGGCAGTGTCCCATTCATGTTCTGAGCATCTCTTTAGCAAAGACTGCCAAATGGACTAGATCAGCTGTTGGCTTGTCTTATTTGTAGCCCTTGTTCATCTTCCCTCCTTCTCTGATTGCAATTTGATTGAAACAAAAATGTGAACTACATTTCCTAGAGGTAAGTCAAATGCTTTAATCCACTCCACAACTAAATCTCAAATGTCAAACTTTTTTTCTTTTTAGGAGTAGGACATAGTGATGTTAGTAACGGAATTTTCACTGCTGGGAATATCTTAAAATTTGGAAAAGCAGAAAGATATATTCTTACCTTTTTTATTCCCTCCCCTTTCTGAGGCCGAAAAAGTGTATTTCATATGTTGCATATTTTTAATGCAGTTGTCATAAAGCTCTTCAGTACCATAAAATAGACTAATTTAGCACCAAGTTGTTTTGATCTTTGCTGAATGTCTACCTAGATGATATATAAAAGTATCTCTGCCAAGTTAACCTTTTTCCTCTGAGATCCTAAGTTTGTGTTTACCGAAAAAGAGGTTTGTCTTCTTCATTTTGATGACCCTGTAGGAAAGTTGAAAGAATTATTTGACCTAGAAATATTGACCTTATTTATTCCTGAAGCTATATAATTATTTGACACAGCTCATTGCCACTTTTTTTCCCTCTGCACAACCATGTGCAGTCCTACTGCCATCCCATTTCAGTACATTCAGTTTGATAATTTGTCATCTTGTCTGCATAGTAAGTCACTAGATCTGTGTGAAACTGGGGTGAAAAAAGCTAATATCTAACTTTTCATCTTTATTTAAAGTGGCAGTCCAAACTGTGAGGTGTAGGCTTTGATACAGCCTCAAGGTTAAGGTTGTCATTCATGTTCAAAGTAATAAACAGCTGCTGTAATTTAAGACTTTGCATTATCAATATTAAACTAATATTTTATACTTTAACTTGGAGTAGAAAGGTGTGATATGGTAAACCTTTACAGCTCTGTGCTCTAAATTCTGCAAGTAAAGGATGTTCTTCCCAGTTCCCATCTGCCTTTCCTAACTCTAGGTCTAATTTAAGAGTAAAAATTTGTGCTTAGTGAATGCAAAGGTCAAAGTTGTCTAATCTGGCCTTCAGTCTTGACTGTGGTCTCTATTTTTAAGAGAAAAAAAACATTTCTCTGAGTCTCTGTTTCCAACTTTTAGGAGACTAAAGGCTTCTAAAATGTTTTCTAAGTCTTGTACTTTTAAAGATCTTCTCTTTTAATATTCCACATCATTTAACAAATACTAATGAAGGTTGCTTTAATATCCTTGTCAGTTCACTGAACAAGCACAACAGATATAGTGAAGCTCAAGGTCAAATAGCAGAATCAAGTGAGGTACTTGAGTGTGTTGGCTCTTGTGCTTTACCTGTCAGAACACTCCTACAATCTTTAAGCATTAGGGACTTCCATGGGAAATCCCTTGGTTGGTTTTGTTTGTTGGTTTTTTCCTCATCTCCAGAGTATGTGGTTGATGCTAAATGTGCATTACCAGAACTCCTGTTAGTGTCAGAATGGAACTGTTATGTAAGACAAGGCCATTCCCAACATGTTCCACTGATGTCCAGAAGAACTGTTAGGTCTTTTTGATGCAATTGTGTGAAAATTTTGCATAACTAATATGTAAAACAAGTTTAAAAATAAACACATTAGTCACAGAAGTAGTCTTTGTACCAAATAGTGAATTAATAGGTATTTCTAATAAGTGTGTTTTCTGGGGAAGGACAAGCCACATGCAGTGAGTTGTACCAGTTCTTTGATGTTTGGTCACCAGCCCTGCTTTGAGGGGTAATATTTTGGAATACTGCACGTGTCCATCAACCGGACTGCTATGAATGTATTAAAAGTAAAGGATTTGTTTGTAATTTTACCACAGAACGTAAATCAAATGCATTTTGAGTCATGTAAACCACCTTTTAGTTGTGCAGCAGAGTCAGTTTTCTCACTTTTTTTAAACAAATGTTTGTATTGCAAGACAAAAGAGAAGGATAAAATATGGAATTTGAGTAAAGAGCATCTGTGAAAAGAATGGGTAAATGTGTCAGAAGGGAAAAAATCATAGCTAGAGAGAAGGCAAATGCTGTTTGTTTACTGCTTTTGTTCTTTTAAATACTAAGCTTTTCCAGAGAGATTTAAAAGTAACAGATGTGAAGAGATATTTAAATTTATTATAAGTTTTCAAAATTTTTTTTTTTTAAATCATGAGTTGGTTTTTTTTACAGTGTCGTGATAAGAGTAGTTGGTGGCATGCTTTATTTGACTCACTTACAGACACCCTTGTTCCTCCCAAAGCAGTGAAGACGTGTAGTAATAGACGAATAAAATATGCCCTGTCATGTTCAACAAACACAAATGTCTCTGTTGAAACTTATGTGAACCATGTGCGAGGTGTTTTCAGGGTCTTCCTGCTGGTAGAATGATTCATAGTTGCATTGGATTTTATTTGTGTGAAATGGAAGTTCTTGAACTACCTTATTGAAAACTTGCACATGCAATTTAAAATTATTTCTGTGTGTTTCTGCAGATTATTTGCCCATTGAGAACTAAACTAAAGTTTGATATAAGTGATTCAGACATTTCAATCATTTTGTGCAACAGCAGATGGGTAAGAAAGTGCTGCCATGGTATGGAAATAAATTAAGGGCTCACTTACAAATTATAGCTGAAATTCTACATCGAAAAGTCTCTGACTTCTTCTCCTTCCTGGTTTTGCAAATGGGTTTTTGCACTTCAAAGACAGGTTTTTCATTCGTATTTCCTTTATTCTGTTTTCAGCTGAACCACATATAAACATCTTCTTTGGTGTGATAAATCAAACTGAGTGATTTTAAGTGCTGCTTTTGTACTGGGGATCCTTGTTGCCAATGCTAAGAGATGTCCTTCCTGATGGTTGTGATTGCATATTGCGTCCTGTAATTTCATTTTCTAAAAGTTTTTTTTTCTTTTTTATTCCCTGAGTTGATTGTTTCAAACACAGTTTAAAATTATGGAAGTAGCATAATAAAAATTACCTCTCAACCTGATAATTTCTAACTAAGCAGTAGCTGGCCTTGCCAGTAGTAAAAAAGGAGCACCCTCAGCTCTTCCTAATTTTCCAAAGGAAATCATGATCAACAGCGCTGGATTTGGGTATTTTTCCTGTACTCCTATGCTGACTTTATGCAAACTGTATCTGGAGTTGGCTGTTCTCTTGTGGTGGTGGTGGTGAGGGGTTTGGCTCTCTTTGTCTGGTGTCTGCCACTCACACAGCAACAGGGATGGTTGTCATCTGGACCAATGTCCTGGTGACAGAACTTGTGAATAAGATCACTCCACAACCATTAGTTAATCAAATACCTGAGCACTGTCAACTACAACAACATCTGAGTTTGAAAAGGCTTTTATACAGACTTAGGAGTCTTCTGGGCCTTCCAATGTCCACTTTTATACCCGCTGTTGACAAAACAAAACAAAACAAAACAAAGCTTATAAACAATTAAAATTGCCGTAAAAGTAATAAGCATTGTCATGATGCCAGATTTTACAGCCTGCACAGTCTAGAACTAGTTTCTTTTTTCCCTTAATGTTTTTAAAATAGTGGTTAGATCTTGTCCTACATACCCTTGTAAGAATGTAGTTTGGTTGGTGGTCACTTTATGTACAACATGAGTTAAGCTTTGGAAAATATGTGTTCCATTTTTGGTTGGGTTTTTTTGTTTTTTTTTTTTTTTTAAGTTAGATGCTCATTTTAGATGCTTGAATCTTCTACATGTTCATCTAGTAGACAGTAACTTTTTGTGGCATCATTTTCACTCCTGTTATGAAATTCAAACTTGTTTAAGAATATAATTTTGTAACAAATCATAGAATTTTTTTCCTTGTATATGTTGAGTTGCAATGACTGTTTAAGCTTCTTCAGCTCCTGCAGTTGATATTTGATAATGTCTGCATTTCTTTTCCTGCTCAAGGGCTCCAGCAAGCAAACATTTTCAACTTATGAGGCTTCTGAAAGATTTTTTAAACTTTGAAATTGTTTCAGGATACCTTTCCTAGGGTATTTTTGTCTTATTTGGATTTAAAACAAATCATTATAAAAATCACTGCCAATTTCCAATATCATCCAGTGCATTTTAGTAAATACTGTTTTTTCACTGAGCAGATTGGTTGTTAAGGAAAAGATTGTGTTTCGTCTTCCAAGAGCTCCTGATTTGAAATTTAAAATAAATTGATCTATATCTGAGTGGAAAAAAAGAGACTTGATATATGGGAAACTACTTGAATTAAATGCTCATTTTGACATTTTGCCAGTCATAGGAATTTGCACATGCTCTGGGATGAGTTAAGATATTAAAACAAAAATACTGAAACACGAGGAAAGTTTAGGCTTGACTTTGTAAGTTGTCATATGCATAATAGCAAACATGTGGTTTCTCTGCTCTTCACTTTCCTTGTATAACTTAATAGCATGTCTGAAAGCAAAGGCATTTTGATACAGCTCTGTGTTACTTGGCGTTGCAGAATTCTCCTACTTCTTCCATTAGTCTCAAATTATCCTCTCCCTTGTAACACAGCACTTTGGGGTGATATCCATAAGGGAGGAAAATTAGAGCTGAACGGATGGATTCTATTTCATTTGTTACTGATTTCATGACAGATAATACCTTGCTAGAAAACTATAGGGTCACACAGAATTACTTCTTGCTCATTTCTAAGTAATTTAATTGACATCACTTTGAGGGAAAAGGCTTGTTACATAAGAGGAGTTTTTATATTACTCTTTCAAAGAATATCTTTTGGTTTAATGTATGCTACAGATTTAGCTGAACAGAGAAATTACAAAATCTTTAACATTTATATGCTTGATTTTTTTTTTATGTTGCTTCTCATTACTGATTTTATTTTCTTCTAAGCAAAACAACTGTGGTCTTCTCTGATTTTGGGGCTTTTTCCTCCTCTCTTTAGAGAGTACCTAAAGGTGTGACAGTATCATGTATGTGAGACAGATGAAAGTTATGTCTAACTTTGAAGACCTATTGGTGAAATATTAACACTGTATGAGTCAAAGGAATGGCAATTGAATTTGGGTTTAGGGAGAAACTATTCGATTTGTGCTAATTAAAACACTTTGTGGAAAGCAATTCAAATTAATATTTTGGATAAAAAAGATTTTGAGAAGGCTTGAGCATCTCTGACCTTACAGTCAAGGTGATAAAGTTCGATAGAGGCATCACTGAGATCTCTATCAGCCCCTGAGAAAGTTAATGCCTGACACTTCTAAATTGCACCTTTATTCTTTTTTAAATACAGTCAGTCATTCCTCATCCCTAACATGGGAGTAGAAGAGATGCAAGTCCTCCATCACAGCCCTTCATTTTTGCAATAAAGATATTTAGTACCTTTTGTAATTTGTTTTACTACAAAGGAGAAATTGCAGAGACTTGTCAAGTTTGTTTGAGGTTGTTGGTTCTTGGCAAGGGGCTGAAGTGCAGTTTTTGCCTTTTTGAGTTTGTTTTGTTGTTTTGGAATTTTGTCTTGGTTTTTTTCATCCCAATCCCTCATGAGGAATATAATTGGCTATTTATGTTCAGTGTAATGATACAATCAGTAAGAAAATATTTATATTGAATCTATTGACAAATCCACATATTTTGCATTGGTTTTTTGAGAAGAAAATGAAAAAGGTTTTAGTTTGGAGCTGCCAGTATATTTATTCTGATACTTTTCTCTGATCATCCCTAAAAAACACCCTTTTTTATTTGGAACTGCCCAGAGTTTTGTTTGTTTTGTTACTTACCACATATTACTCACCTGTGCCACTCTATTAACATCTCTGAGCTGTCACATGTGCAGTTTTGGTTTTTTCATGTTAGCCTTTGTTTCATTTTCAGGAGAACTGTCTTACAGATGATATTGGCATATCTAGGTGGAAGGAGCAGGTTTTCCTGTCCCATAGTGCCTTGCTGGCCAAGAGCTGCCAGGCTGCAATGGAGCTCGCAAAGCACAGCACTGAGATTCAGGACATGGCATTCCAGTATGGCAAGCATATGTCTATGAGTCATAAGGTATGCCTTTTCCTTTTGTTCTGGGATCTTAAGTACAGAAAGGCTTGTAAGATGTGTTGCTCTTGAGCTTTGTTGTATACTGCCACTATGCTGTAGACTTTTGCCGGCAGGTCAGTGTTGAGAGATTTGGCTGCTGCCTGGTGTGAAGATGTTTGCAGAAAGTGCTGGTAAGAGCAGTTCCTGTGAACTGGCAAAATCACACTCCTGGCAATGTAACTCAATGCATTCAAGGCTCTGTTAATGTCCCTCTAGCACATCGTTCTGCAGCAGTTTAAAACTTTGCCTTCTCAGCTCCAACATTCTTCCTAAAGCCACTGTCCCAGTAGCAGCAGTTGTAGGAGGAAGCATGTCACAGAATATCTTGAGTTGGAAGGGACCCACAAGGACCATCGAGTCCAGCTCCTAGTACTGTGCAGAACAACCCCAGGAATCCCAGCACGTGCCTGAGAGCATTGTCCAAATGCTTCTTGAACTCTGTCAGTCTTGGTGCTGTGACCACTTCCCTGGGGAGCCTCTTCCAGTGCCCAACCACCCTCTGGGGGAAGAACCTTTCCATAAAATCCAGTTTAAACCTCCTCTGACACAGCTTCAAGACATTCCTGTGGGTCCTATCACTGGTTGCCAGAGAGAAGAAACCAATGCCTGTCCCTCCACTTTCCTCACAAGGAAATTGTAAACTGCAACGAGGTCTCCCTTCAGTCTCCTCAAGGCTGAACAGACCAAGTGCCCTCAGCTGGTGCTTATACGGCTTCCCTTCAAGGCCCTTTACCATCCGTGTGGCCCTCCTTTGGACAATCACTAATAGCTGAATATCTTTCTTACTTTGCTGCACCCAAAACTGCACACAATATTTAAGGTGAGGCCACTCCAGTGCAGAGCAGAGCAGGACCATCCCCTCCCTTGACTGGCTGGTGGTGCTGTGCCTGATGTCCCCCAGGCACAGTTGGCCCTCCTGGCTGCCAGGGCACTGCTGACTTACATTCAACTTACCATAGACCAGGACCCCCAGGTCCCTTTCTGCGGCACTGCCTTCCAGCATCTCATTCCCCAGTCTGTGCATAATGAGTTGGGTCTTGGCTGCCACCATGCAGAGATTTGTACTGTGAGGCTCAACTGCCTGCAGCAGCACGAGGATTGAGGCACAAGCTGTAGTGACTGAAGGACATGCTTATATTCCCCTCTGAATAACCTGGTGTGGAGGTTATTTCCAGAGGGGGCAGCTGGAGAAGAACAAGGTCACCAGATCTGGACAGGAGCAGGCTGCACCTCTGCAGCAGTAGGATTTTCCAGAGAAGGTCTCTGACCTCCACTAGAAGACTTTCAGTCTGCAGCCAGAGCTAATACAAAGGAAAACACACGGTGTTGAACTCAGATCTTTGACCTTCTTGTTTTGCCCTAAAGATCTCCTACTGCTGTATTGCACCATTTGCAAGGCTAGATGTAGCTTGAGACAGGCAGACAGGCCTCTCATCCTGTTCAGCTGAGTTGACCTAGGCAGTTTCTAGTTCCTACAGGAGAAGGAAGTGGTTTTATAAAGCACGGTTTTAGTGCCATAGAAATACCACTGTATGCTATTACTAGGTACAACTGTACCAGTAAATTGCTTCTAGTGCAGTTATAGCCTTAATATTTTGTGTATGCATTAATAATAATATATTCACTATAGTTGTGTATAAAGAATTGTGTAATTTTTGTAGAAAGCCCCTAGCTATGTAGCATATCCTTTGTCAGGAGTGTCATACTGCATCAGCTTTTTCAGGTACTGTAAAGTAGAATGTATTACCCTGCACAGATTAAAAACTGATCCTCCCACCAAAGACTCGACCATTCTTTCCTTTTTAGTTTTATGCTTCCTGCCACTCCACAGTCTGCTACATGGCTGTGTCCCATGGCTTGCCAGCTCTGCAAGCTGTCCTTTACCCATGCCTTTACAGACTTTCCACATGCATCTCTTTACCAAAACTTTGCACCACTGCAATGCTTTCATAACATCTTTCTGTCCGTCCACCAAATTTGAAAAAGTGCAACCAAAGTGCAAGTGTCAAAGCAGAAAGTGGTTAGTATATGGACTTCAGTTTGGTGAGTGAGTGGATATGTACAGACTTTTCCTGGGAACTGAAGAAATGTGTTCTTCTCTTTCAGCTACATTCAGACCTTCAGCCGTTTGTTAAAGAAGGTTCTAGTGACACCATGGCCTTCAGTTTGAATTCTGGTCCTGCTGTCCTTCATCAGGAATTCCTTGGAAGGGAGGCATGGATTAAACAGATTAGAGAGGTAAATTAAAACATTTTTTAAGATTTCCTGGGTTTGCCATTTGTTTATCTCTTCCTAACTATACTTTCAATCTGCAAAGAAACTTGGAGATTAACAACAAGGTTTACCTTTGCTCTCCAATGCTTAGTATCTCTCTTTCACACTTTCAAGAGGTGGGGGGAAATCTAGGGACCAGAGAGGTAAGCTCTTGTCAGGCTTTTGTGTGTCAGTGTAACAAGCAGATTCATTTGTGTGGAGCATATGTCTGTTTCTCTGAAATACTTGTGCAGTCTCACATCTTAGCTTAAAGCTACTTTCACTGGCAGCTTAAAGCAGAGAACTTCAACCATCACAGTGCTTGAAAGGTAGGCACATGTTCCTTCTGCCAGCTTGACTCTGGGAGCAGTAATTTTAGATGAAGGGGGAAAGATCTGTGAGACACGGCTTTTTGACTGCTACAAAATATTTGTGAGATCTAGCTGTCTGATAGCCTTATTCTTTGTTCTCTTATTCAGCTGGTTTTTCCTCTAACCCTTGGATGAGGAAGGCAGTAAGAACAAGGTAGCTACATGATAGCTGTCTTGTACCACAGCAGGATTCAGATCCATGAATAGTTTCCTGGGTGTTTCTGAAACACAAATCGGTAACTGTAGAAGACAGTAAGAAGGGAAAAGGGGGGAAGCACCAAAATGGCCAAAATTAAGCATTCTGTTGAGTTCCTGCATCAGTTGGACATGTTTTGTCTGTCTAAACAACAGTAATGACTGCCATTTGGAACTCCTGCTTGTAGTTACACAGATTTTTTGTTAAAAAGACTGCTGCCTTCAATAAGGAGCTGGATCTGTGGTAGCATATTCATTCAAGATGTGTTTGTTGAATGTCTCCTTTCCATGCTGGTTTAAAAGGAGAACTCTCAGGTACAGGGCATGGAGTCTGGGCTTTTCTTCATTCTGCATTCATGATGGCCAGGTTGCAGCTTGCCTTCACATACTGAAAGCAAGGGGCATAGTCTCTTCAGCAGTGAAATTTTTGGGAAGTATATGCAGAATCTATAGGCACACAGTGGTATGGAGCTGGGGGATATTAAAGTGAAGCAAACCTATTGTCATTTTGAAATTAAGGGCTGGTAGTTCATAATGTGTGATGACGAATTTTGGAATTCTACACTCACAACAAAAGGCTCATATGCAAATTGAATGTAAATGGATTTGGGTTATTGCACTTGAAGAGTAATGGTATTTCCACAGCATGGTGTATAAAAGCTTTGAAACAGTTTCCCATCTGCAGAATCTAGAGGAGGTTGCAGTACTCCAGGTTACTAAATTTTCATACCAAAAATGGGCATTATAGAAACAATGAGGCAGTTCTTTGTGAAGGGAGTGGAGGTGCAAAGTGACAAGCACTATGCAAAAGTATTTGCTATCTACTGCTACTTCATACATTTATTTTTATACATATGAATAGCTATACTTTATACCTGGTACTTACTATACTGCTGCTACTACTACTACTACTACTACTACTAACTGCTCACTGCAACGTGAAACATCTCGCCCAGGAGCCTTTTTTGACTTGCATTGGTTTAGAAAAGAAAATTATCTTTCATTAACTACAAGCTTTTCAAGGTATCATCCATAGTCACATTCACTATGTGAGCAACAAGGCTGGTGAAGAGACTGGAGCATAAGTCCAAGGGGAGAGGCTGAGGGAGCTGGGGCTGTTTAGCCTGGAGAAGAGGAGGCTCAGAGGTGACCTCATCACTGTCTGTAACTACCTGAAGGGAAGTTCTAGCCAGGTGGGGGTTGGTC
>JAWWEV010000115.1:71416096-71438258 GCA_035583235.1 Hafferia zeledoni
TTCCAGAGAGAGTAATCAGGCATTGGAATGGGCTGCCCAGAGAGGTGGTGGATTCCCCATCCCTGGAGGTTTTTAAAGTGAGATTGGATGTGGCTCTAAGTGCCATGATCTGGTAAAGGGCCTGGAATTGGACCAAGGGTTGGACTTGATGATCGTGGAGGTCTTTTCCAACCCAATCAATTCTACGATTCTGTGTGACATTCAGTGTTGGCCAAGCACCCAAACCAAAGACTTTCTCATACTGGCAGTACACATAACAGTACGCTCATAAGCCACACTCTTGTGCAATGTCATTTGTATGGTTTCAATAGGTAAAGCATGTGAAGTCCTGTCAGAAGCTTAACCAGTTGAACAAGTCTGATGTAAGAGGTAAAAAAGGTCTGTGTGTCTGAAATGAGGGTCAGAAAAAGTCAAAGAGCCAAACTACTGTGAGGATACAAAAAAAGGAAAAAAGAAAAGGTGCAGTTGTAGAAAGGAAGGCTTAGGAGACAGATTGGGTAAGGCTGCTGCTTGAAGAAGCACAATTGCCATTGACTTGAATGCTTGACAGGAACAGACCACAAGAAAATACTCTTGCTGTTGGTAATGAGTGTAAGTGCAGGAGGAGGAGGCACACTGAGCACACCTCTTCTGGTATTGCTGAGACTGAAAAGCATCTTCCTCAAACATGTTGTCAGATTCTCTGCTGCAGTGTGAATCTGCATGCAGGCAATCACTTGCTAAGGAACATGCTTTTGGTGTGTATTGATATACAATATAACTACTAGATATATTTTGAAGAAGCTGAAAGATCCAGCCGGGTGAATAAAAGTTGGCAAATCAAAGTGATGGGAATACACAAATAAGGAAGCAGTTATTGGCAGTGGTTTTGCTACTCCCAAATGCTATCAGGCTGTTTTCTTAATATGCGTTCCAGAAAAGCTGCTTCTTGAGAAGATTAAAGAGAGAAGGAAGGAGGTTTCGTGAATCAGTCCCCTTCTCCTTCAGAGGAATCAGCTCCTTTATCTACTGTTTTCCTTCATTTTCAGTTTGCTTGGTCTCCTGTTGGTTCTTTTCTCTATTCTAATTTTCCTCCCTTACAAAAGTTAATTTATTTTTCAAATCTGTGCCATCCTGGCAACATCTCTTTAAAGCTGTGCTTGCCACATAGTGTTCTTCTTCAGTGCAGGCCTCAGCTCTTCCCCGTGTGCCAATTGGTCTGCTCCTTTTGGCTGATCTCTCAAGTCCTCACAGAGGACATGGAGAGGTAGTGGTCCTAATCAACACCTTTTCAGGTGGCACATTCCAGAAGAACTGAGGTTTGTGGAAGCTAGAGCAAAAGAAGCAGGTGATTTTTTTTTTCCTCAGTGTGCCTGAAAAAGGAAGAGCTGTGGTTGGATAAAGTGATAATGGCACAGCTGGATCTGACCTCAGGGAAAGGCTTTCAGGCTGGTTAAGCAGGAATGCTCTGGTTCTGCCAGAGCACTGCCACTGAGTGAGAAAGACATCCTCTCTTCTACATCATCCTGTGACAAAATTGAGCAAGTTGGATTTCTGTAACTATTCATCAGGATCTAAGTGTTCTGAGGTTGGAAGGGTCCCACAAGGATCATTGAGTCCAGTTTTTAAGTGAATGACCTGTACAAGGATCAGACCCACAATATTAGGTGTTATTAGCACCATGCTCTAACCAGCTGAGCTATCTCAGGGTCTACTCTGTACTTGTCTGCATCTGGGCAACAAGAAATTTAAAATTTATTCATACTTCTTTCTGAATGTGTTAGGAGTTGCAGGTTGTATGTGTCTGCCTCTTATTTAAAGAGTGATGCTGATGCTTAAATACAATTCCAAACCAAAAGCATCTCTAACACAACTGTAAGAGCATTGACATTGTCCAACATCCCCCTTTTGAGAGCTCTAAACTATTACCTAGTGCAAAACAGTAGAGATGTACAGAGAGTTCTCTTTTAAGAAAATAAGTCCTGTTATTGTTGATATGAAGTATAGTTTATTTCAGAATCTTAGGGAGAGATTAATTAATGTAAACAACAAGATTTTTTAAAACCATAACATTTTGGATTCGACAAATGTTTAACTACAAGTCATAATAAAAAAAGCCTAAAAATTAGATTGAGTTTCTGCAGCTCTCATCTGAAAAAGAACCATGTTGTATAAGTTAGTTACACATTTGGTTGTATTTCAGGGGTTTCTGTATGAGATTCCTGAAGAAAGTCAGTTATATTTGAAGTAGTAGCTCTTTTAAATGCATTCTTTATTCTTGCAAGTCTAGTTTGTAGTAGGTAATGTCTTATATAAAATCTCTTTCTTTTTAAGGCACAAGGAAAAGGAAACATAATGGACTACAAAAAGGTGGGTAAATTACATTATGTCTCATTTTTAATGTTTTCTAAAATATTTTCAAGGGTATTCTTGACAGCTGAGAGAAGCTTCCTTATTAAAGTTAGGTTATAATTTGTGTGTGGGTATATGAAGGGAGAGAGAACAGCTCATGCAATTTCATGATTTTAAAAAGCCAGTCATAGACAGCTGTACTGTAACTATTTAATAATAGGATTTTAATAATGTATTTAATAATAATAATTTAATAATGTAGCTATTGAATAATCATTTTTGCTGTTATTTCTTCCATTTACTTCAGTTTTGAAACCAGGCCTTTGATGGCTTCTGCTGTCTTTTTTTTTTCCTAGAGTCATTAGCACATTAAATACTACCAGTGCTCTTTCTATATTGGTAGACTATGCTGCTAATTTTTCTTTAATCTCGCCTTAATTCCATGCTGTCTATTAAAAACTATACATACACATTTTATAAAAATGTGCATTTCTTCCAGTCCCCATTACAACTCCCAGCAGAGTCACCACTGTATTTGCTACTACTTTATAATAAAGGCAGACCTAACTAAGTAGCTTACCCACTGGAGGTAGCTGGGACACCTTACAGCTCTTAGAATGCTGCAGGACATTCCTGAGAAGGTTCCCCTGGTTAAATACTGGAGCACAGCATACTTGTGGTGGGGACAGATGATGGACTTTGTGCCCCCAGTTGAGAGCATGAGCCTGACTTGTTCTGATCATGAAGGCCCAGTCAGTTCAGCATCAGTGGGAAATAACATTATATAAATTATTGAGTCACATACATGATTGAGAATTGCTTCTCAGACTGGGGCCTGAAGAGTGTTACAGCTCTGACTGATTGCTGCTGGTATGGATGGGTAACACACAAGTACAGGTCAGATTATTTAAATTATTATGTATTTTAAAAAATTGTGATTTGTGTTATTAAAAAAATCTCTGTCCTTCCTTTTAGAATTTAAAAAGGTAATCATCTCTTGCAGAAGCACAACCATTATGAGTTTAGTAATCATAGTGAAAAATTCATGATTTTTGTTGTGAGCTCAAACAATAATCAGATTTGGTTTCTATAAAGTCAGTTTCAATAATGTCACATCCTTCTTTTCTTTGTTTCTTGGTTGAATATAAAAGTGGTCACTAGTTACATTTATGCTAAATGAACTCAGTAACCTGTAGGTTACCCCAGCAGAGTAACTCGGCCAGTACTTAGAGGACATGTGCAGTATAAATTAGTATTTCTTTTCTTGTTTTGCTCTGTGTTGTCTTTTCTCCTTCATCACCAGAGTCAGTGTTTTGCACGTTGCTCAGTCTTTTCTTCTCAGCATCACAGTCCTCTCTCGTATTTCTGTTCAGTTTCTAGAATTACTTTAACATCCTAATCAAATCTGGGGGCTTGTTTCTCATGGAGTCTCCAAAATACCTCCTCTTTAATTTTGTAAAAGCAAAGGTCACCAACATTAGTTGCAGAACTTTTGAAAATTTCTATTATGTCTGTTCTCTTAATTTTTACTATGAATTTCAGTGCCACTTAATTGAGATGCAAATGTTGTTCCTTTAGTTAAACTCATAAATATATGTATACAAAAATTATTACCTGTATAGCTGCTTAAGAAAGTTTTACCTTACCTGCTGTGCTTTCACTTAGAATAATGGAGGTAATTAAGAAATTGAGATCCACCCATTTCATGTGCCTCCTTAAAAGGCACAACTCTTATTTCAATTTTGAGAAATTAAGATGATGAAGAATTTTGAATCGTTCTTTTGATACATGTTATATTAAGATAGTATTTCTGATTTTTTTCGCTGACAGAAAAATCTGCATTGTACTGGCAAGTTATTGAGGTCTCTGGCACAAATACAGAAGTGAAATACTTTCTATTAATTTCATTAGGTCTGAGACAGTCATGTCAATAAGTTCACTATGTTCTGCAAAAGTTTTTAGTACTTTTTTTTCTCCCAGTTGTGCTCAATCTTTTTATCAGAAGGACTTTGCTATCACAAAAGGATTAAGGTCTATGTTTCTGAATGTGTTTTTTCACATTAGTA
Source organism: Hafferia zeledoni (assembly GCA_035583235.1). Taxonomy (NCBI): domain Eukaryota; kingdom Metazoa; phylum Chordata; class Aves; order Passeriformes; family Thamnophilidae; genus Hafferia; species Hafferia zeledoni. The sequence continues at coordinate 71,420,494 of JAWWEV010000115.1, forward strand.
TCTGAATGTTTCACTGTGTTTTTTCCTACAGTATCTCACCACATCCAGGCAAATTATTGATCCATCATTGTGGTGTTTGAAAGTCTCTTACAGAGATGAAAAAGTAATTTCAGCTGGTTTAGTGTTGTTTTTCAGATGAAAAAAAAAAGGGAATAATACCAATGTATGGCAAGGATGAAATTTGTGTATGTCATTGAAAGAAACAGCAACTTTCCTGTCACCCTCATTTGTATGTGGCAAAAAGCTCAGACTTTTTGAGGTCAAAAAGCTTTTACCCATTTTACATCCACTTTGCATGCAAGATAAGCTGTGTAATTCTGAAACAACAAATGGAGATTCTCAATTTAATTCTTACCATTTGGTAATATTGACTAAAAACTTGGCTAAAGTCAAGGCCTTAATGGTGCCAGACATTATACAGACTTGTTAAATGAATGTAACAAAGGCAGAACTAGTGGCAGAAATGAGAAAGCCAGAAATAAATCCTGTTTTCTGGCCAAAGCTCTACAAAAATTACAAGTAATAGTAAATAAAGTAATAAATCCTGTGTTTTTGCAGCCAATGAGTATGCTGTGCAAGGATTTGTTATTTTTCTAAAAGAAATATTCAAAAAAGAGAAATTAAGGGAAAGAGGATGTTGCAAAACTTTTTTTTTTTACTGTAGCCCTGTCTGTTCTGTCTGCCATAGAGACCTCTCATTCAGACTGGCATGGGAATATGATGTAGTGTGGTCTAGTATGCTGTGACATACTTTGTTGAGTTGTATTTGAAATATTGTGCATGACATCAACACGGGGATCAGAGTTTGTACAGTGCTGGAAGCACATGAGGCAAGAAGGGGTAAATCCAGCCATTCACACTGCGTGACAACTAAGTCTTGACTTCCCTTTTGGCAGGAAAGAGGAGAAAAATGGGCAAGGTCACATTTGGAAAGAGGGAGGTTTCTCAGTGGTAGCCGACTGTCACGCAGCTAATAAATAACATGAACACAGCTGTGTGAGCAAGAGGTGCGTGGCTGCCCTTCCCCCCCTCACTGCCGACCCCCAGTGTGAGTGCTCTAGTCCTGTTGCTGTGCTGGATGCAGGTCCTGCAGCATCATGGGGTAAATGGCTGCAGTCCCATGGTTTAGTTTAAATGCCAGAGAATCACCATGAAATGTGTCATGGGACTGTAGGTTATCAACCATTCACTCTCTTTCTCGTGAAATGCATCAAAGAATTAAAAACAGAAGGTTGTTGTTAGTAGATTCTTATGAGCTGTGTTGGTTTTCCATGAAGATTTGTGTTGTTTGTTTTGGAGCAACCACTGCCAGATGTTTTTTTAGATCTTTTTGTTACATACAATAAAAAAAAAGTGTCCGTGATTTAATAAAGATGGGGGGGTTTAGATGTGTTAGTACAAAAGCAGCCAAACCATTCAGATAAGGCAATTTTCTTATTTTTTTTAATTAATCTGAATTATCAAGGTGTACATCCAGTACCAACAGTCAGTTGCACCTTGGTAATCCATAGGTGTTTTCCCACTTACTTGAGATGACAGTCCAGCACAACTTTTGTTTCATTAAAACAAACACCAGTGACATTTTTAAACATAAATATCAAGGTGATTACTTGTGTGTGTTAAGATGACATTACCGATCACTATTTGCATTAATTGGATTTAAGGAAGTTATGCTTTTTGGTAAAAAGTCATCACAAAGTACCATTGTTTAGATTTAAAAGCTAGTGGGTCTTACTAAGTTCATTATGAAAGACGTTGAAAGGTGTGTGGAGGAGGAGTTTGTGTCTCTTCTAAAATAACAAAGAATCTGTACAATCAATCAGTGTCTCAGGATGACTCATAATTTTTTTGGCAAAGTGTATTAAATGAACTGTATAACAGCAGTGTTCCCTGTAAGCAGGCCATCTTTCCTCTGCTTTTGGGGATGACCATCTCCAGATTTAGTCTCATCCTATTTATAGTGTGGGATTTAGTTTGAAGTAAAAAGAAAATTTTTCTATTTGTCAGATAAGTAAAGAAAATAAATCCTACTCTGCTTAGAGAGGTTTCTGCAGGGTGTTTGGACCCTTTGAAGATGCATTTTTTTACCTTTTGTACAGAAAAATTTTATAAGAAAATATGGGATAAATACTACCCGAGTTTCAGCTGATATATCATGCTGCATGTAGCCAACAAAGATTAAAAAAAAAATTTAAATCTTATGATGTTACAAAGTGATGTAAATAAATTATTGTCCAGCCCATTTTGAGAAGATAGAGCACAAGCCTATGTCCAGCCATAAAAGCTCCAAGAGTGGATGCTGAAACATTCCAAAGTACTTCAAAAAGAATGGGAAAAAAATTTAAAAATTGATCTACCACCTGTGAGACGTGTTGGTACCTTTTTGAGGTAACATTTCCGCAGTCTAAACCACCAGTGCCTATTGAGCATGCTGTTGCCACTAAAGGGAAAACAAATTTAGAAAAGCCTCTGCAAAACACTGCAGATACTTAGAGCATTATTTAGGAACTCAGCCACAGATCAATTTAGAATTTGGCGTTTGGGGTTAATTATTGTTTCAGCAAGTACTGTGCACTGCAGAAAGGTAGAATGTTTTAGCTCACTTCAGGATCAGAGAGAATGCATCAATGTTTGAAGATTTCGGTGTATAATAAATTCAGCTGGTTTAGGATCATTCTAAAACAACACATCAAAAAATTCTGAACTTACTTGTTGATATCTTGCCACCAAAATAATTAATCCTAAGTTTGACTATTCAAAAAAACCCCCCAAAAATACCCCAGGAATTTCAATGTTCTCATGCTCCCATTGCACATAAAGTCTAGTACAGCCAAAATACTCTCCACATCTCCAGGGAATTTCCCTGCCTCCAGTTAGTTGTTTCCTGCAGGTAGCACTGTCTACAAAGGATCTTCTTTCCTTTGGCTAGTGAGGCAGAAATGTCTTGGCAGAGAAAATTTGAAATTACTTATGTTTGTACTTGAACACCTGCTTAGTTTTTGATTCCTTTAATTCTTCAGTCTCCAAACCCCAGCAGTTCCTAACTTGCCCCTTTGACCTCTTGGTGCCCTCAGACCAGCTGTTCTATCCAACAGCAATCCAGAGCAGTTGGTCTGAAAGGCAAATACTTAACTTCTGTGGTATGGTTGAGAAATCCTCTCCTTGCCTCTTTGAAACAAATGGACTGGGAAGCATAATACTTTGAACTCTACTTTATTCACAGAACTGTACAATAATTTAAGTTGGAAGGGACCTCTATGGGATGTCTGGTTCAGCCTCTGTTTCAAAGCAGAGCCCGTATGGGTTTGCTCAATTAAATTTGGAGTATCTGCAAGGACAGAGATTACACAACTTGAACAACCTGTTCCAGTGCTTGGCCTCCATCCTGGTAGAAAAGAATTTCCTTGGGTCTAACCAGCACTTTGCATGCTGCAATCTGTGCCTGTTACCTCTCATCCCTTCCATGTACACATCTAACAAGAGCCCAGTTCTGGTTCCTGGCCCATGAGATAGTTGGGACGGCATTAACAGCCTTCTCTTCTTATGGCTGAACTAGGCAATATCCTTGCAGAGCATGTGGTGCTCCAGGCCTGTGTCATTTGAGTAGCCTTCCACTACACTTGCTGCAATGTGGCAATGTCTTTCACTTAATGGGAAGTCCCAAACTGGGCACAGCACTCCAGACACAGCCCCAACAGCCCCAAATAGGTGCAGTAATTGCTTGCTGAATACACGTGGGAGCACAGCCCAAGCAGCAGTTGATGATCTTTGCTTCAAGGACACACTGCTTCAAGAAAAGAAAAATAAAAGTGTGTCAGTAACTAGCTATGGAAGTAAAGGAGTGTAGCTGAAACATCAGAAAAAATAGCATATGCCCCTCTCTTGGTGTGTTGGTCATTGATTTGAATCTAGTGGAGTGTGGTCAGGCCTGGTAAGAGGCAAATTCTTTGGGATGTTCATTTAGTACCATATGTGAAACTAGCAGTTGGTTTGAGATTCACCATCACCATCTAATTACTTTGTGTAGGGCTGTAGTGCCAATGGTCTGAACAAAAGCTTAAAAGTAAGAATGCAGCATTCCAGCACATCTAGCCATTCAGCTGAAGAAAAGTGTAACTAAGCAATCTGTATTTTGACTTGTATTCAGTTTTAATTACCGAATGTCATTCTGAAGAAGGTTGTGAGGATTAAATTGTTCCTACAAGTGGAAATATGCACAAAATTATGCCATATAAAAGTAGAGACTAAATGAGCAGATTCTTTTATTAAAAGAAATTCATGAGGCAGTTTATAAAGTAAAGAAATAAAAGCAGTTAATTTTGCTTTTCTGTGTATTTGGTGCAGAAATCTGCTGCTCTCATTCAAATGAAGTTTAAAAATAATACCTCTATACTGGATACATTGATTTTTGTATTCTGTGTTCTTAGTTTGTGAAGTTCATTACATAAAATTATTGAAGCTCAAAATCTGAGAGTCTGAAAGTGTAACTGAACTACAATGGAGAGTACAACTGAAGTCTTAAATTAGTGGGGTTTTGCATACAGCAGGGCTACTAAAGCCTTGTTTCCTATGGAGTTATTTCCTGTATTTCTTTAATTAACCATCCCACTACAAAAAGCCAAATTTGTATTTTTTTCCCCCCTTTTACAACCTCAGCTGAGATGGAGGTAGCATGCAGTCTGGTTAGTTCAGACTGGTTTTCCTCTGTGTATCCTTATTTAAGATGACCACCTGCTTCTGCAAGTGGAATATAAAACAGCTAAGTTTTTCAGGACTATAAATTGTTCATTATCTAGGATGATCTTTAACTGAAAAGCTGAGGAAGGAGCTGCCATGTGAGCAGGTATTTTTCATTTTGACATCCCTTCAACTTGACTTGGAAACATTCAATAGTGGATTAGTCTGGTTTTTGTATAGTGATTCCTCTGCGTATAGTTTGACACGAGGTTTGCAATTGTATTGGCTTCAAAGCAGTACGTGTGTCTAAGGGCTTACACAAGACAAGCGTGTAAATGGATTGTGTCCTTGTGTTAGAATTCTTCCTCTTTCCAGATTGTGCTGTTTCAACTAAGTCATGGTACATATATGCAATCAGTTATATATGCCTGAGCTAAGCTCCTCTGACCTTTGAGCAATTTGAAGACTTTCTAGGAGCTATTTTCTTTCCTGTTTACATCCCAATATATACTTACATGAGTATTAGAAGGCATGCTAATCCTTTTTAATAATCTTTAGTTTGAAGCAGTTTGCTTTGAGATGTCTGGGTTTTACTATCTTGCAAAGTTGTACCTCAGTGAAAGGGGAAGAAACACCTTTTCACACTGCTAGTGCACCTCATCTCACCTATCCCCACCTTTGCTGCAGAGCTGTGGATATGTGGCTGATTCCCATTCATTAGAAGACATGTCAGATTAGCTGCACAATGCATTTATGCCTCAGGGCAAGTTCCTTTCCAGCATGCAGTGCAGGAACATTCTAACTGAAGTTGAGAATAAAATTTTTATGAACTGGGACTTGAACGCTCAAGTGCTGTAATATGCTTTCAGCTAATTTCATCTTTAAATACAGATAATGAATCCACTTCAGTTTGTATTCAGATATGAAGTGTCATTCATTCTATATGAATACAAGTATGGATAGAAAGGGGGTGACTGACAATTTGATCGTATCTTAGATTTATTTTTTTTTTATTTATACTAGATGGGTAAAGTCATACTGATGTATTTTTTTAATTAAGCAATGAGCTGTGTATTGATGGAAAACATGACTTATAAAACCTTGTATAGTTTGTTACTGTAGATATGTATGTCCAAGAAAAGCCCCTATTTTTAAAAGCTGGTACAGTGGTGTAAGACAGTTGTGAAAGCCCGGTAGGGCAAGTGAAAGATCATGAAATTCTGTAATGCTTTTGGAATAATCAAATCCCAAAGATCCACCTGGTCTTGGTTCCCAGGCTCTGGCATGAGACATCAGGCTAGAGTTGGTCTGGGAACACCTGTGTTTTAGAGTGGAAAACGTTAACAGTTTTTCATAACAGTCTCATGATGCTGTTCAAGAAAAAATAATTTTAAAAAAAAAGCCCTTAATAAGAGTGTTTGCCATTTAGAGCTTCAGCTAAGTTCAGGTACTGGGAAAAAACCCCATGTTTTGTTTCTAATTTTTATTTATGTTATTTTGTAGGAAATTTAACCTGTCATTTACTCAAGTTTTTTAGGTGCCAAATCTTTCTAGCAGCTTGCATGAAATGTCTGTTATTCCATGAAATATTTTCTTTCTCATGTGGTACTCACCCAGCCTTTGACAAATCCCATAGCCTTACTGAGAAGGTGGAGTTTGCACGGATGTAGCTCGGTATGATAGTTTAACACATTTCACTGATAAAATTTCCTTTCGTCCACTGTGACAAATGTAATCACATGTTCTAGAAATAGAAACCTGTATTACAAAAGACAGGCGTTCAACGTGTGTCATCCTATGCCGGTTTCCAAAACCAGGTGTTGAGATGGGCGTTATTGAAATGCAGGTTGCGACTGCAGAAAACAAGAGTGTGAGCAAGTGGCTGGTTTGCCAGTTCTGCACAAAAGCTCTCAGGCAGTGGCTGAGGTATGAAATGCCCAGATATTTAATTTTTTTTTATTTTTTTGTATTTAAGTGTGCCCTTTGGAAAGCCGGCATCTCTCAGAGGATAAAGTAATGGGTGATGTAGTATAAATCACGCACAGTTTTGCTGTAGTGGGGAGCCAAACAGAGCAGCTGAGAGGATTTAAGAGCTTTGTGTAATGGCTTCGGTTCTGCCTTTACCTCGGGAAGGGGCGGTGGAAGCCCTGTGCTCCCAGAGCTAATTGTGCGCGCTGGCACTGCTCCTGCTGAACCACCCCCACCCCCATTGTGCCTGTGTTTTCTGACAGCTGCAGGAAGCAATCAGGGCTGGAAAAGGTGTGACTTCTGCCATCGACCTCTGCCGCTGCCACGGAAACAGAGCCCTGGCAGCCCTGGAGCGTTTCCCTCCCTCCGAGGCCAGGGATGCCTTGGCCAACATTGTCTACGCCGTGACCGGGTTTCCCTGACGTGCCGCTCCGGGAGCAGCGTCTCTCCCTGCACAGGTGGACGCTCTCTGGTGGGACATCGGCGATGCCTCACACCTCAGGTCATCTCATCGTCCCACCCTGGCAGAGGAACGTGTGCCAGCTGCTGCCACCGCCACCACCAGGAAAATTCAGGAGCAGAAAGAAAAAAGGTCACAAAAAGCGTTCACTTGTCGTGCCAGAAGCGCACTTGAGGCTGCACCAGTAGAAATAATTAATGAGTCCCGTTTCCGTGACCTCAGCAAATGGACAGGAAATAAGTCGATATTGATTGGGCACCAGCGGGGACGGCGCCAGGGCGGAGGCCGGTGGTTTTCCTGCCAGAGGGGAGGGATGGAGGGAGGGAGGGATAGAAGGGCGTGAAGATCCAGGTGTCACAAGAAACTCGCTCAAACCTGCCCAGAGAGAGTGAGCTGCCGAAGCCGGGAATTAACATACCCGCTTATCCAAAGAGAAGGGCAGTTCGGGGGGATTAATGGGGGAAAATCCTCTCTCTGTCTCTGTGCAGTTTTTATGTATTAAAACGTAAAATTACCCTGTGCCTAATGATTTCTGTATTTGAGAAACTTGCTGAGAAAATGTGTCAAGCATGGTAAGTAGGAGCTTTAAAATATTTAATCAAATATTAATTTGGCTCTGTTAAGGGAACTGATTGCCTGGGGTTTATACTGTGCCTGTGTGATATATTACTCTGGGTCAAAGAATGAGGTTTTTCCAACTCTTCTAGGGGAGGGAATATCCCTCCCTCAGATCCAAAAGTTTGTTTCAACAGAGTCTCACACAAAAGAATTTCCTACGTTTGTTACACTTGTGTTAATTTAAGCCAAATAAATGTTAATTTGTAAGGCTAGACATCAGCCTTTGGCAGAAAGGAGAAGCAGAAATGCTCCTCTTTGAATAGTCACTGCACTGAATAAAATGGAGGAAATATTGGAGAAGTTTTGAACGTCAGTGTGTTGAATTTTCCAGTCCAATTAGAGACAGCATATAAGGTGTACAGAAGCCTGCAATTTGAGACCGTCTCTGTTTTGTTCATAGGAGATGATTTCTGTGGTTTGCACACATGCAATCTGAGAATGCCGTTGACAAGAAGGCTGAGTTTACATAAATGATCTAGATTGAGACTCAGCTACCTTTCTTCCTTCTGTGGTGTAATTACAGCCCAATCTGGAGACAGCTAGCACAGCAAACAGATTTCATTACATCCCTCACTCAAACACTAAGTGGAGTTATTTCTGTTAAATTCTCTCCTCCCTCCTTTTCTCCCCACACTCCCTTCCCCTGTCACACAGCTTGTTTGTCATAGACCAGCATGTTGCATTCCACCAAATGCAAAATGTAAATAAAAATGCTATCTTCTCAAAATACACTGAAAATACATCCTGCATAATATATATAGTACTCTGTGTACATTCTGCCTATATCATAGCATAATACTTTATGTATATTAAACAACCTTGAGTTGCAATCTTTGTTTAGGAGCAGCATCCAAAACTCAGGACTCACTTTATTCTGATGAATGGCTTCAATACCAGACCCCTTCTTTCTTGCACTTTCTTGCCTGCCCTGGCATTTTCTGTCTTCCCAAGACTCTGGCAGTTCTCCCCAAGTTAGTGTTGTTGCCACAACAGGAAGGCTGGAGACAGCAGAGAAGCACTGAGAAGCATGGAATATTCCAGGTAGTTACCTGTGAAGTTCCCTGAAGTTCTGCTAACATAAACCATGCTTGAAAGAAACACCTGCATTGAACCAGAGTCATATTTCAGTTTTCTTTGGCTGTGGTTTTTACATATTACATACAGTAAGAGCCATACATCATCATTTCTTTGTCTTGCATCTGTGTTAATTGGTTCATAATGATTTAGGGCTGCAAGAAGCTTGGGTATGCTGGAGATATTCTGAGTCACCTCACCTCAGTTGTGTGAAAGAAACATCAAACATACTGCAAAACCATGTACACCTGATTTATTTTTTCATGAAAGTACAAGGTTTTATTTTTAGTTGTTACTAATAAAGGGAAATCATCAAAATTAATTTTTTTTTGTATTTTTATCACCAGATTGTTCTGATTGCTCTTAAATGATTCAACCTTAATTTAAAAAAAAAAAACATGAATTGTCCCCTATCAATATTATTAAGTAATCTTATATTCAAGATATTTGTCTGTAATTAGAAATTTTTGTTGTCTTGTTTTCTCTAGGTAAACTACAAGGAAACTATTATAGCAGTCTGTCAAAGTCAAACTCTGGGTGAATTAGTAATTTCTGTGTACTGATATTCTCCTCACACCTTATGTAATTTCGGAATAATGGTGTAACCTTAAGGCTGTTCTGTTCTTATTTTTGTCTTCTTGATTCCTTTTCCCCACCTACCTCTAAAAGGAGGTCAGGGAGAGGGCGGCCTGTGGTCTGAGAGGCAGCTGAGGAAAGTATTCACACCATTTACTTCAGTCACCCAGCTACTCAACTCAGTTGGCTGCTTCTCTGAATTTATCCCTGGTATGGAACTGCTGGACCATTTCACTGATGCCCAAAATACATGACAAGGTACCAACTGCTTTTTAAGCCAAATTAGATTCATAAAAACAGCCCAGTGTACTGGGTTTTACTGTGATGGAATTCATTTTCTCTGTAGCATCCTAGAACGTTGCTTTAGCTGTTGCTCAACAGTGTTTGCACTGGATTTCTCTGCTCCTCACTCTGACAGCCAGTGAGGAGGTTGGTTGTGGGCCAGGGGCATGGCTGGAACAGCTGACCTCCACTGACCTCAGAGATGGTCTGCACCATACAAGATCATGCTCATCAATTAAAACTGGGGATGGGGTGTTGGGGATGTTCCAGGGAGTCTGTTGCATGAGGACTGTCCTGGGCATCAGGACTTTTGCATCACTTGTTTTTCATTGTTTTGTTTTCCCCATTTGATCTATTAAACTGTCTTTAACTCAACCCACAAATACTCTCACTGTTGCCCTGCTCTGGAGACACTTCCCTATGTGTTAATGGTTGTTAATGGTTACGGATTTTTAGAAGAATATACTAAAAATATGTCTTTTATTGGTGGCATCAATTTCAGTTTCCCACAACAGCTTTGACCTTTAAGATTGTAGCTTCAAACTATTCAAGGGACAGAAGTAGTTCAGTACAAAGGTCTTTCTCTTCTGGTCTAAGAGTTTCTTTGCCCCCACCCACGCTCACTGAGCTGAAGCACTAGCAAATATCAAGGGGGGAAGTAGACTACTAAAAGTGCCTTGCATTATTAAAAGCATCTCTTTTTACTCTCCTCCCTCACCTGCTTTTGAACACCCTTTGAATGATTTTTCACATTCAGTATTTTACTAAAGGAGAAGGTTATGACAAAAAACGTTGTTTGTCTGCTTTTAACCTCCATCCTCCCTTAGCTGGATGGAGAGGAATGCTGCTTGCTGTTCCTCTGTGCAGGGCACAGAGAGTGGAATGTACCAAATCTAACCTGGTTAGGCATGTCTAATACCAGATGTGCTTGATCTCATCCTAGAAAATACCTCTGTAAGGGGCTGTATCCGTCCTTTGACTACACAGAACTTAAAGTCTAGAGAACATTGCACTGTGGGGGGAAGTGAGGGAGCAGCTGTGAGGTGCTTAGCTGCCAGCCACCAGGGGCCCCAGAATATGGTAGAGGGCTCAATATAATGAGACATTTGACTGGAGTGTGCCAGAGGAAACTTACTATGCCTGTTTGGCTGTTGCCAGTCATGACGTTGACTTACTCATTCTTGATGCAGGTTGGTTTCCTTACCCATTCTCTATCATGCTCACAAGAGAGCATGACAATTTGAGAGCTTGTTGAAGACTGAATTTGTCTTCTGCAGTTTGCTGTGCTGTGTAGCACTCAGTTGTGTTTTGCCTTGGAGAACTGAAAGCCCTGGCCCTGAGCCAAATCTGTTATTTGGGCTCTGTATTGCTGCTGTCCCAGTACTTCAGGAACCATCTCGTGGAGATAATTAACAATTACACCTTTTTCCTCCGAGAGACAGTTTGTGGAGGAAACAAAGAATGGCACCTTCCCCTTCCCCTCCTGCAGGGCAGTTGTTTTCCACCTTGTTACAATGACTCTCCAGTATTCGAACACCCCTAGGTAATCAGAAATCTCATATCCGTGTGTCTCAAGAATCTGTATCCAGCTTTTCCTAGGATTAACTGAATATTTAGGAGTATCACACAGTGATGTGCCCTGAGACCATGTGGTCATGGGTGGCAAGGTATCTAGATCAGTTTTTATCTCTGATGGTGTGACCTCTAAACAAGAGCAGGATGCTGGTAACATGACAGAACATTTGAAAAAAGGATGCCCTGGCTATGCTAAAGGGACACAACTTCTCTCACAGTGCTGGGCCTGGCCTAAGCCTGCCAAGAACTGTTCAGCAGCCTGAGGGGAGAGGCAGTCTCTCGATCTGAAGACATAGAAACAGTCACCGTGGCTAAGCCAGAGACCCAACTCTCAAATGTATCAGTTGCCCCTACAGTCAAGAAGAAACAATGGAGGCAGAAGACAATTTGTTCCATCACAGAGGAAGCTTCTCCCAAGAGACAGCAGGAGGAGGAGTTGAAGGGGCAGCCAGCTGTGCAGCAGAACAGTCACAAGAACAAGAGGAAAGAGAAAAGTCATGAACAAGCCAGAAATCATCTCCTTATCCCTGAGTAAGCTGCAAGATACACACTAAGATTATAGCCATCAACCTGCTAAGCTAATTATCGGCTGGTTGCTGCAGTGCTGAGATACTGGAGCCAACAGTCAGGAATTAGCAAGGAAGCTCAGCAGCTGGGATCCCTCACAGGCGACTGGGGCATCAACAAAGGGATTGGAAAAGGAGTGAAAATCAGCAGCCTCTGAAGGCAGCTCCTGTTGAGCACCAAGGAAAAGTATCCCCTTGAGAAAGATCTCATAAACTGAGGCATGGGTGGACAACCACTTGGAGTGGTGTCTGCTGTCTGAGGGAATTAGAGGTAATCAGCAGCTTGAACAACAGCCAGGCATGTGAAGACCCAGGTGAAGTCCAGTGCTTGTAGTCCATGTGGTGGAAGTTTGCATGGGGCACATGGTCAACATATGCCAGCACCCTGGTGCTAATGACTTGGCCAGACATCAAGGCCCCAGCTGGAGGTAGATTGGCCAGCCTGCTCCAGCAATTCTGGGAGAATCTCTCTTCCACCCCAACCCTGCAGGTCTGTGTCTCAGCTGGGAAGAGACTGTCCCAACAGTTGCAGCTTTTCAAAGACTGTATGTCTTCGTCCTTGTCCATGACAGCCATAATCTGGAATAACAAGTGAGCTTTTGCTGCTCAAGGGGGAGGCTACCATGGGCACATTTTTGTGCCACCCTCTGTTTCTGTCTGCAGGACCATGAGGAGAACATTAGGAAGTAGGATGCCTCAAACATGGAAGCTGGGATATATGAATTGCAAGGAATAAAGGTAGCCAAAAAGGGCCCATACAGGAAAATGACCACTCTGTTGTGTTTGGGCAGTTGCCCAGACAGCATAAAAGGACTGATATTCCCTCTGACCCGAACGAGGAACTTCTGGTTTGCAGATAGAAGAATCAGGTAATGAATACACTGTCCAGAAATAGAGGGGCCCTGCCTTCTGCCAAGTGAAGGAAAGGGATTACCAGGTTTATTGGACTGCATGGATTTGATGGCCTGGCACACCTGATCAGCTGGCTGTGCTTCTCTTACTGTAACCCTGCATGTGCCTTGTCTTGTTTGCAATTAAGAGTGCACAGGTGGCCCATATTTGACTTAGTGTCCATCTTGATAGAAGTTGCTAAAAGATTAAAAAACTCTTTTTGGTTTAATGGAAGCATTAAGGAAACATTCTCTGGAGCTGCTGGGGAGTGCTTCTTGCCCCAAGCAGTGTTAAGATGCCAGACCAGCATCCCCAGGGGTAAACCTGCTGATGAGATCTCCCTGTGGCTTTTTCTTCAGAGCAGGTAGTGTTTGAATTTTCATCAACGCAAAAGGCTAACTCAGGCAACTGTGCCATGCTGCAGATTTGTCAAGGAAATAGCTTCTGGGTCAGATCACTAGCTGTCACTTCTCTAATCAGCTACTTCAGTCTCACAGAAGAGTGAGGCATCAAACTTTTTTTTATTCTTTGTAGTCTTCAAAGTACTTTTACCTGCAGTGTCTTACAGAAAATAAAGAGCTAAAGCTTTTCAGTCTCTCAAGGCAGTTCAAAGGAAAGAATATTTCTAGTTCTGGAAGTCATCTATTCTGACGGTCTTGCATTAAATTATCTTTTTTTTTTTCCTTTCAGAAACCAATCACTAAAATGCATTAATTATTTACATAATTAGCATTCACATGTTTCTCTTTTAGGTTAAGCCTGTTTTTCTAAAGTTAAGAGAAAGTAGTAATTAAGCTAAAATTCTGATACCAAATGCCTTTAAAAGAACCAAAAAGATAAAACACAAAGCTTGTTGTGAGTTGTGAAAGAGAGAAGAGGGTGACCAACAAATTGGCAATCAATACACCAAAGCCTCATGCAATCACCTGTGTCCACCTCTTCATGCATTTGCAGTTGTGTGGGACTGACCACAGCTCCCCGTGTTGCTGCCTATTCCCAGCCCCTGACAGCAGCCAGAGAATGCTCGGGCTCCCCCCTGTGTAGGAGATTCCTTCTCTGCAGTGCATGAAGTTGACTTTAATTCATGCTTGTTTGCAAAATGCTTTAGTCAGTGTGCATCTCTTGAGGAAAGGCAACTGTTTTCTCCAAAATAGAAATAGCATCAAGATGATTTACTTACTAAACTGGAAAGCAGTGTTCTACCGACTTCACAGGGTGAATTTGCAAGGCTATCTGCAGGAAAAAAGAATGATCATATCATACGAGGACGTTGCTCTTGGGCAATAGTTCCAGGCAGGTGTCCCACTGATAACTAAAACAGTAGTTCTCAGATTTGTCTGGGTTTTAAGAAATTTGTCTATAAAATTCCATTTGAGGCATATTTTGATATGACTGTATAGAATTGCAATTTTGCAGCAACATTATAAAAAAGTCTTGCTTTGAAATGTTCTTCTTTACCGAATCCACTTTGTCTTCCTCCCTTCATACCTCCCCGCAAATATCCAAGACTGGAAATGCTCTTCTGTATTAGTAGAACAATGGTCAACATTTTTAGTTTTAAAGTTGTACACAACAGTAAGTATTTTACTAGTAAAAAGAAAATCTTAAAACTAGACCTTTTATGCCTTCAATGTTTACAGCAAATTACTTGCTTCAACTGCAAAGTTCAAATTTTAGCATTTATTAAATGTCAAATTATAAAATTAAATGTTATGCAGAAGTAATTAGAAAAATCTAAAAGAAGTACCAATAGATTGGATTACTTTTTTTTCCCCCTCCAGAAAAAATACAAACACTCATTTTAAAAAGCTTTACTCTCTGCAGATAAGCATGGTGCTTTTTATATGTGACCGGTTTATCCAAATCACAGCATGGTGAGGAAATGAGGCATTTTTCCCTCTTGGCTAGTTTTGATGAAAGCTCTCCAAGTTGCACATTGTGTCTGAACATTTCTTCATTCATAGCATGTGCCCATCGAAAACTGTTTTCTGTTTGCAGCATTTCAGCTGTACTATTTATAAGCTGGTTGAACAATGCTAGTAGAGGCTGTATAAGGTGTGTATTTCATATGCAAATCACTAGCAATAATTTTCTACAATTACACTTAGTTGCTTGCATCATTATTTTCAAAAAAAATGGGTATAGTGGGAGAACATTTCAGAAAAAGTGTCTATATTAGTAAGACCTATTTTTAATCAAACAATTTTGTCACTTTTGTCAACCTATGGAAGTTAATGTTAACATTTTATCCTGAAGTATAAAAACTATGACTGTCCCTAGCTCTGCTCACATGCTGTATGCCCACAAGCAATACACATGGCTTTTAGATGTAATAGGCCAAGGTATCTTTGCAGAAAAATAAACAAGGTTTAAACATCTAGTATTTCTTAAAGACAACTGCTGCTGCTCAAAATGGTGACATTACTAATGATTCGAAGTATTTCTTACATAAACTTCTATGAAAAGTAATTGCTTTCAAAACCATTCTATTGTAGTAGTAACCTCTAAAGAGGTGGGGGTTTTCTGTTCTTCTTGTAAACCCACATCTCCAAACCTAGAGTTTTTATTAAAAATTCAGCCCAGACTAAATTTTCACCAGTTTCAAAGGGCAATTTCTGTTAGATAAAATTCCTTTAAATTCAGGATTGTTCCCAAAGTCATTACTGTAGGGTATGACTGGGTTATACTAGATGGCTTATAACTAGATGGATTAAGGTATCTGGTAGCCATGAACCAGAGATCCATGTTAATGCAAATTCAGAAAGGATGGCTCCCATCGCTCCAAAGAACAAGGTTCAGGAGGAGCTTTCCCAACAGTAGTGAGGGTAAAAACCGAGAAGGGAGGATCACTAGCGGCTTCTAAGACAGGGATGTTTTTGTGAAAAGGACTATATAACACATCAGTCATGACAGAAGCAGCTGGAACTCAAAAAACCTAGAAAGGCAGTTTCAGGACCTGAAACAAAGAGGATTCCTACAGTCTGAATATCACTACTTCCATTTAAAAAATGCACATCAGCCAGATGAGTTCTCAGAGAAACCTAGTTTTCTACATTGCTTCACAAATTATGTTGTTTTCTAATATTGTTGCAAACATTTGAACCTAGGTATCTTCATGAGGTGTGAGACTATGCAACAGGTCCAGAATATTCTTTAAATAATGGGCAAGATATGGAGCTGAGTGTTAAGCACACAAAGGAGAGCGCTGGTAGCACTTGATTGGGAGTTGTGAACCTCTTTGAAAGGACTTTCCAGGCTGTATTTACCCCTTTTGGATGTAAAGCAGAACTTGGCAAACAGACCTTTATGAGATAAATGTTTGATCGTTCAGAGCCAGTTACGGTGTCGATAATAGGATGACTGTGCATTAAGTGAGCATTACTCCTTTTAAATGCAAAGCTGTGAAATAGCATACAATGGTGCAGTTCTTGGCTGAACTAGCATAGAGTACAGAGAACTACGATTTCATTGCCAAGAGATTAAAAGAGGCTTATGCTTCCAAGAGCGAAGTTGCTCAGATTTGTCAGTTTTTAAACAGTTATGGATGCAACTGATGTCTAAGTAAGCTGCTGCAGCACAGAAGGAAAATTTTGGTTGCTCACTGGGTTAAATTACTCTGTTCTTCAAGCTCCTTTACATTTCTGTTGTACTCCACTTTCCACTGCAGCTTTGATCTGATTTTTTTCAAGCTTTTGGTGCTCAACTGTTACATTTCTGCTGTCTTGCCAGTACAGTCTGGTGCTACTTCAGTCTAGAAAAGGGTTTTCTTATAGTGAATGTTCATTTTTTTGAAACTGTGAGCTAAACTTTCAGGATTTCTAGTCCACATGCACTTGGAGATGAATCGGCTTGTTTTTAAAATTCAAAAATGCCATTTGGAGTCTCTGTTTCGATATCCTTGATTCAGCAAGCAACACAATTATGATACTTCTTGCCCAACTCTCTGAAGTCTAGCTAAACAGCAGTTTTGAAGAGTTTCTAATCACTGTACCTAAAAATAAGAAGTGGTGTTGCTATAAAATTTTTTAAAAAGAAAGACAGTGTCATGTAACAATTCTGTTTCTCAAGAAAAAACAAAAGCAATTATATTAACTGGCACTCTAAATCAGGGTTTCCCAACTCATGTACTATGTTGCTGGCAGAACCCTCCAACGCTGCTTTCAGCCATCGGAAGTTGAAAAATATAAATGAAGTTCAGGTGTCTGCCACTGTTCATTTCTGCCTGGGTTACAGCAATGTATGGATATTGCCCACAGCATGTCACTTGTTCAGTACTGTTGCCTGTGGGCTAACAAAGGTTCCAAATATTCCTGTGCAATGTGTCCATACATACCCTTTCAGTCTGACTGGCAGTGAAGAGCATGAAGGTATGCAAAGTTTTTTATCAAGTTACCTTATTTGCCATTAAATATTTCAGGTTTTATAGACTTAGAATTGCAGAACGCATTTTGCTGCAAATCAGATTAATTAATTGGACTGATTTTTTTTAATGGTGCCTTTCAGACCCTCTTAATTTCAGTATCAAGCAGAAGATTTTGGCACCTGTGTGCTTTCTTTCCCCCGAACATATTCTGTCTCTTTGAAGTTTATTTATATCAAATACACACCTAAATAATTTAAGGTGAATTCCAAACTAACTAATTTATGTACCTGCCCAATTTCTCTGAGTCGGTGGCTCACTCCTGACACCGCATACTCAGTGGATGTTAGGAGTCCAGCCAGACACCGGCCCCGGGGCAGGGGCCAGCCTCCCTCACATCATCCCTCTAGAGGGCAGCCCGTTCTAGCCCGAGCCAGCCCGCAGGAACCCGCAGTAAATACGAGACACTCAGGTGCTCTGTATTCCAGAAAGCAGCTGCTGGGCCCTGGGCTGCCTTGCAGGAGGGGGCACTCACCCCTGCTGCTGCACACACCGTGTGGCCAGCACTGAAAGTCACCCCAAGGGCAGGCAGAAAGAAGTCTGGTTAGCAGTGGGGGCTTGTTTTCCCATTAGGGTCTTAACAGGCACTCAGCAATAGGACAAGGGGGCACGGGCTCAAGCTCTGCCAGGGGAAATTGAAGTTGGAGATCAGAAAAAA
>JAWWEV010000115.1:71442966-71473373 GCA_035583235.1 Hafferia zeledoni
CGGCCGCTCCGCCGCCCCGCGGCGCGCGCAGGGGACCCGCGGCCGCTTCCGCGGGCACCGACAGCGCGCCCCGCCGCGCGCCCGCCCGGGAGCGGCGCGAGGGCCCCGCGGGAGCCCGGGGGGTGCCGGCGGCGTCGGGCCGGTGGTTCTGCTGGAACCCGTGTGGGGTCCCGGGGGGTCACGCGCTCAGGGGGCCGCGGAAGGGCACTGCCCCCATCTGCCCCCGCCGCCCCTGCCCCCATCGCCACCCGCAACCTCTACCCAGGTCATCGCCCGCTGCCTCTACCCTACTTTTCCCTGCGGTGTGTCCACACAGCCTTTTGTAAATAGAAGGGAACAAACTCTGAACCAGCAGAATGCGAGCCGGCGGCAGGCCAGCAGCCATGTGACGGCTTCCACATAGCGTTGACGCAGTCCCAGAGCTCTTTGGATTGAAGTGCAAGTAGGGTGGTTTGTCGCTGCCACCCATAAACGCGGTGTATGCCTGACCCTTGGGACAGAGAGACATTTAAGCAGGGAAAGAAAAACCTTTTCCCTGCTTCTGGCCGATACCTGGTAACCAGATCATAAATTTACTTGAATGACTACATCTAACAAAACAAATTACCAATATATGTTATTACATTTTTGTCTTCTCTCCTAAATCAACCTCAGTGTTGGACGAACTGAACTTTTTATCTTTGCTGAGTATTTTCATAGCTTAAGTAAGCCCAATGGACAGAAATAAAGGAAAGTTCAATGCAGTTTAGAGGAAATTTTACATTGTCAGCGAAGAGTGAGAGGAGAGAGGAAAGTCTTGAAAATAAAAAGTTTCTAACAGACATGAGGACAACACATCATTAAAGAGAAGACAAATTGATGCGTTAATGCTGGAAATAAACCAGGTTAGTGTTTAATTGACTGCGGCAAGGTTAAATTGCTGTTTGGTAAAAGTACCGGGGAGAGATTGAGAAGACGTTGGGTTTAGGCACATGGTGAAAAAACTGAGAAGAGTGATTTTTTTTCTTTTTAAAATTAATTTAAACTGCAGCTTCAGATGTATCTCAAATGAAATGTAAAAGACCCAAATTAAGAACATGCCCTCTAAGTCCTATTGGCAAAATGCCCACCTTGCAGGCTGGCTTTAGTGGAGATTTGAGGCTTCCTGTCCTATTCCACAGGGCAGCAAAGGAGGTTTTCAAACTATGTTAAGTATAGGGATTATTACTGTCCATAAGAGTAGTGCTTCCAATAACATCTGCTGTTTCTTTAAAAATGTTTTTGTAGTTTTAGAACTTGTTATGCATGTATTTATAGTGAGAACATGTTTGCAATGTTGCAAGTAGTGTTTTCTAAGTTATTTAATATTTCCAGTGTCAGTACTGGATAACAAGAATAAATTTTTCTCCAAAACTGCACTCTTGGGTCACTCTCCAGCAGCACCCTACTACCTCAAAATGGATAGAACAGAAAGCCTCTGTTTTTAGTGTTCTTCATATTGGCCAGTTACATTTCACTCATTGTTCAGTTCACCAAGGAACATTCATATTTCACAGTTTCTATATCATGGGTCATCAATCTGAAATCAGTTATCTGTTTTATTGTTTAGGGCTTTTTTATAAAGGTGGTTTTAAGTGTCAGACTTCTTCAACCTTCTGCCCCTTCAAAATTTGTAAGGTCTTGTCAAAATTG
Source organism: Hafferia zeledoni (assembly GCA_035583235.1). NCBI lineage: Eukaryota > Metazoa > Chordata > Aves > Passeriformes > Thamnophilidae > Hafferia > Hafferia zeledoni. Next base: position 71,444,638 of record JAWWEV010000115.1, read on the forward strand.
TGTAATACTTAAAGTCAAATCATTGGCCCATGGATCTGGACAAAAGGCAAACATTGCCTCTAAAAAATACATTTTCTGGCTCAGTCTTGGAGTGGTATTTATGTGTAATTCAGTTGAATTGAATTCGAGTTGCATTGTTTTTTACAAATTGGAGGAATCAAATGTACCCTGAGGATAATTGCCATATTGAAATTATTGAACCCAGTGCTACAGCAAGGATGCAGATTACTTGGCTGCCAAAGCAGAGCCCAGAACTCACAGTTCTCTAGGTTTACTTCTCAGCCCAGCAGGAGAGCTTTCCAAGAGACAGCCTGGAAAGCAGCACGCACCCCGAACAGGAGGAGCTCCTGGGCAGCCTGAGCAAAGGGCACGTGCCTCCAGTCCTTTTTGCCTCTGGGACTGCAGGGCTGGGTGTTGGGAATGGTTGTTTCCTCTCATTATTTCAAACTCTTGTGTAGGAATCAGTCTTCTAGAGCATCACGAGGAACACAATTTTGCCCTGTTGCCAGGTAGTTAGAGCAGCCCTTGGCTCACCTGCTGCATGAGCCAGGACTGCTTCCACCTACCCACAGCAGCTTGGAATGAAGACTGCGGCTTCCCTTGCCTTTGCTCTGTCCAGTGCGTGGTTTCTATGAAATACAGACAGAGACCCAGAGACGGAACAGAACCTCATACACTGGACTGTCTTCTGAATGTCTAAGTGCTACACCATTGTTATTTGCTGAGAATGAATATATGTAAAAGAGTTTTGATTTGCTCTAATTATGTAATGTAATACCATTGCAATTTTGTGCTAAAGTCCTGTTGCAGCATGGCCTGTGTAAGACAAGGTACTACTTTGGCTGTCAAAGAGCGGTTTGATGTACACATCTTGTAAAATTTAGCCAGTGTTATCCTTAAAAGATTAGCTTTTTGGGGGGTTTCTGTCATTTATTTAGTTTGTTTGTTACCTGTGCTTCAAAAGACATGTTATTTCTTTCACTGCATGCTGAAAGCAAGGAAATGGAACCGTTTATTCCACATTTGCCATTCAAAACATATTTAATGTTAGTAGCAAACATATGTCTTAACATTTGACTGAAATTTAAAGAACAGTTCACCTCGTTAGAAACAAGTAACACTCAAGTAGAATACTTTTCATTGAAGCCTCTGAGTTTTATATGTGAGGCAGTGTACCACTGTGATGTGGAATAAACATAATCCCCAGTGCCTAAACCCCTGTATTTTTAATAACATTCTTGTAGGTGATAATGAAAAATTAGGAACATTCCTTCCAACCTACATGAAGATGCTAAAATATTTAGTGGGACAGTTTGCATCAAGAAGCAACATCTACACATTTGCCATGCAGTTGTGAACTGAACAGTGCAATGTTATGCAAGTGTTTAAATTATAAATGACAAGCTTCTCTAAAATAACCAGCATTATTGTTATTATAGTATATAAGTTAAGGTAATGATAAATTTGCATTTGTGATTATAATTAACACGTATTAAGAAATCAAAATTGTTTTTCACATACAGCATGTATACAGTTTTATGCTTTTCTACATGGCTTACACACTGTCTTTTCGTTTGTCAGAACTTGGTACGTTAGATATGGGAGTTCGAAGACTAAAAAGTTGCTGCTTTAGTTACAAACAGCAGAGCAGCAGTATTTTTTTCTGCTGGAATATTTTAGTTTGTTTTTTTTTAAGTCAGGACTTGAAAGTGATCATTTTCTTTAAAAATTATTGCAAAGGCAGAGAACTGCCTTCATCTTATATTATCAGCAAGATCTTTTCTCTTTGTGTTGTGCTTTTACAATGGTCACAGTCATAAGACAGCTCAGGAAAGCATCTTCCATGGCATCAGTAATTGTTAGGTGATAAATAGGAGGAGAAGAATGCACATTATGGAACAATTTAACTTAGGTTTATGATTCAGTTTCAATTTATAAATAACTAGGTACATTTCTATGCTACTTTTAAGTAGCACTATGCATTATATTAAATGATATGAGACTGAAATACCGTTGGAGCATGAGTTGCAATTTTCTCCCTTACTCATAAAATCTTTTGTACCCAAGTGCTTTAAATCCTTAAGGTGTCAATGCATATTTCAGGTAGGTGCATTTCTGATAAATGGATTGCATTTTTTGCTCTACTTGCAAAAGCAGCATTAGGGTGGCAGTTAGCACTAAATGCACACAGAAACATTCCAAACCCTCATTTTTAAAGGATTCTTCCATGCTTTGGAGCTCACAGCATTGCACTATTCTTTGACCTTCTCTGTTAACCATGGGTAATGCTATTTCCATGTTGAATGTTGTTACCAAAATGGTACAAGGATGCAGTTAAGCGTCCAAACCTGGTGAGTTTTTTGAATAAAGGCACGTGTCTAAGCAAGAGTAGTGGAAGTAGGGAGTGTTACGTCCCTTCGCTAAGCTGTCTTGTTCGTTGTCTAATGAGAAGGAAGAGCAGGATCTTTGGGAAGGGAATTTGGCCATTAGTGACAGCCAAGCTGTGCTGGGACTCCCTCCCCGTTCTTCCCCTGCCTTCTTGGATCTGGCTGTTGATGTAACTCCTGTTGTAGGTGTTTGGTGTGGTTTGGAATCCTCCTTCTAGAGGATTGACCAGAAAATAGGATTTACTGCAGCATCTGTCAGTATCACAGCAAGATGCAAACTGCCAAGGCTCGTTGCTCTGCCAGTCACTGTTGCCAGCCTGGGCTTCCAACTTCAGCACAGACCGTTCACTCTTTCCTAGAACTTGCTGACTGCTGTCCTCTAGATAGCATTGAGTCATTATTAGGCTGAGGGTGATAAGTGTATTTGTCTTCTGCTTTGAAAAAAGATTGAAATATGTTTTGTATACTTAACATGACAAGGAACAACTGCCAGGTGTTTGCTTTACTGTATGGATTTCTTACTCAATTGCTTTTTGCAATACTTTGCCCCAAGATCTTTTAGGTATTTTTTTACTCCGCCTTTGCTTATTTTTACAGTCTGGGCCACAATGCTGCCTCTTTTAAAGAGGCAATAATTATTATTTATAAGTACTGATGCACAGCAAACAATATTTTAAAGAATCTGAAGTGTTTTATCTTTAGTGGACTTCAAACAATCAACAAAATTATTGTTAACCTTACATAGATAAACTTTACATGTGTGGATGTGCACAGACTCAGACTTTCCCTCTTCCCAAACCCCCTAATTTCCTATGCAGGCAACTGCTCTGTTGATATCTCCGTGTCCCTTCACTACTCAATGGTGGGTCTACTGTGACTCAAATTTGAAGTGAGATGGTGACGAGATAAGTAAGGTTTCATTGCCCCTGGGATTGGCTCAGTTGGTTAAGAACATGGTCCTAATAACACCCGGGTTGTGGCCTGTCTGGGCCATTCACTTAAGAGTAGGATCTTTGTGGATCCCTTCCAGCTGAGAATACACTGTGATTCTGTGATTAAATGGCTGAATCAAGCCATTGGCTTGCTGGTATGAGGAGAGATGTTAATTCTTCCTCTCCCAAACCTTGTGCTTACTTCTGAGCTGGGCCTGATTACTTGCCTTACCGTTTACCTCTCTGAATTACAAGGAAAGTAACTCAGAAAAAAAAAGATGTTTTTTTGACAGTTTATCAAGATGGAAAGTGGGCATCCATGCTTGACTGAGGGAGCAGGTAGGGCTGTGAGGCAGGAAATCAGAGGGGGAATTGAGTCCTGTCTCTTGACAGAGGCTGTTATACATGCTTCGTTTTCTGATAATACCTGAGTTCTTAAAAATCTCACAAAGAAGACAGGAAACTAGATAATGAGACACATATTACTAGTGTTCTGAAAAAGTTGGAGCTTGTGCTTTGGCAGCAAAGAGTTCAGGTATGAAACCCAGTCTTTCGAGACCTCATTGATTCTGATACTGCCTCTGAGTACCTGTTTTAATTGTATTCTGGCAGTTTTCAAATTTAAAAAAAAAAAGTAATATCACTATGTTTCAAATTTGTGAAACAGTATTTTCACTTAATATTATTTGACCTGAGTTTGGGATTGCTTTGGTCTTCCTGATGTTGCCTCCTTCAGAGAGTTAACTGTTAACAGGGATAGGTGCTTTAGTTTTGGCTCTTCAGATCCTCATTTCTCCTCTCCTTCCAGTTTGATTCTATTCTCTGAGATGAATTTTTCTAAAGCATTCTTTCTATTTGAATAGCAGTAATCGCAGGAGTTAGAAAGAAAATACAATTCCATATATATCCTCTTAAATACTTTGTGTTGTTCTACCCACTGCCATCTTTGTAGCCCCTCTGGCTGTGTATTCCATTTTTTTTGTGTGTTTTGCTCTGATACATTTGTCTAGGATTATCTGGAAAATAATTTTTATTTCCATTATAGAATATTGTGTAGCAGAAGAGGCAGATTTGCTTACTGTCACCTCAGGCCCTCACGAAAAGAGTGTATGTCACTCTCCTCGAGCCCTGGCACATGTTGGTCTTGTCCCGCAGCCCTCAGGTCTCAGCCTAGTGCAGCATGGAAAAGCACAAGAGAGATCTAGACACTGAATATCAGGGCAAAATAGGAAGAGTTAATACTTTGTGTTTTTCTTAAGGTCCAGCATAGCTTTTTGATGGTGCTGTGTGAAGTACACTGTGGTAGAATTTTTCATAAAGATCTGTAGTGGCTGTGTCTAAATTCATAATTACCGTTGAATTGCTAAGACTCTGTATTAACTCGTGCCACCTTATCAGGTGGTTTAGAAGTCGGTGTGGGCCACTTAAGTTTCATGATGTTATGTGTCTACAGAGTTTGCAAAAGTTTAAGTGATGTGATTATACCTATTAACTTGGCATAATTTGTATACAGATCAATTTCCAAATGCAAGTCCTGAAATAGGGATGATGGTGGGTAAAAGGAGTAGGTGTCTGAGGGGTTTGTAGTAGCTCTGTGTCCAACTGAGAGAGACTTATTTTTATACGTGATGATGAAGACAATTTCCTGTTATCCCCTTGAGGATACCCTTTACAAGGCTGTATATAGGGGCCATGTGAAAGATCTGCACATCAAAGAGTATTTTGGCTTCTGGGGTGGCCCAGTATGAGCTGATTTTATAACTCTGTGTATCTTCTGTTTGGATGCTACCTATTGTAGTGCAATTGTACAAAATCTAATCCAAAATGGGACCTCATACTTGTCATTACAGCCATCAATTGCTGAAAAATTAAAATACCTATCTACACAGCATCCAAGTGTTTACAGAGTTTTTTAACATCGTCTTGAGATTTTAAAAAGATTAAATATTATTCAGGAGAGAACTACAGACTTTCCCCCTCCTTAACAGATTCTCCCCCTATCTCTCTTTTGAATTTCATTAGAATTCCCACTCCTGGGCCGTATATGCACTTTTGATTGACTGGTTTTATTCACTTGCACTTGTAAAGTAATAATGTTGTGGGGCCAAGTGAACATAACGCTCTGTGTAGATGAACATGAGCGGAGCGTGACAATTTGCTAGTCACCAGTTCACCAGTTGAGAGTGTCAGTTTGCATCTGCATGCCCTGCAAGGGTCAGTGAGATCTGATTAAGTTGTTTGCTTTGTAGATCTCCGAAGATTTAGAATATCTTTCAGGAGCATGTCCAAAGATGGATATTTGCACCAAGTTTCTTGCAAAATTAGTTTTCAAGGAAGCAGAAATACAGCTGAGTTTTTCACATGAGAAGTAACACTGAAATCGTGCTAGCATAATACATGTATTTGTTTTTCCTTACAAGAAACACTTACGTTATTTGGAGGCTGACAAAGGATTTACTGTAGACCTATCTGCATTGGTTTGCTTGAATTGATGCAATCCATGTCAAAAGTTCTAAGACTTTTAAATGAAAAGTTACTCCAGCATGTATATTACAGTTTATGATGAGTTTTCTTTTAATGACTTTGTGTCACCCACAATGACAATATGAAAACATTTGTCTGTAATAAGAAGTAGTAACTTTGTACAGGGTAGGGAGTTTAGTACAATTAACTTCCATTTATATACTACCAATATAGAGAAGGCTGGAATGATTTTTACTTTTCACCATAGCAGAAAAATAAGTAAGAGTTTTAGATATTTTCCTGGCTGCTGTGTGTTGTCTGCAATGTAGTTTGAATGTTGACAGGTCTATAGATGGCCATGAAATGTACTGAAAATAGCTGGTTTTTACAAGCGCACAGACTGGAAAGACTGGAACTTGTCTGTAGCCTCTTAATGCCCAATGCAAGTAATTATAAGAACAGATGTAGGTATTTTCTGATTTCAGAAGATGCTGATACTTATTTTTTTGTATTTTTGTTTTGTTCTTTAGTGAGATAGAAGATGAATTCAGCTGAAATCACTGATGATGATGAAGGTAAAATATTATACTTGGTGTAATTTTTGATCAGGCAAAAATTCTTGTTGAATTAAAGCCTCTGCCATCTGATAAAGAATGAAGTTGGATCAAGACAAATTACATTAATGTTTTTTAAAAAGCTTATCTGAAGTGCACCATTATCTTTGTTCCTCATTGTATTCTCTGCGCTACATCCTTTATGCTTTAGATTCTTCTTTGGGGAAGAAATAGCCATTTACTGGGAAACTGAATGATTTGACTCTGGGGTGGTCTTGATGTACATTCTTCGAAATACATTTTCATAACAAGAAACAAACCACAAAAGATTGTATTAAAGTTGTATTAAAGGTGTCATGGTTTTCTGAAGAGGGTACTTTATCTTTCTAAACCTTCTCTTTTTCCAGTAAAAATTCCTAAAAAAAATGTGAAAGTAGAAACAGAAAACGAAGATGAAGCTCTAGACTGCTCAGTAACATCCAGATCTGCTGAGAAACAATCCCTGGATGGTGCAGCTCCTTGCCTGCAGGATTCCAACAAGCGGAAGCAGACCCCCCTGGGCTGTGATGGGCCAGGAGCCCAGCAGGAGGCCTTGCCCAGCGTGAAGAAGAGACGCTTTACGCAAGAGGTGACCGCTCTACACATCACTGTGATTTTTTGGGTCATATTTCTTAGGCTAAATTCAGTGCTGCTATAAGTACAATGTAAATCTTTTAACTAGATTTGAATGGATAATAAGTTTGCAGATGTGGCTAATCTTAAGACAGTTTGCACACATGTCTGGGTATTCTTTTAATAACATGGGAGCAATCCCATTTTTGAAATACAGTCATGGGTTAGTTTATTCATGTGAAGTATGTTTTTGTTGTTTGCCAGAGAATGTAGGAGCAGGCAGTGATTTGGAGTAACTGGACATGACTCTGATTACAGTCCCTCTTTTGTCACCCAGTCCTTCAGCTGTATCTTCAGTGATAGAATCAGGGCTGTAATTCTTCCTTGTGTGACACAAATTTGATGTCAGTGAGACAAGTATAAATTTATGTATTATTTGAAAGGTAAAAATGCAGGGATGCAGAAAACTTCAGCATATCAAAGTGGAATGTGTTACAACTTCTGGTGCAGCATCCCACTTGTGGCAATCCAAATGTTTCTCTAGCTGTGAAGACGATCAGTCTCTTCCATCATCCTGATTTAGTGTTTCATCTCTCTAGTAATGGGAGATTTTTACTAATCTTTGCTGGAACAGACCCAGATTCTTTTTGTCCTTGTTCTTTTTAGTAGGGGGAGCAGTGATCATCTGTTCCTAGAAGAGTCTTCTACATGTGGGAAAATTCATGTGATTTTGTCCACCCTCAGCCCGCCCTTCCCAAGACTAAAAGTCTCCTGTTTCAGCTCTTCTTCAGGAGTCACCTTATATTTTTGTTGCTCCCTTTGAGAGTCCTGAAGGTACTGTCCAGTGTCAGATAGTCACATCTCTCCTGACACCCTCTAGAGCAGTATAATGACCTCCTGTTTTTCACACTCAGCACTTTATTAAAATAACCTAGATTCAAATTCATCCTCTTTTGAATAACTTCAGGCCCTCAGTTATATTTAGTTTGTGACCTACTCTACTGCACATATCCTTTTCTGCTGTTCTGCTACCAGGCCAGTTATTCCATGTTGTATTTGCACATTTCATGTCTCGTTTCCAGCCATAGCTCTTTGTATTTCTTTTTCTTGACTATCATCTCTCTGACTTCTCAGGGCTGGGTTTTTCCCTGAATGCCTGTGGTAGGTAGGTTTTAATCTTATTATCCGGTTTCTTTCTTTTCCTTTTTCTTTTTACAATTGTTTCCTTACATTCAGATTCTTAAAAGAGCTTTATAATGGTATCTGAACTGTGCTTGTTTTATATTTTACTGTTTACTGTTTGCCATTAATAAATTTTAAAATTTAATTTGAAATTAATTATAACTTTGGACTTATAATATCAGCAATTGACCCAGTAATAATGATGAAAGTTCATTCTTGGCTGACTCCAGTGAATCAGCAGGTTTAGTTAAATAACCAACCAGAAACAGTCTTCAATTTTAATAGCATTTTTGGGGTTAATAACTTTTTTAGTACCAATATTTTGTTTTAATTTATGACTGTATTTCTGTTTAAACAGTGGACAAAATCTTAATTATTTTCAAGAATGTTGTGCTTGTAGTATATTTTTACCACACATTGCGTAGGCATCAATGTGTGATATAAACAGAGCTGTGCTTTTTATTGGGCTAGTGGTTATATTACCAAATTACTTTCTATCTGAAGACATATTTTTTTAAGTTCTAAATGCTGCTTCATAACCAGAAATTAATTTCCCCTGATTTTCTTAAAAATAAAAAAGTTTAGAGGATTGGAATTAAAAAAATTATGTACAAGACTTTTCCAAGTTCTCATGTGTTTGATAGACTCTTTCTATGTTTCTTGCTCAACTATTTTTTATTCTTTACTCAGATGCTAGAATATTATGCATTGTATTCTTACAGATATTTAGACTTTGTTCATTAAGCATATTAAAGGTCATAAATTAGCTGGACTTGAGCACTGAACAGAACAATAACTAAGCAAGTTTTAAAACTTGGATTAGGACTCTAAGAAAGAATGCAAGAGACTCTTTCACAATTTCTTGTATTGGTCAATGTTTTCCAAAATACTGCATTTTGCAAATGTTCAATGAGTGTTTAGAACATAAAAATTTACTGTGCATCTGTAGTATAAAAGCAGCACTGCCTTGTGTACATTGAGTCTGACAGAACAAAACCTTTGCTTCTTTCTTGATGGTACAATAGAGCTGATCATCCCAAATGGGTGTGGTATTGTCTGAAATACATGGATGTTTAATGATCAGTGCTACAGAAAACTAATTAAAAATATTAACATTCTAGTTTAATTGGAAAATTTACAAACAGCTCTGTATTTATGGTGTGGAGACAAGATAATTAAAAGCAAAAGGAAGGAAAATGAGAATGTATCTGAAGTAAAAATCCTTAAATGCAGGCCCAAATGTTTTGTTGTCTGCCAGCTGAACACTGACAATGTGTTTCTGAAATGCAGACAGTCAAATCTGTCCTGCAACCAAAGCCAAACACTGTGAGCTGTGTTAGGGGAAAGGCAGAAGTTCTGCTGCCAGGACAGTGGAGATCTGCTGTAATTCTGTGCATGAGCTCCAGAGCACTGTGACCAAAACCCAGGGCAAACTGTCAGTCACACCATCGAAGTGCAGTAAGGTTCTTAAGACAATAAATTTGTGTTCTTTTATACTCATTCTAATGTTGCTTTGCCCTGACGTTGTGTGTGAGGTGTGCATTAACAGAAGTTACCCCCCCCACTGCCAAGTTTTAATACATAATTAATTAGGGAAAATAAACAGCGGGCAGTTAGCTGAGAACTGACAGACACCTAGTGGCCCATGGCAAGCTAGTTAGTAGGAAAGGAACTGAATGAGTCTCATGCTGTGTGTGAAGGAATATTTGGGGTATTCTCTGTTAACAGGAGTGTTAGTGGAAGAGCTAGCTAATTAGGTAGCAGATCTCATTGTTTGTGTAAGAAATACTTTGTTATGTTCTTCTGATCAAACACAGTAAAATAATTTGTAATTCAGAATGGGTGTCTGACTGAGGAGCAGTATGTGTTTGTTGTCAGTGGACATTGTCCTGGCCTGCTTTCAGGTGATATCTGTTTGATGGAGCTCTGTTACCATCTGAAAATACCTGTGTTTCTCCACTGACAGGTATAGGTAGTGTATGATAACTTCAGTCCCAGCATAGGAGCCTGTAGTTAGGTGGGAGCAATGTGGATCTCAGTCTGCCCACAATTCAGTCTGTGTTGTGGTAATTTACAAGTCACAAAAAGCAGATTTAGTTAGTTAGGGTATATCATACCACTCGGGGGTAAAAGTCACCCTTTAACAGCTGGGGTTGTTACAGGCCTCTGGTTCCTCATTATCCTCTTAGCAAATCTGCTTTACTATGAGTGGGACAGTTCTCAATGTGTCACCTTTGCATTACGCTTCCTTTGGATCATCTCTCCATCCACAGCTTTGGGTGTGAAAACACAAAGGGTTCATATGTAGTGTTGTATGATGGGAGTGAGCGAACTTGGAGTCATGGCTTCAGTTTAACTGAGTGCTGGTTTCTAAACTTGGAGTGCAAACCAGCTTGTTATTTCTGAGCCTCTTTTGAGTATACATTGCATTAGAAATTAAAAAGTAATTAGATTCAATTTGTTACTGCAGTAAGCAGATGCCAAGTGTGGGTACACACAGGGACCACACTGATTTAATGAGTTACAGTTCTGTTTTTTCAGAAGGAAACCTTAATTCAAGTTCCTCACTGTATGACATAGTGGGGTCTTCACTAGAATTTCAAATTTTTTGTGGCTCTCAGCTCAGACCTGAAGTCTGTGTTTTATTTGTTTTAATACTTGAGCACAAATTCTGTAGTTTATCTAATTAATATTCTGTAGAACAAGCCAAGGCAAATGCTTCAGTACAGTATTCTCTAAAATCTGGGAGTGTTTTCTCATGTTTGAATTCTGTATGCTGGATTTTGATTTTGTTGTATCTGCTTAACTTCCTAGGAATTATTTGCAATATCCATGTGTTTGCAAAAAAAAAAAAACAACACACACACAGAAAAAACCTCCCAAGCCCTGTATACTTTCTGTGAGACGATGAAAATTGTTCCAGTTTTAAGCAATGAGGAAGAATTACAAATTATCAAGAACATTAATTCTTTAAGAGCTCATTGCTGTTTTATATAAATTATTTTGAAAATTAGAAATGCATGAGTCTAAACTTCTCTGCATTTCAGAAATAAAGAATCTTAGGCTTCCTTTTTAAAAAGATAATACCAAGGTACTTTTCACTTTATATTTTTGTTATTTAAATAGAATACCTTTTAAATATTTTAGATCATTTTCAGGATTTGTTTAGGAGTTGTGCACCATTTTAAAGATTTTTTTAAAAAAAGCTCCATATAGACCTTTCACATTAAAAGAGAATAAGCATCAGTTTTGTGTTTTATAGCCTTTGTGACATTTTCAAAAGTTGGCCTAAAGAAAGTGCTGGAACATTAAATGCAGTTGTTGGAGGCAGTGGCAAGGTCACAGGACCAGGAGTCAGAAAATCTGGATGCTATTCTTGGCTCTGTTGCTGACTTGTTGCCACCCAAATTCTCTACGGCCCAAGATCCTCATATGCAAGATGAAGCCTAATGATACTTAATTTGGGAGAGTATTTAGAGCTCTGTGGGTAGAGAGTACTAAGAATTATTATTGCTTTTCTAGTCCATGGAGAAAGAAAAAAGAAAAAGAAAACCTAAATAATAGTTTACTGTATTTTTATTTTTCCTAGTGAATTTATTAATTTTGATCATTTAACACACGTCCCCTGAAGAAAATTTGGCTTTGCATATTTATATAACAGTGCCTGCTTAGGAGACACTTACCTATAGCTAATGTTTTTAAGGCAGTCTTACTAATACAATGTTTATTCATTTGAAGGGCTCCCTTTCAAACATGAGGAACAGAGATACTGGCTCACCCACTCAGGTAAACGCAGAACAGCCAAACAAGAACAAGAATTCTAATGTAACATGGCTCGGTGAAGAAGAATCCTTCAGTGATGTAATCACTCCATCTTATAAAAAACCTCTCTATGGCATCTCACACAAAATCACAGAGAAGAAGAACCCACCAGGAACAGAGCAGTTCACTTCTTACGAGTTGTTTGAGAAACTCAACCCCAGCAGTCCCTCGCAAATTCGGACTTTGAATGACCAACGCAAAAGAGACTCGGCCACAGCCATTGCTGTAGCAGCAGCCACAGCAGATTCAGACTCAAATATATATTCTTTGATACAGAAAATGTTTTACACGCTTAACACCCTCAATACCAATATGACTCAGCTCCACAGTAAAGTTGACCTGTTGTCTCTGGAGGTCAGCAGAATTAAAAAGCAAGTCAGTCCTGCAGAGTCTGTTGCAGACTTCAAGCCTCCCCCGGAGTACCAGCTGACTTCTACGGAACTCAAACAAATCATGGATCAAAGCACGTCAGGCGGAGACCTGGCTTGCCGATTGCTCGTGCAGCTCTTCCCAGAACTCTTCAGCGACGATGAGTTCGGCAGGAGCTGCAGTGCATGTGGCTTTCTCAACAAAAGGAAACTTGAATCTCTTCATCTGCAGCTTATCCGTAACTATGTGGAAGTTTGTTATCCTTCTGTGAAGAATACAGCTGTCTGGCAGTTGGAGTGTTTGCCTCAAGTCAATGATTTTTTCAATAGATTTTGGGCTCAAAGGGAAATGGAAAACAGTCAACAGAATGTGCAATCATCCAGTTTTTATGAGACTGAGCAGGTTGAATCCTCTCATTTTATGGAGGATAAAGAGCAGGAAGAAACTTTGTCCTTGGACAGAAGTAATGTCATTGCCTCAGATTACATGCTGGATGCTCAGGATCTCAATGAATTTTTAGATGAAGCTTCTTCGCCAGGGGAATTTTCTGTTTTTTTGTTACACAGACTGTTTCCAGAACTCTTTGACCACAGAAAATTAGCTGAAAGGTACAGCTGCTTTGGAGACTCTGGAAAACAACTGCTGGATCCTCATCGGCTTCAAATAATCCGTAGGTACACTGAAATTTACTTTCCAGATGTGCAAGAAGAAGAAGCTTGGTTGCAGCAGTGTGTTCAGCGAATAAATGATGAGCTTGAAAGTACATACCTGGATGGAAGTGAATGTGATCAGATGAGAGATGACTGTTACGATTCTTCTAGTTTACCAGATGATGTATCCATTATAAAAGTAGAAGACAGTTTTGAATATGAAAAACCTGGCAGACGGTCAAAAAAAATTTGGCTTGTACCCATAGATTTTGACAAACTTGACTTTCCCCCTCCTGATTTTGATGTCCCTGTCCCAGATTACCTGTTGAACAAAGAACAGATTAAAAGCATATATGAAAGCAGTCTTTCCATAGGCAACTTTGCCTCTCGATTACTTGTTCTCTTATTTCCCGAACTATTTACTCATGAAAACTTACGGAAGCAATACAACTGTAGCGGATCTTTAGGCAAGAAACAGCTCGACCCCACTAGAATTAAATTAATTCGACACTATGTGCAGATACTGTACCCCAGGGCAAAGAATGACAGGGTGTGGACATTGGAGTTTGTTGGGAAGCTTGACGAGAGGTGTCGACGAAGAGACACAGAGCAAAGGCGCTCGTACCAACAGCAACGGAAAATCCATGTGCCAGGGCCTGACAGGAGGGAATTTCTCACCTATGCAATAAACCCTGAGAGGTTTCGAGAAGAATTTGAAGGGCCACCACTGCCACCAGAAAGAAGCAGCAAGGATTTTTGCAAGATACCACTTGATGAACTTGTTGTTCCTAATCCAGACTTCCCTGTGCCTTCTCTGTATTTGCTGTCCGATAAGGAGGTAAGAGAGATAGTGCAGCAGAGCCTGTCGGTTGGCAACTTTGCTGCCAGGCTTCTTGTAAGACTCTTTCCTGAACTCTTTACTCCGGAGAATCTGAGACTGCAGTACAACCATTCAGGTGCTTGTAATAAAAAACAGCTTGATCCCATCAGACTGAGACTGATCCGTCATTACGTGGAGGCAGTTTATCCTGTGGAGAAAATGGAGGAAGTGTGGCATTATGAATGTATACCGAGCATTGATGAAAGATGCCGGCGTCCTAACAGAAAAAAGTGTGATATACTGAAAAAAGCAAAGAAAGCAAAAAAAGTGACAGGCTCCTTAAATTGCTAAGACTTTCACCACTAAATTATTGTCAGGATTATGCTTTGGTTTAGGCTGAAGGGCCTGTCAGGAGCTGAGGGTGCTCAGCATCTGGGACAGTCAGGCACTGGGTTTGTTGCGTTTCAGTGTGCATGTTGCATCTCTGTCAGCACCGCAGCAGTGGGAAGTGGCTTACTACGTTTGTATGTGGGTAAAGACCATCAGTGACAGAGTTACCAATGACTCACTAAGAGCATGATTTTCACTGGTGCGAATACATGTAGTGAAACTATTGCTCCACTCCCCATTTCTGCATTTTCCTTTTTTATCACTTTCTAATAATAAAGATTTTTTTTTTAATGGTTGTGCTCTTCAAGAGCAGTTTTTCTTTATACCTTCATAAAAAGTATTGTTAATTAATTCGGATTTTGAAATGTAGACTAAACAATTTAAATTTGAAAATGCCATGTTCATTGGAAATCATTGGAATTTAGACTTTGCTTCTACAGTAACTGCAGCTTCACATTTGTTTTGTTCTTTATGATACTGAGGTACTGAAAGTAATAATACCATGTCAAAGAATGGGTCAGAGTGGTGTCATTTGTATTTTTTACTGTTACCCAGGTTTTGTTTCTAAAATCAAGAATTAACTGCCCAAGAATTGAAATGTGAGCATAGACACAACGTGAATTGTTTTTTATGTTGACACCACTGAGTTCTTTCATTGTTTTGTCCGGTATAACTGCTGGAGTGCCCGAGGATTGCTCATCTGAGTAAAGCCAGCAGAACAGACCCAAGCCTCACCCATGCAGTGTGTTCCCACCACCTGCTTGCTACTCTGTTTGTAAAATAGCAAAAGCAACAACAACAAAAAGACCTGAAGTAAGAACTTAGAAAAACTATAAACCTTACTTTCTATCAAAATCATGATTCCAAAGGTTTCCAGTGTGCTCATATTGAATTGCATATATAAAAAGTATGTGCAAAGATTGGTTTTGTGATGAAATTCAGTGTTTCAGGGTCCCAACACATGAACTGTGGTAACGTAACTCCTTCTTTGTGTGAGTGCAGCATCTGGATAGTTTGGGTGTAGGGGCACTAAACTCCCTCCCTTTGCCAAATTGTTTTAGTGTGATTAGTAGCTATTCGGAGACATAACTATGTATGTATAACTTAGGTTTGTACGGTCAAGTTTGCATCATTAATATGTTCAAGTGTAACAAAGTCCACCCAGAACCCAATGTGAATTTGCTGTATGACTTGTCACTGGAGAGTGCTGCTTTAAAACCAGTTTTCTCTTTCTTGTTTTTTTTTTCCTTTAATACTCATAGAAGTGGTGAGAGAGAGTCAAACATGGATTTTTAAGACAGTAATGACAGTGATTGCTTACAGATCATCACTGGAACACTTTGGAACAATTGTTGATGTTCTCTGTGGTCCTTTTCTGTTGTTTACTTAGATGGGTCATAGTAGCAAATCTTAAGTCAGTTCCAGTGTAATTTTCTATTTTAGCATTTCTAAGAAAGTACAAAATATTTGATATTTTTGCTTCAGATTTTTAGAATTTATTGTTTGTAGACTCACTGATCCATTTAAAGGAAAACAAAATGTTTTCCTGACGGCAAGAACTAGTAAAAGTGTTATATTAAACCAGGAGTAAAGAATAGATAGTAGCATTTGCTCATTTTGCCCATATGGTAGTAACATTCTCAAAGAATGTATGAAGAAAGTCATGAATGTACTAAATAATACACTGATACTGTTTATATCTGTTTAAATGTTTCCTGTTGGTTTGATAATAGCAGACTATGCTCAAAATGGATATCAGAGCAAATATGGCTATAATAAATCAAAACCATTTTACCAAAGATGAAGAACTGATACTACAATGTCTGCATCTGTTCATTTTTGTGCATAAATTTAACAAATTGAATGTATCAGAAGCCAAGACTCTTGTAATTGTATGCTACCTAGAACCTCTGTGAAATTGTTTTACATGCACTTTTATGGGAGTTATAAAATAACAGAAGATACTAACAGCTGCTTAATTTGTGGTTGCAAATGGCTGGCCAAAAGGTAAGAAATACAATTATATTTTCTTATCTTAATGTCACACGTTTCACCACTTAGTGACGTCAAAGCTCCCAGAAGAATTCAACATATACTAAATTTTTTACCAATTACAGATGTTACTAGCTAGCATGCAAGTTTGAGACATACTGGCTTTTACTGTAGATGTTGGTATTAAGTCAAAAATCAGTCCATTCATATTATTCACAAAGTAGTGAAAAAAACAATTCTCACTTTGAAAAATGACATTTTTGAAAGTAGGTATAAAAACATTTTTGTTGTATTTTTTTCATCTAATTGCTGTGTACATTCCTTTTGTCTCATTCTTCACAACCCTTTCCTGAATCATAAGTTTTATAACTGATACCAAGAAAATGCAGACATATAGGTAGTGACATAGTTCACTAACAAAAGCTCTTGCAGTGCATCTGAAGTACAGCCACTTCATCCAGTTGGTCAGTCTTGTAAATAAATTAAAGGTATATTATTTTCCTACAAGGGGAATGTTGTCTGGTGATTGTTTGAGTACGAGCAGGATTTTTTTTCCTATAAAGTTTGTTACTAAGATCTGAGATAACCTTTACTAGTTGGACAAATACCTAGATGAAAACACCCTGGGTTGCTGGAGCCATTTTAAAAGATTTTTCTGTCTTTGAGACTTTTTCTGATTAAAGGAATAAACTTGTAACTTTGAAAGTGAAGCTAGACAGGAGAGTTACTAGATATTGAAATGTTTGTCACATATGTAGTCATGCACTGACTTCTTACGGATGAGCATAACTTTTTACCTACCACATCAGTGAACTCTGGTAAGGTGAATATCAGCTTTCAGTAAGTATTGAACAGCCCATTTCTAAGCTTTCTAAAAGAAAAAGTGTTGTCTGTCATAATTCTTTATTTTTGCATCATACACATTTTTTACAACTTAAAAAATTCTGGATAAGCTCTGTAGAAAAACTTTAAACAGCACATCAACAGGGAGATGCATCAGTTTATTGCCTGTTAACTGTATTCAGCTGGCAGAATCAACAACAAATGTGTTAGCAAATGAGAAAAATCTTTACTTGAAATCACTTTGTTATGCTGATGCAGTACAGCCAATAGTGTTTCATGTTCTAAGAAATGTTTGTGACTGTTTTTCTGTTATCTTCAAAATTCATATAATTTATTTCTAGGTATGTTTTTTTAAATCTGTCATTTGTCACTTTTCAGTTATTGTTTAAAGGTTATGTTATAGCAGTGAGAGACAGAATCATGTGCTCAAAGCTCCACAAAGGCACACCAGGTCTAATCTTATGCTGGAAGGGGCTAACATGAATTCTGCATCTCCAAGAAGCCCAGAAAATAATATGCAGGTTTTAGTTCTAATTTATTTTTATTCAGATTTTGTTTTGCTGATTAAAGGGATGTGAAACAGCTGGAAGATTCGATGTCCTAAGCTTGCATTGAGGACAGGGCATAAACTGACAAATGTTCTTGCTTACCAACCATATTTTAGTTGATCACACTTAAAATTTATGGAAGAACAGGTGTAGCAGGCTCAAATCTACGATTTCTCTGAGTAACGAAACAAACTCCATGAATGTCAGTGCCAGTATTTCTTTACTGCTTTGGTTTGCCTTTCTGATTTTTTTCTATTCTGATTTTTTTCCACCAACGGAGTCAGATTTTTCCTCAGGAATGTTCTGAAAGCTGCTTTTTAAATGTGCTTGAAGATGATAATATGAATAAGATAAAGTGTTTCCTCTTTTAATTCTCTCTTAAAATTGACTTTGCTAAGGGCAGAAAAAGTAAGAAACACACATTGGTTTGTCTCCCTCCTTTCCTACCTATTTTTTTGTCCTAGTAAATGTTAAGATAGATTAATTCTAGTGGTAACAGTGCTTTTGGAATCCTCATTTTGCTCCCTCCATTATAAAATCATCCATCTAAACTTCTCACTTAAACTTCTGTAAGAAATTGAGAAATGTCTTACAGAATACATAATATCCATCTTTGTCACATCTCACATAAATCCTTTTCTGAGAGGTCTTCTCTCCTGGAGCAGAGTTCTTGCTGGATGAGCTGCCCTGGGTTGGCCAGTTCCAGTGCGGGAACCAGATGACTCCTAACAAAATCAAAACTCCATCACATTAACATTTTCCTTGTACCTCATCTAACAGGCAGGAGATCAGCCCTTACATACAGTGTATTATTTTTATCCAACATAGCCCTTTTCATTTCTGTCATTTTCTAGATGCTGCCTTTTCCAGTTAGTGGCCGTAAAACCTGTGACAGAAGCAGACCACTTGCTTACTCCATTTCCTGCTCTGTTCCATCTTGGAACAGTGGTCCCCACTGAGCATTTTTCTTTGATTAACAATTAGGAAAGAAGAACTTGGATTCCCATGGGAGGGGAAGAGCTGCAGGAGGAGGAAAATAATAACTGTTCTTTTCCCACTTCTCCCCTCCCTCACTACTCCAAGGTAAAAGTCAATAGAGCAAACCCAGTTTGTTTGTTTTACTATGTTTTTCTCAATTTCTGTTTTAAAATTTAGTGGAACTTCCCAGTAATAAAATGGGCAAAATCACCACATGTCCAATCACACTAAAATTGATGTTAATAAATGGAAACAAATTGTTACTGAAGACTGGAGGAAGATCAGCTAATGAGTGTCTACATGAACATCACAAACACAAATGTCAAATAATCATTCCCCATTTCCTTCACAAATTTCATTATAGCAAAACAACTGTTTATTGTTTCCAGGGGCATTTTTTAGTCTTAGTACTCTCTGTAAGGCAAAATATTCCTTTAATTGTTACACTTTCAGGAATGTACCACTTTGGTTAGCTCTTAAGGTAGTCTGTTAGAGAGGTCTCCAAATATTTTCTGGGAAAAGAAAATCCCGAGGTACCTGTCAGCAGTAGGAATGAGTCACTTAATAGGATGACGTCCTACATTTGAAATCTGACGCCTTGTGTAAAACCGAGAGTTTCGTATTGTCATGTAATGTTGTCACTTGTTTCTCTTGCTCCCTCTCTCTCCTTGTTCCAAGAACTAGAAAAAAAGTCTCCCTCCTTGCAGTGCTTGTCTGCATGCAGCAGCCAATACAGAAATGGATAAATTTTAGCTTCAGTAATACTCAGATTTGCGTAGCTCACACATACACACCCCTTTTGCATTCCTTTCCCTGGCATGGCATCATAGACTGACCATCACAGACTGACCATCACAATTGGCCTGCACAGCCTGTTGAACACTGTAATTTGGTAGCTGCTGAAGGCAGATTGTCCTGCTCTGACATGCCATTACAGGGAAAAAAAACAACCCCAAGAAACAAAACAAAAAACCAAACCAAACAAACACGCAAAAAGCCTAACCAACCAAAACCCACAAACAACAACAAAACCCCACACCACCACCCAAACATTGGTGCTTTTCTATTAAAAAAGAATTGTCTATTTGGGGGGCCAGACGTACCAGGGCCCCCCTCCTTTCTTCTGCCAGACCCAAGTCTAATTCCTGTGTGAGCAATTCCCTGCTATTCCTCCATGGCACTGTTCCTCTGATGCCCTGCTCCGTAACGTGGTCTGTCCTACAGCAGATGCTGTAGGTGTGTAGCATTGCTCCTGCAGCAGGTGAGACACACAAAGCTGCCAGATAATGCTGTGTGCTGCTCTGCCAGTGACAACGGGGTCCTGTACCCGCAGTCTGATTGTGCCTGCCTCTTATGGGACCAGGCAAAGTCATCTGGATGAGGTCACCCCTCTGTGCAAGGGCAGGGCAGGCTGGCTATTCTGGTCTCCATGCTGGACAGGCAGCATGAGGTTGGATTTGTCTGTGGTTAATGCAGGGGTGGCTTGCACAGCACAGTCACCTGGGCAGCCTCCTGTGAACTTGTCAGTCACTTCTCAAGCCATCCAAGTCTCCCTTTTTGACCTCAGCAGTACCTCCATGAAGAAGCCCTTTCATACAGTTCCTCCACCATGCAGACTAAGAATGGCAGATGCCCATGTTCCTGAGCAGGAAATTCATTTAAGCAGTGATGGAAGGGCAGAAGCAGCAATCATTTATCCAATTCACTGTCCATACCCTGAACTCTGAGCAGGAGGAAAAGCATTTGAGTGTTTCTCACTGCTCCATGCATGGTGGCACTAGAGATTTGGTAGCTTACTAGTGGCAGATTCTCTGTTTTGGGAAGATCACTAAAACTTTTGTTTGATCATGTCTGACTCCCTTGCCATATCATCTGAGCAGACACTTGACCATGTTATTGATGGACTCCATGATCTTACAATCATGACTGATGAAAGGAAGATGCTCAGCTGACTCCCAGGTGAGTTTATGTATGCTTTATATGCACACAGTCTCTCTGGGCCTGCCTTGTCTAAAAGCTGCCTGAAGGTCCAGCAAGAACTGTTCCTCCACCTCCCAGAATGCACACTGCCCCTGCTTGTCTCCGCTCGCTCAGTCAGTAACCAAGCCTTGCCTTTCTTTAGGTCACAGTTTTAGCTCACACAATGTCTTAAAGCTGCGGAAACAAGTGCAACCTGCTTAGCCATGTCTGACCCCGATAAAAAGGTCTGATCAATAGAGAAGCTTATCCAGGACAGATCAAAGTAACCAAGCGGAACAGCTACTTAGCTTCCTCCTGTCATAGTTTTCCTCTGAGATCACCCTGCCTTGTGACTGAAGCTTTCTATTTTGAAGCACATGGGTACAGTTCCCTTTCCAACCATTTCAATGCTGAAACCGCAGAAGGTTGTCTCACGTGTCACAAGACTTCTTAGGAAGTCTGCCTTTCTTTTCCTTTGCTCATACCACTAGTGCATCAACACTTAAAACTTAGGAAAGCCTATTCCTACCTTCCTCCATCAATGAAGACCCGGTTTTGATGGCAGATAGAATCACAGAATGGTTTGTGCTGGAAGGTACTTTTAAAGATCATCTAGTTCCAATCCTGCTGCCATGGGCAGGGACACTTTCCACTAGACCAGATTCCTCAAAGCCCAATTCAAACTGGCCTTGAACACATCCAGGGATGGGGCATTCACAATTTCTTTGGACAACCTGTTCCAATGTCTCACCATCTTCACCATTAAAAAAAAAATATTATTCCTTATATCAAGTGTAAATCTGTCATCTTTCAGTTTAAAATCAGTGTCCCTTGCCCTGTCATTACAAGCTTTGGTAAAAAGTCCCTGTCATCATTAGGAAAAGGCTAAATCTTGATTGTTTGTGCTTTTATCTACTTTAGTTTCCAGTAGGCTTTTCCAGACATTAAAAATGAATGGTTTTGGCCTAATATTGTCTTCATATTCTGTCCAACTCAAGAAATTACCCTGCTAAGCGCTCTTTCTTATCGGCTTTCAGGGATGCAACTTTCCTGCCCGTCTTGGGTGCCAGGAAGGTGTTGACTATTTTGTTGTTGTTATTGTTTTCATCCAGCAGAGAACAGACCCTTTCAGAAAGTTAATTTCTTCACATCCATACCTTATCTATCCCCAAGCCCCAAAGCATTCTTGGCATTCATGAGGGAGGTCCTATTCTGGCCCAGTACACTCTGGAGTAAGTTACCACTGTTGCAGGTCCCGCATATATATATACATACACATGTACATACTGACAAGCATTTGACAGGTAATGAGTGGTAGCTGACCATCAGCTGGAGCTCACTGACACATTACAACACTCCTTTCTACCTGTTGGTCTCAACATCCCTGGAGATTATGGAGAGAATGGCAAGGATAGGTGCAACTGGGGAACAGAGGACACATCTCATTTATTTCCACAGCACTTGGTGCAAGTTCCAACAGAGTGGAGAGAGCAACGCCCACAATGAAAGTACAGACTGGTATCTTCCTCTGGGTGCTTGCTGTGCTGAATCCCTAAACTTCTGCAGTGTAAGGATCACCAAAATGTAAGGAAGTTTTCTGGGATCTTCTCAAGAACCACTTTTTTTAAAAAGGTAAAACATTAACTAGACATGTATCTGCCTCTCTAAAAATCTACACACAAAACAAAACCCCACACCAAACCAAACCAAATCCTAAACCCAACCAAATAAAAAAACACACAAAACCTCCTAAACCAAAACAGCACAGTTTTTGGCTATGTCTGAAGAAAGCCAGAAATTCTTTTAAATCCTGCACTCAGCAGCCACCACTCCTGAGGCTATGGAGAGGTACAGCCTGCTTAAACACGGCCATCGAGTAGCTGTTGGCATGAAAGAAAAAGGGTCCTGGAATATGCTCCTGCTGCCTATTCTGGGCTACCTTCTTCCCTCTGGACACACTGGGTGAACAGTAGCTACCTGCTCCTACTGGCCAGCTTTCCTGCAGACACACACCTGCATGTGGCTGCCTAAACATTTATAAACAGAATAAAAATTCTGTGTGCTTCACAGTTCATCCAACAAGTGCTTGTGTTGGGAGAAGCACATTACCAGTGCTAGTGGTTAGTTCTGAGATGCCTGTCCTAAATGACAGTATTTTCCTGTAGTAATCCAGACATGAGCTTTTCATCCCGATGTGGTCTGACCTTTCCTCAGATCTTTGCACCGCCTAAGTATTAAATATCCTCTTAGATGCCACAATGAAATTAATATGTGACAGTCTCAGATTTCATCTTCCTCTGCATGGTTACCTAAACAGTAAAAATTAGCAGTGCTGCACACATCATCTCACTGATCTGTCCTCCCCGTGAGAGCAGAGTATTGATGCCATGGTTCACTCATGACTTCCTGACACACCTGGTGAGAAGACCAGCCTGGCTGAACAGAGAGCTTTGGCTGGAACTCAGGAAAAAACCGAGAGTTAATGACTTTTGGAAGAAGGGGTAGGAAACTCAGGAGGACTGCAAGGATGTTCTGAAATTATCCAAGGAGAAAATTGGAAGAAACTATAATTTAATCTGTCAACTGCCGTGAAAGACATTAAAAAATGTTTCTATAAATACATTAGCAACAAAGGGATGGGCTAAGGAGAATCTGCATCATTTATTGGATGGATGCAGAGGGAAACAATGACAAAGAAGGCTGAGGTACTTAATGCCTTCTTTGCTTCAGTCTTTAGTAGTAAGACCAGTTGTTCTGGAGGTACCCAGTCCCCTGAGCAGGACAGCAGGAACAGGGAGCATAATGAAGCCCTCATAATCCAAGGAGAAATGGTCAGTGCCCTGCTACACCATTTAGACACACAAGTCTATGGTGCTGAATTGGATCCACCCAAGGGTACTGAGGGAGCTGGTGAAGAGCTCACTGAGCTACTTTCAATCCTTTACCAGCAGTCCTGCCCAACCAGAGAGGTCCCAGATGACCAGAGGTCAGCCAGCGTGATGCCCATCTACAAGAAGGGCTGGAAGGAGGATCTGGGAAACTATGGACCTGTCAGCCTGACCTCAGTGCTGGATAAGATCATGGAGCAGATCCTTTTGAGTGCCATCACATGGCACATGCAGGACAACCAGGGGATTAGGCCCAGCCAGCATGAGGTTGTGAAAGCAGGTCCTGTGTGACCAACCTGATCTCCACCTATGATAAAACGACTGCTTAGAGGCTTTTGACACCATTTCCCACAGCATTCTCCTGGAGAAACTAGGTGCTCGTGGTTTGGATGGGTGCACCTTTCACTGGGTAAATAACCTGGCTGGATGGCTGAGCCCAGAGAGTAGTGGTGGATGGAGTTACATCCAGCTGGTGGCTGGTCACCAGTGGGGTTCCCAAGGGCTCAGTGCTGGCGACAATCCTGTTTAGTACCTTTATCAATGACCTGGACAAAGGGATCAAGTGCTCCCATACTAGTTTATAAATGACACCAGGTTGGGTGGGAGTGTTGATCAGCTTGGGGGTCGGAAGGCTCTGCAGAGGGATCTGGACAGGTTGGGCCATAGCCAATTCTATGAGGTTCGACAAGGTGAAGTGCCAGGTCCTGCTCTTGGGTCACAACAACCCCAGGCAGCACTATAGTCTGAGGGAAGAGTGACTGAAAAAGGACCTGAGGGTGTTGGCTGATGGCTGCTGAACATGAGCCAGCAGTGTGTCCAGGTGGCCAAGAAAGCCAATGGCATCCTGGCTTGCATCAGTGTGGCCAGAAGGACCAAGAAATGGTTGTCCCCCTGTACTCAGCACTGGTGAGGCCATGCCTCAAATCCTGTGTTCAGCCTTGGGCTGCTCACTACAAGAAAGACATTGAGGTGCTGGAGGGCAGTGAAGCTGACAAAGGGTCTGGAACACAAGCCTTACGAGGAGCAACTGAAGGAGCGGGGGTTGTTTAGCCTGGAAAAAGGAGGCTTACAAAGAACGTTGTAGGAAACCGAGAGTTGGTCGCTTCTCCCGGGTAACAAGCAATTGGACAAAAGGAAACAGCCTCAAATTGCACTGAGGGAGTTTTAGATTGGACATCTGGAAAGCTTTCTTCACCGAAAGGATTGTCAAGCATTGGAACAGGCTGCCCAGGGAAGTGGTGGAGTCACCATCCCTGGAGGTATTTAAATGATGTGCAGATCTGGCACTTAGGGATGTGATCTAGTGGTGGACTTGGCAGTGCTGTGTTAATGGTTGGACTCGATCATCTTGTCTTTTCCAACCTAAAGTATTCTATGATTCTCTGTCATCATGAAGTTTCCTGCTTAGAAATATGCCACTGCAATCAGGACCCTTCTGTATTCTTGGTATAGCAGGAGAGTACATAAGCATGGACTTGGTCCTGTGAAACAAGATTAAACTAATAATGAAAAAGGAAACAATTTGACATAATTGGGGGTTAAGCCCTAACTATTTCATGAATATAGAGATAAAACAAAGAAAGCCATTCTGCTTGTTGTGATGTCAGCTTTAATGTAAACTTTCTGATTAACAAAATTACACAGCAATTAAACAGTGATCAAATTACTCTTTATTGGTTCATTATTCATAAGAAACTGCCTGGAAATATAAGTGTTGGATCTTTTAACCTACAGTATCATGAAACAAAACTACCAGCAAAAAGTGACATGTTTAATGCATGATTTTTTATATGTACTCAGCAGAGGGAGATAACATTCTGACACAAGCCCTTAAAAAAGGGTACTGCAATTTTGTTTAACCAAAATTCATATTTAACAAAAAATATGGTTTTCTGCAAAAATCTTATGCTACCACATGCAACCCCATTACTTAAGCACATCCTGTTTGGGCACTTTTAAGTTTTTCCAACGCCTCAAAATTACTTTATATTTTTCACTTTCGGTTTTGTCGGATAATTTTTTGAAGACTACCCGCATAACTACAGCAGTTCCTGTTTCTTTGTCTTCACCTACTATGAGATCCAGTGTGTCACCAACTTTCACCTGGAAACAAAAAGAGAAGATGAGTGATTATAAACATTGCCTGGGGAAAACAAATCCCCACAATCTCTATCTAATTTCAATTTTGCTCCTTTCTTTCCATTTAATATTTTTATCTCACAGGAGAGAAGGAAGGCAGCCAATACTAGAACCTTACAGATTCTCCAGCTATGAACTTCTAGGAAAGCTGTGGCAATAAAGTCTCAGGACCTTCCCTGCCAAAAGTTACACCCCTCCTGTTACACAACCCACACCTAACTTGTGAAAAAGGTGTAATGTATGGTGTGTTTTCCTGAAGAGTGCTTCCCACCCATCTTCTTCTATCAACACAAGCACAGAACAGCAAAATGCCAGGTTGACTCTCCTGCCTTTAAAACAGTTGTAAAGTGTTGTAAAGAACAGAGTGCTCACCAACTGCCTGTGCTCCTCTCAAAGGTCACAGAAACAGTATTCCTCTCATAAACTAGCCTTAACTTTATGGGATCAGGAATCAAAACTTCACATCACGTTGCCCTTTGATGGTAGTAACTACCACCAAGGATCACTCTTACATAAAGTGTGGGTAAAAGTATGTTTGTCACCATTCTAGTGAGCTCTGCTTTCAAAGAGTATGGCCTGCAACCCTTCTGGCTCTTCTCCTAACTGTAGTACTGTGTGCTCTATTACAGACACAATAACCTTCCCTGGGTTACCCAGCTTCAATCCTTTTCTATCATCAAACTCTCTTTCTCTTTAATCATGTGCCTGCTTCACCAAGATCTCAGATTTAATCATTCCTACCCCATCAGCCTTGTGTATTTACATCATCACTTCTTTCAGCAACTTAGAACATTCTATCCTTGCTGCCTTCTCCTGACTTTCAGGCTTAGATTTGAATCTCCCAACAACACAAGTCTCCTCCCTGCCTTAGGGAATAAGGGGAATCCCAGCCACACACACTCCGCAAAGCTGGAAGTGGTGTTGGCAAAGCTATGCATTCACATCTGCAGAGTGATTTAGAGGGAGAAGGTCATGCCTTAGACATTTCCTTGTACTGTATTAAAAGGATTTAAATTTTAAAAAGTCTTACAGTTCTACTTTTCTTCCACAGTTTTTCTCCATTCAGCCTGAGTTCATTATTGTAGAATGCATCTTCTACTTTACTGAGGAAAAACAAGGTTTTGTTGCAGTTACAGTGTGCAGCAAACCAAATGCAATTACTTCTTTGCAGATACACAACACCACCATTCACGTGCAAGGCACATTTCCACAACCCTAATTTGTCCATAAAAGACACCTTTGTCTAAGGTCAGGACAGACTTGAACTGGAAGGGAAGATAAAGTCTCTCACACATACTAAATGAAATAATAGCACACAGTTGCTCTGTGCCAGAAAAGCTGTTTCTAAAGATCTGTCTCCTGATTATCGAACGAATAATGTCCCTGTCCTGCACCAGCCACTTAAATAATTTTTAAGTAATCAAGTTATACTAATGTTCTGTTCTAACAGCATTGAGATATAAGGCTTCTGTAGGTTGCACTAGATCAAACACTGTGATACATTTATAGACTGCACATTTACCTGTTGGATCTGGCCCGTTAGGCCATTGAGTAGCACGTTATTTTACTCCCTCAACCTCAAATTACATCTTTTTGTAGTACTCAGTACAGTATTTTGCGTTTTCTCCATTTTGAATAAACAGTAATAGATAGTAACTGACAGAAAATGCCTCCTCAGCAATCTTAGAAATACTTCAGACAGGGAAAAGTGAAATCAGGCTGTTTCAAGGGAGGTAAGCTGAAACAAACAGGACACTTATACTCCCAAACCACATATTTAGACAATCAAAACAGCTATACCAAAAGAAAACCCGAATACTGTGTTATTCCAGCAATAAAAGGTTATCAAAAATAAAATTTTAAATGCATGACATCTGCCTCACTAGCAAGTTGTTTCTTCTGTACTTACGTTCTTGCCATGTCTAGACCAGCTTTCATGACCACATCATATCGAAGAGACTGTACTACTTTTTCAAGATCCTTGTAATCTTTTACGATGTTTGGGTCATCTTCAAATTCATCTTCCAAATCACTTTCATCTTCATCCTCTTCTTCCTCTTCCTCTTGTACGGTTTGTTTGCTCCTTCTGGAGCTTTTGTTACTTTTGTTCCGCATAGAAAGTACTGAGATATACTCTGGAGAAAGTCTTAGTGCACTGAGTTTGATTGGGGAAAAACTGAAACATCTGTAGTTTACTGTGCTTGCTTGGCAGCTACAGAATATGCTTCTTCTCCAAGTGGGATACAGTTTATTTGAGGGAAACTTCCCCCAAAGTCTGAACCAGACATTTAGTTTTCTAAAAGTAGTGATGGGAAGTCTGAAGCCAGTCATAGCATACCCTAAGATAAACCAAACATTCATAAATGAGCAACTGCTTTGACAATTGGAAGGATTTACCCACATATGAATAACAGTTACTACAAAAACTATCTGGTTCCCCATACAGCAAGGCTTTAGATGGCATCATGATCTGCCACACTGTTCACCATTAGAAAGAGCTAAAACACCAGACAAGAAGCAAACACTAAAAACCCCAGAGGAATACTGCATTTGTAACTCCTCTTCTGGTGTTCAGTATTAAATGTCCAAACACATTTGTGGCACTTTCCTCCCTACATCCGAAACACAATTCACAAACCAAACAGAAACAAAGCTAACGATGTCATAAAAAGCACAGCAAGATCTACATCCATCATAGGATCATAGAATCGATTGGGTTGGAAAAGACCTCCAAGATCATCAAGTCCAACCCGTGGTTCACCTCCAGTCCATTTACTACATCATGGCACTCAGTGCCACGTCCACTGAGTCATTCTCAATACAATCAAGCTGGCGAACACTGCAAGCCAGCAATCCTGGAAAAGCCCAAAGCTGCCTAACTTTCTGCTTGGACCACCACACTGTTGCGTGGCAGGATGCTGCACAACACCCCTCGCTTCTCCAAGTGGGAACTGGCTCCATGGCAGAGTTTGGGAGAAGTACCACACCTCTGTGCACCACACCTCTTATACTGCGGCTCTGTGTACCCCAGCTCGGTGCACTGCACCTCTGTGTGCTGCCGCTCTGTGCCCTCAGCACTGTCTGTAACTACCTGAAGGGAAGTTCTAGCCAGGTGGGGGTTGGTCTCTTCCCCCAGGCACTCAGCAATAGGACAAGGGGGCACGGGCTCAAGCTCTGCCAGGGGAAATTGAAGTTGGAGATCAGAAAA
>JAWWEV010000115.1:71474283-71484988 GCA_035583235.1 Hafferia zeledoni
GCCATGATCTAGTAAATGGACTGGAGTTGGACCAAGGGTTGGACCTGATGATCTCGGAGGTCTTTTCCAACCCAATCGATTCTGTAATTCTATGATTCTATCCCAGAGCACATGGCACAGGGCTGCGTCCAGGAGGTTCAGGAATATCTGCAGTGAGGGAGACTCCACAGCCTCCCGGGCAACCTGTTCGGTGCACAGTCACCGCACAGCAAAGAGGTACTTCCTCATATGCAGGTGGAACTTCCTACACTTCAGTTTCTGCTACTGCCTCGTGTGCTGGGGGTTGGCACCTCCAAGAAGGTACCAAGAAGGCACCTCCATCTCCTTTGCACCCCCCTTTAGACATGTGGCGGTGCCTTTCCCCCTCTACTCCCCATGCCCACCGGGTTGGGAGCAGAGGACAGAGGGTGCCCTGCCATGCCCTGTCCTCCCGGGACTGGAGGAACATCCTGCGCTCTGCACCTGCTCTGCCTCCTCCTCCTCAGCCGGGCACCTGCCCAGCCACCACCCACCCCACTGCCACGCGTCCCACATGTTTCCTGGTATAATTTTTCCAGTTTTCTGGGGACTTCCTCCACATACCCTCCCCCTCCGCCCCGTGATTTCAGCCCTTCGTGCTCCACCCACATGCCCAAACCACAAAGCCGTGGAAATATCTCTCTGGGACACTCCGACCATGGGCTAATTTGAAAGGCTTGGACACCAAACCCCACTGTGGCCTGGGTTTCCCCTTATCTTTCTTTCCTTCACACTACATCTCCCTGTTTCTCTCCACATCTCAATTACTGGTAGTAATCCATAATTCCTTCTCTTCAGAGTTCAGAAACCAAGAGAGATCCATCCCTCCTTTTGCCTTCTCACAGGTTTCTCTCTGCCATGCAGCAGCTGCACCTCTCTTGGTGCTTCTGAATGCTCTGTTTGCTCAGCATGTGGGGAATTCTCTGTATCCATACAGAACGAGTACAAAATGCAACCCCACCAGACTGGCAGCATCTTGCCCTAACACAAATTTCTTCACAAGGCCCAGAGTAATTTTGGCAGATGGAAAAGCTCCTCAGCTTTACAGATCTGCTTCAAAATGCTCTTCACCTCACCTGACAGACCAATCGTCCCTTGGAAGGTTATTGGCAAATCTGAAAAGTGATGCAACTGTGGAGCTACTGCTGCACAGCAGCTGTGCAATTAGCACATTATGAGTGATTTCTTAATTTTACACCTGCAAACACTTTGTCATAAAAGTGTTTGAATGGGAAGTTTTTTGTCAGGGATATTTTGTAATGGAGCAATTCATTGGCAAACCTGTTTCCCCTCCTTAGGAACCTCACTGGGAAGAAAGCTGTGAATGCATTTATGTCTTCATGTATTTTGAATGTTCCAGTGCCCAGTTCTGGGAGATTCTGACCAATATCAGTTGCGAATATTGCTGCTATCTTTTTAGCACTTCCCCCTGTGTGTCTTAAAATATACATACATGCTCACTGAGGAAAAACAAAAAGTTGGTAGGAATAAAGTAACTTTCTTGCATTCACAGTGGCATGTAGTGAGTCCGAACAGAAATTAATGTTCAGAACAGTGGGGATTCCCTAGGCAGAAATGTTACCTCCTTTATGGGGGCAAAACCCCTCACACCCAAAACTGAAGAAAAACCACCCCAAACCTAGCTTTCCATATACCCCATTCTTTTCAGATCTCTTGGAATTTGATTTGTCTCATGTAGTATTAAAGTAATGATCTAACATTGCTAAGAGTGACGTTAACTTACTCTTGGTAAAGAAAGATATCAGCATTAGTGCCTTTCTAGATTAATCAGGCATTATACATTTCATTACACCTTAGTATTGAGAGGCAAGGTAAAGAATGTGCCTAAAGCCACTCTGTCTTTTATGTTTTCAAATATGATAATATAATGACATCTTACAAAAGCAGAAATTCATCAGCCACAGAGGAAATGTGACTTGGATGTCATGATTAGGCATCATGCATCTGATTTGTCTCATAATTGTGCAACCCCAAACAGAGACATCACCTCTGTCACACTTGCTTAGTTTCCTAGTCCAGCTATATGAGTGACTGTTCTAGTTGTACTACTTGTAAGGTACATCATGTTATTATTATGTCTCCAGTCGTGAAAGCAGATGCTTACAAAGGCTTTTTTTCAGGATTCATTCAGCCCTGGACCACAGAGGAACTTCAGTGATCCACGGGTCTTCTTGTTGTTGGATTCCCTCCATACTATGAGTGGAGGGGCCATGAAACCTGGGGCACAAAATTCGTACTACTGTTGTGAGGCTTGGGAACTTCCAACACGAGTCAGTAAGTGCATTTTTTTAAATTAAAAAATGCCAAACTGAAGTTAATAATCAACAATCCTGTTTTAATTACATGGAACTGTAATTATAAACAAGACGTTCCGACAGGGTGAAGACCTCAGTGTAAGTTTTCTCTTCTCCCAGTTCGCCATTAGATGGCAGCGGAAAACTCCTCTAGAAGCTGAAACAGGTTCAGTCTTCCCTCTAACGAGGCGTTGCTCAACCACAGACCAGTCATACCGATCTTTGGCAAGGATGTTCTTTGAAGCTGCTTTCAGGTGATTTGAATTTTTTTTTTTAAATCATATGACATCTCAGTCAAAAGTTTCAGCTTTGGTAAGAGACAGTGATCATCTGTGGCAGATTAGTGGTGATCCAATTTTTTTTTTTAATTAGTCTGACCAAGATGTATTCTTCTTCCTGTGGCTATTCTATAGAATTATGTCTATTTTTTTTCTTTCTTTTTTTTTTTTTTTTTAGTTCAGTGGAGTAATTTCTTGTCTAAGAAGGTTAATTTCTATCTTGTTTATAATTTTCATTTTGTGTATTTCAATATACTCCCTATGACATTCATTCACAGGAGATTAATCTTCGAGGTCTGATAACTCAGAGGGACAATTCTCAATAGCTTTTGACCTGTATGTTGAAATCTGTAACTAGGAATTCCCTCCACTGCCTAGTGTTTTTTCTTGCCTTTATTTTACTGCAAGGTCTGCCAAGAACAGGCTCCCCAGCGAAGTGTTCACAGCACCAAGCCTGACGGAGTTCAAGAAGCATTTGGACAATGCCCTCAGACATGTGGTGTGACTCTATGGGATAGTCTTGTGCAGAGATAAGGGTTGGACTCAACGATCCTTTTGGGTCCCTTCCAACTTGGCATATTCTGTGATTCTGTGAAGTGACAGCAGTAGATCTGCTGACACTCATTGCATCCCAAAGTAAAGAGCACCATGTTGTCATTCAAGCCCTGTGAGTAGCTCTGACTAACCTTCTACAATGCACATCTCACCAGACTCCTTGTCACTGCAGATTTAGCTTCAGCATTGCGTTGTTGAGACCACACACCTTTTAAGTTGCACTGCTTATTTCAGGGTGCACTGAGAAGGTGACTGGACAGTGTTCTATGCATATTTATGCTGCCTGGGAAAACATAGTGTTCCCATGTGAGCATCACCTTTAAGTTTGTCCATATTCATTTGAATAATGAGTTCCCTGTCTGCTAATTCACCTTTGCCAGTGTCACACCTATTGTAACTGCTTACATGTTCTGTTTTCGTAGTCCACAGTCTGGAGACAATTCCTCTAGCTATTTATTTGCATCCATTCTGTGACCAGATAATCTTACCATCTCCTTCTCTAAAGCCCCTCTCTGAAAAATAATATTTCATGCAGCAGGAGCTTCCTTTCTAGCCCTTCCAGTGATGCCTTTTCAGTTGGCACACTGCTCTGAACGGTCCTTTCTCACACATTTGTCCATATACTATAAAAACTGTGCCAGTTTTTACTATAAAACATTGTGTTTATTCTCTTTAGGATACTTTTAACGTATCCAGCCCCTACATACACTGAAACTTGCTTCTGTTTCTCTCTACTTACCAACTCTGTGTAATAAGGACCTCATGAACTTCTTGTCCATTTTTTCCCTGCAGCCACAGTGGCATTCTGCACAGAGAGTTCCTTTCCAGAAGTCAGCAGGGTTTCACAAAGCACTTTTGCTTGCAGCCTACTTATCCTTGAAGACTCGTCTTAGACATTAAAGATGGATAATTAATGGAGTAAGGTAAGGTGGATACGTTTCAGGTATTGGTTTGTATTTCTTTAAGTGGTAGAGATATGGGCACTTGCTAAAGTGGCATTCTCTTCCCCCTGCCTTGCCCCCCTTTGACTATCTGACTAATTTGGCTTTTGTCTGCCTGTTCTCTTTTACAGTAGAAGACCACACTGAGTCTTAAGAAGAAAGAATATGCAGGTGGGCAGTACAGACTGCCCTGATCAGCACTGAAGAAGCAACAGAGGCCACCCTAGTCAGTGAGAGCACGGCAACCCAACTAAACCTGAAATACATAGCTGCCTTGCCAGTGAAAGCCAGCGTTACATCAGTGGTTAAGCAAATGAGAGGAAAACAGTGAGCAACTTCCTTCAGTCAGTCTGGTATTAATCCAGCTACACCAAGATTAAAGGCTCTGCAGTTCCACTGCTAATTCTTAATTTTCCCAGTTTGGTGAGAGATTTGCAATGAGATTTGTTTGGTTGTTTCCCCCTCACTTTCTTGTTTGTCAGTGTCTAAAACATGATATTTATTTTTTTAATAGAAAAAGTTAATGTATTTTTTCCTGAGAGAGGCTTCGAGACTTTCATTCATTCTTAAGTGAACATGCTCAGGTCCTGCTGGTGTTGGTTGCTGCTCTAGGATTTATCTAGCTACCACTAAGAGTGGGTGTCAAATACAATAAAAAGGAAAAGCAATCAATTAAGCATTTATTCTTTCAACCTTATTTATTGGTCATAAAACAGCATAATCCGTGAGCAAATGTTAATTAGTTTGAATTATTTGTTTACTTCTGTGTTTCTGTCATATTCTCCTCAGATTAATGCCTTTAGTATTTAGAAAATAATGTTATCTTCTCTAATTGATAGTAACTGGTTCAAGTTACACACAGGAAAAAGGCTGGGCAAAGTACTTCAGCTTCTATTGTGACTAAGGGGCAAAGTTAACACTTATAAACATTACTGAAAGAAAAGTTTTTCGGTAGGTGTCAATACACCTTTGGTACACATATATATGTAAAGAAATAATGTAAATGAAGGTGCAA
Source organism: Hafferia zeledoni (assembly GCA_035583235.1). Lineage (NCBI taxonomy): Eukaryota > Metazoa > Chordata > Aves > Passeriformes > Thamnophilidae > Hafferia > Hafferia zeledoni. The sequence goes on from JAWWEV010000115.1 coordinate 71,479,406, forward strand.
TAGGGAGGGATAGAATGTCAGAATAATCATGTTACTTGGTGACAAGGCTGTCCCCTCCTTTCAAGGTGTCCAACTCCAGAGGTATAGAAGATGTGTAAATCACACAGTGGAAGATCTGGGATGAGCTGTGTCCCAGTGAAGAGTGTCCTTGCAACACTCGCTGTTTAAACTTTGTGTGTTCTCATCACTGTGTGACCACTGTCTACACCCTCCTAATGATAGCCTGTGATACAGTGTTCACCATCTAAAAGATACATGAAGTCTTAACACAGTTAGTGATACATGATACTTGTTTCCTTCAGCAGTTCATCTTTTCAAATCCTAGACTAGTCCCTTTTTCTGTTACGAAATGGGAAGAAGAGTGTATCTAGCTTCTAGAACTTGGCCACGTATACACATTTTAATAATTTGCTCTTATTTTGGCTTATAAAATAAACACTTCCAACTTTATATATTCCTGTTTATCAGATGTTTCCATGGTTCATTCTCATTATTTTGTTCTCTTCCTGTCCCATACTCTAACTAGAAATTACCCAGAAAAGTTTAAAAAGAATAAGCCTTTCAGGATGCCATCCTGACTAGGAATGAATTCTGAAACTTAGTACTCTGTGAGCCAGCTCTCTTCTCATATAGACTATCTTTCTGATAGTTATGGCTAAAAATCTGCCCTGTCAAATGGCAAAGAGAAGGCAGCAAATAAAGATAAAAAATAAGAATTAAAACCCCCAACAAACCCAAGCAAAGAATAACAAAGAAAAAAGGGAACCAGAAGAATACCAGATTCAAATTGCAAGATACAGACGCTCAACACCTCTCAAAAGAAGATAAAGACTTTCATTGCTGTCAGAGAAAAAATGCTTCATGTGCAGAGCTGAAGACATAGGTCTTGAAAAGTGTCAGTGATAGAAGAAATCCAAGCAGTCATACTAGTGGTGGTAGTTAAAATGACTAATAAGAATGCAGAGATTTTTCCATTTGTTTGGAAAGAAGCACAATGAAGTGGCAGGATAGTATAAGGATAAATAACTTTTTATCCACTGGTAAGAGAGGTAATGCAGAATATCAAATCCAGCGGGAGAAATCACAGGCTTACAGAGTTAGTGCTCAAGGTAAGAACTTGGTTCCACTGATTGCAATTACTAGTATGTCTTATGATAGAAGAAAATTCAAGGAGATGGGGAAAGTACTAACATTGCACTATTGCTCAAGAACTGGAGTGAGATAATCTTGAAGTTGCATCAGACCACAAACATTATGAAGCTGCTGAAAGAAAAAAAAAAAGAAAGAAAGGAAAAAAAAAAAGAAGACAAATTTCTTTCTAAGCTGCATCAGCAGAGTTGTTGAATGCTGAACTCCCACCTTGAGCAGAGTGTGCCTTGGGAAACCTGATCTAATGAAGACAGATTTGAGAGACTACAAAGGAAAGTGACAAAAATGCATAGAAATCTTGTGTAGAAAGGTTGAAGGAACTGAATCTGTTCCTCAAAATACAGGCAAATATGGTGTCAAATGTCTGAGCTAATCATCCAGCTCTTTTGGTAGTCAGTGAAGAGATTCCAGCATGTTCAAGATGCAATTAATCTGTTTCAGATGTCTGTGTTGAAAAGCACTTGTTTCCCTTCACCACCTATCAAGGGTTTCCAGAGAGACTCACTTAGGTGTAGAAGGATGCCATCATGCAACCCTTTCTTCCTCCTCTCAATGCAAACTGCTTGATATGTTCCAGTAAACACTTTGTTACAAATCTGGCCATCATTATTATCTGTGTACTTTACTATGCAATGCAATAAATCATTACTTTAAATTTGGAGCAAAGACTTTGTATTAGGAGAAATACTCTGCAAAGATAGTTTGGCAAAGTAACAGGAGGTCTATGGGCTGTGGAATAATACAGTTTACTGATTTTTTTCTGAGAGTTATGTTTAAACTTGGCTCAAATCAGAAGATGGAATAAATGACCTTTGATCATTTTTACTTCTTCATGTCTATAGACCTGCTATCTGACATTATGCCTCATGAGTGAAGGAAAGCACTGTCTTGGTTTTGTTCTATTTCAAGTGGAATGATCCCAAATAATTCCTGATCATGATTCAGGGGCTGGCCCAGGCCACAGACAACTACCTACCAATAGGCAGTTTAAATTCAACCTCCATTTTCTGGAGACCGGGGGAGTGTAATAGTATGGACATGGTTAGACAAGTCAGTTGGCCTCAAGGCCAAAGAACAGGCTCTGCTACCATTTCATTTGTTTGTCTCGGTGTCACCTAAGAGTTTGTTTGACTCTTAAGGAGAAAGGTGTGCTTTCAAGCAGATCTGGAGCCACACCTAATTGTGTAGGCTGACACCATCCCTTGAAGCCTACCCGGAAGTCGAAAGATTCATGGGCATTAGGGCAGCAACTCTTACACATTTCTTCTTGAGACTGTTTCTGAAATCACAATTTCACTTTTGCTTAAACTTTTAGGCTTATGATTCCAGGTTTGGAAATCATGGCTTTATTTACTTCCATAACTGTATATTGCTAAGAATCCCAATGCTTTTGGTCTCAGATAGACACAGAAGGTAAACAGTAAGTGGGACTGCTGGAATCCTGGTGTAGTGAGGCTCTACATCATGGCAGCAAGGCCCATGTCTGAAGACATATATAGTTGAATCCAATCAACATTTATTACCAAGTGGAGGTTTACAGCACCACCAATCGTGCCCTCCATTAAAAGTTCTATTTACATAAATTTAATATAAACCCTCCACTGGAAGAGGAAATGCAATCCTCAATATATATTCCAAGTTCTTACTCAAGACACATGCCAAACAGCTTTGTCCAGTTGTCTGAAATCAGTTTCAACCAGACAGCTCCCTTCACTATTGCACTCTTGTTCTGCTTTCCTAGTGAATGTGCAACTGTAAGGAAGGGTTGCTTCAAAAGAGCTGGCAAATTTTGATTATATAGCTAGAGCTGCTGCAAGATAGGCTCTTTCCACTAAACAAACAAGAGAAGGGCCAGCCTAACTATTGAAAAGATAGTGTTCCTATATATTAGAAAATATTTTTGCCTTGAGAAATATTGCCATGTTTCTCAAGGCAAAATCCACATGCCAGAAGTGGACATTAAGGAAACTTATCACCAGATGATGTTAGCTTAGATCAGCATGTATGGGCTAGTTGATGCATGCTGCAAAACTGGATTTCTCTCTTCAAATCTGTCCTTTGAAAAAAAGACCAGGTTCTAATATAAAAATGCACGTGTTCACAGATAGGTCTCAACTAAAATAACTCATAACTCAGATGAGTACTGAGAGCTGCAATAGTATGAGCTTGAAATGGATGAAGACACTGAGACAAGCCATAGGGTACAGGAAGTTCTAATAAATAAGTAGTAAGTTCCAGTCTATGCACAACTAAGGAGAGTGAAAAGCAGGTTGGGAAGCATGGGATCAAGTGATTCTCATCAGCAATTGATGCTCCTAAAATATTTTAGATGGATCAAGATTGGCATCTAAAAGGTAAGAATAAATTAATGGCTAAGTCAAAATTATTTCTCATTAATTCCACTTAAGGTACTTATTTTGATAAGCTTTTTATTTTAATGCAATGTAGTTAAGTATATTACTTATATGTCTTGGAGACTACTTCTCTGCCTCCTTTTATAAACAACTTATTTTTTTTCTGGCAGTAATTTTAGCTGATCTTCTTTGCCAGTACGTTACAGAAAACAGCACGAATTTTGCTTCTGTTCACTGATCTGAAAGCTATGCCTGTTGCAAAGTTCAATTAACTTAAAAGTCACAGGCTGAATATACAGATGAACTTACATTTAACTCAAAAGCTCAAGATAATTTTTTCACTTCTCTTTTCTAACCTTTCTCATCAAATATTATGTATTGAACTAGGAGAGGTGCTGAGTACTATCCAACACTATCAGCACGATAAAAACTCTAAGAGAACACTGCTATCAAAAGCTGATTGATTGAGGGAGTATATAATCTTTTCTGACAGAAAAATATGAGAAGTGCTTTTTGGCCACCAGATAGCAGTGCTTCACTTTGTACAGTTCTCAACTCACAGCGTTTCTTGCCTTGTAGAAAAAAAGAAAATCCATATATTGGATTCTGCTCTCTTTGCTCAGGTACATCTTTTGCAGACTTCATTATAGACTTCAGCTGAAAAAAAAAAAATAAACGTAAAGATTTTTCAATTAGGAGTGCAGGTGATTTATGTGCTCAGGAGGAATCAACTGAATGGGGAAAGTTGGTTGCATAAATCTAATGGAGCATAGACATTATAGTTATAATTTTCAATGACAGAAGTTTCAAAGAAAATCTGGGGCTTAAAGTATTTTTAGCATTTCTCCCTTGTTGCCAGTACATTTCCTTATCTGCATTAGTATTTCAGGAATATTTCAGAAGGGCATATTTTTGGCCTCAGAACATAAACTTAACATACTTTCATTATTTCAGTATTTTATAATTTTTGACAAATATTTTTAAACATCTGGATTTTTCATTATTTTTGAATAAAGGAACAGACTTCACATTATTTTTAGAAAAAAGAAAGACGTCCTCATTTTCACTGAACCTTGTTAAAATGCTGAAAGTGCAACACACTATATAATAACAATTAGCTGTTGTATAATGGTGTGCTGGTTCATGTCACCTTACAAGAACTGTGCATCGTCCTCATTTTTCATAGATTCAGATCCAGACCACAGGCAAGACACACAGTTAGGCAGAATGGGAAAGGCCATCTGACAGTTATTCCCTCAATTTTATCTATCTCTGTGTTGACATTAAAGTCTCTCAGCTGCTGCTTTAACTTGCAACAATCAGTTATGGTCCCTGTGGGATCATGCAATGCTTTATCACTTCCTTTTCTCCCAAACAAGGCAGGAGAGATAATAATGGAAACCATCAGCTTTATGCTAGTATATTCCTTTCTTTGGCTATTGTGGGGCCCTAACTGGATTCTCTTTGTTTTACATCTCCTCTAGGGAATCTGTTGTCAGGATTGTGTGAGCCCTTGCTTTATTGCTGTGATTCACGTGACTTCTCTCACAGGGAATTTCACCCCTCTGTAGTGTTTGGCTTGTCTGCTGAATGAAAAGATGACCTTCCCTTTCATTTGTGATTCATTTAACTGTGACAACGAAAGCAAACTATTTTCAAGGAATAGTAGTGACAAGAATGTTTTCAGCTTTGTCATCCCTCCCTTATTTTAGGACCATTATAGACAGTTTCCTGTTTTCTCTCATATCTATGATCACGACAACCCATCTTCTGAAACCCAGCTTTCAGCAGACAACTAATGAATATTCAGGGCATAAGACCTTCAATTTGATTACCGTTACCATAATTACTTTATAGATAGACTATATGTCTAATAGTTTGGAACTGGACTCTGAGTATGATCAGGGATTTATTAAAAAAGGAGAAATGTTACTTCAAAGGTACTTCAGACTCTAAGAAGAGCTCTCAGAAGCTCTTTCATCTTGGTATAGAAAATGTATTGATATCTTGAGTGGTACAGCTTACAAATTGCCTTTATTCCTTGCGGGGGGGGGGGGGGGGGGGGGGGGGGCGCGGGGGG
>JAWWEV010000115.1:71485062-71523774 GCA_035583235.1 Hafferia zeledoni
CACGGGAGCTAGAGCTTTGTCAGGCATACTGAAACGATTAATAGGAGACTGTTTAAAACTATGTACTTTTGCCTAACACAAGTCCCAACATCTGTTTCTGCAATGTCTCTCTTCACGTTTCCTGTACTTTGGGACCAAGTTCTAGCAATGACCCTGGAAACTCTTCAAAAGCAGTCCCGCCTTTAAAGATGGTGAATGAGTTATTTAATGCTGCACTTGGATATCTCCTCACACTTTGTTCTGAGATAAATACAAACCTATCCAATTTTTAAATCTGTTGATTAGTCTGAGCCAACAGGACATCTTCCTCATCTTTTAAATCTCTTTGTGACAATACAATCAGTACGTTGGTGTCTCTTTATTGTAGTTTATAATGTAGACCAGACTGTTCTTGGTCATGTGTCTGTACACTGAGACACCTGATGGATTTGGTGAGGCACTGGCACACCAGTCAGCTAAGGGAAGAGATACAACATTTACTGTGCCAGAAGCTAGAACCTCACCTACGAAGAGGCCACAGCTGGAAGAACCTTCTGTTTCACATTATTTCTTTAAGGACTAATAATAGTTCTGATATAAGTAATGATATATTCAGATCCAAAGAGTGCTTTCAATTGCAGCCAGTGGTTTGAAGTCTGAGCAGTAGTGGTGGGGCAGCTCTAAACAAGATGGGATCTTAACTCCTCAACCTTTTACCCATTGCTCCCGTCACTAGAAATACTTAAGACGCAGCTCAACCCTCGCAGCCCTGTGCCAGCCCCTCCATACCGGAACACGACGCCGGCACTAGAAAGGGATCACCGCCTGTAAGACCCAAACGGGGGCGAGCAGGGCTCCCGGGTCTGGAGGAGACAGCCCGGGGAGGGGGAGCGGAGACAGCCCGGGAAGGGGGAGCGGAGTCCACAGGAGCCCGGGCCGAGGGGGCGGCAGCGACTTGCGGGGCGTCGGGGACGGAGGGCGGGGGCAGAGGTGCGGGGCGGAGGAGGGGGAAGGCGGCGGCGGGGCGTCACGGGAGCCCGCGCTCTTATAAAAGGGCCGGGCGCGGCGAAGCGGCGCATCCTTGTTGCCCGCAGCCACAGCGGCAGGAGCAGCAGCAGCAGCATCAGCACAGCGACGGGATAGCATCAGACGGGCATGGGGACGGCGCTGGCGGCGCGGCTTGGCCTGGGGCTCCTGCTCCTGGCCCTCCTCCTTCCCACGCAGGTGAGCCCCAGAGCGGGTCGGCGCTTCCCCCCCGCCTGCCCCCGGGCGAGACACGGGAGAGCGGCCACGCCGAGACCCTCCCTCCGCCTCCCCGCTGCGGCGGCTGCCTCAGGAGCGGCGGAGGGGCGAGTTTTTCCGGAGTGAAATTGCCATCCGTGTGCGCCATCCCGGAGCCCGCCGTGGGTGGCGGCGGCTCCTCCGCCCCGGGGCGGTGGCGGCGTGAGAGAGAGACGAGCCCGGGCAGCCCGGCTGGGGACGGGGCGGGGATGGGCGCGGACGGGCGGTGGGGGCGAGCTCGGCTCCCTGGCATGGTGGTGGCGGTGCCGCGAGTTACCCCGGTCAAATTAAAAAGATAAAGTGGGAGTTCGCCAGCGTTTTTTTCCCGTGGGATCCTCGAAGGGAAACCGCAGAACCTCGGTGTGTGCGGCGGCGGCGGAGCGCTCACTCCCCCGCGGATGAGAGTGAACGATCCCTCCAAATGCCAGAGAGCTCCAGAAGGCAGGCGTGTTACGGCTGGAGGGCAGCGAGACTCTGGTCTCAACCGCCCCCACCGGAGCCTGTTGGACTTTGGGTCCGGTCCTGGGGCTCGGTTCACGGCAGGAGTGGGAGGTTTGGGGGCTGGAAGCAAAGTCGGCTGCATGCGGCTGCTGCGCTGGCCGAACCGTGCCCTTGGCGCAAAGGTAATGGATGCAGGAGCGATCCGCTCCTGTCTCTGTAGGCGGCCAAGACGAGCGGGGCTCCCAGATCCCGGGGCAGTGCGTTGTTCCTAGAGACCACCTCTTCAAAACGGTCAATAACACAATATCAGAAATCAAAACAGCAAAGGGATTGCTGGAAGGTGTTTTAATTCCCCCTCCCCTTCCGCCTTGGTTTTCAAGGAAAGGCATTATCCTTTTTTTCATTGTGCTCAGTGGAGTCTTGCCCTTGGCAGTGATGAAAGCAGAATCAGGCCCTTTAGGTTACTGGTATTTATCATATTCACGTTAAGAAAATCTCTAGGGTCCCGTCTACTGTGAGGTTGTGGAACTTGGCTATAAGCACTTTCTCTTTCAAACGCACACAAAGAAAACATCCTGAAAAAAGGTTTTCTATTTGATACTAAGAAAACTTTATATAATCAAACGTGGAACAGTGGTGGAATCTTTGTATGAAAACCGAAAAAAATTCCAGAGCGGGTTAGGACTTGCCTTGTAGGTTATTAACTCTGCAGCTCATTATTGATCACTTTCGAAGCAGTTCAAATAGAAACTTCTACACAGCAATTTTTATCCTGCAGTGCTAAGTTGCTTCTAGCGTGGTGCCCATTGCCACAACCCCTAACTACCAAAGTTTTACACCATTCTTACATTGCCTATGGTATGCCTTTTTTAGTAGAAAATGCTTGTGCAATTTTCCAAGAAATTTAAAATTCACTTCATGGCTTCAGTGTTGAGTGACTACTTTTTTTTTTCCTGCTAAAGAAAATCTTTTTTTTCAGCAGCACTAGAAATGCATGAAGATAAGGACACCTTTTGTGAGGAGTATTATTTATTAAATGAACCTCTTTTTTAAAAGATGGGGTTTTTACTATAATTAACTCTAAGACCATACCAGAATGCTCTGGTATAACTCAAGTTTGCTGCCACAGAGCTGAAGCCAAGCTTCCTGTACTGTGCTCATTTTTGGGGAGCAGATTTATGATTCTTGCTCTTGTTTTTCATTTTTGTGTGTCACATGGGTTTTTTCAGTGGAATAAAAGAACACTTCAGCTGATCTTTGAAAGTTTTCTTGTGCATGTGTCGGAAATGGCTTGATATTGAAGTTACACAGAATGCAAGTTTTGGTTCTGTCCCTATAATGCAGTTAAGGGGGGGAAATAGTAATTTTTTATTTTGCTTTCTGTCAGCATTTTTGAAATTTGCTAATAATATGTGGGTTTTCTACAGCCCTTTTTTTTTTTTTTTATGTTCTAGCATGCTGATAGGTTGTATTTAATCTCTGTGGTTTCATTGTTTAACTTCTGCAGTTTAGTGCTACCACAGCAATATAAGAGACTGAAATATTAAATCCACTCAAATAAGCCCCACCAATGCTTGAAAGGAATCCACAAACCAGCCCCAGAAACAGTATCAGTAGATTCTTTACCATTGTTTCCTCATATTTTTGTGGATTAGTCTGCAAAGGCAGACTGCAACTCATGTAGTTGTTTGAAGGTCTTTCTTATCCTAAGATTAGCCTTTGCATATCTGCATAGCTCTACCTTTGTTTGTTCGGTTGGGTTTTTTGTTTATTTGTTTTTATTTTGATGGGTTTTTTTGGTGCGTGTGAGAAGATTTTAAAAACCTATTTATCTTCTATTTTAGACCAACATTTTGATACAGTGTTAGCTGTGTAAAAACATTTATAAAAATACTAGATTTATTTCTTTAACAAATCCCACGTGTGCAATTCAAAATGTCTTTGTCCTTAACAGCACAAAGAGAGGCACAAGCACTTGTATGCGTCGACTGAGTGTTGCTACACATTGTTCTTTACTACTAGTTTGTCTTTTGATTTGAAAGAAAAACCCAAAGGGCAATAAAAACTTTATTGTTTTTTCCCCCCTTCTCCACATTCTAGATCTACTGTGATCCCACTGGAACAAGTCCAACACCTTCAAACTATTCTTCAGCAAGCTCCACTTCTCTGTCAGCTGTGACAAATTCAGTGAACAATACCACCACTCACGGACATGGAAATTCTCTTCACTCAACCACAAGTCTTTTTTTCATTCTCTCCGTTTCTCTCCTGTATTTGTGCTGTTAAGAGACTGGCATGGAAATGGCTACCACTCCCCATCCCGTTTCCTGAACCATCTGAGATGGCTAGATCTCCGACCCAGCATGAGAATAAATCAGTCCAAACTCCACATCAAACCAGCTTGGTTCTACTCTATACTCAAATTAGTACCAGTCTGATCTAGAGAAGCACTCAGTATTCTGACTTTCCAAAGCTGACCAGTGTGAAAAAACCAGCTTCGGCAAGGAGGTAAAATGATGAGCTCTTTCACCAAATGAGTTGGAATTCTGAAAAACAAGATGGAAACAAAAAGAGACAGTATTGACAACCCCTGACTTAAAGCTATGAAGAAATACAGTATCTTATAATAAGGATGGATAATAACACTCCACCAAGAAAAAAAGGCTAGAGAGTTTATCTACCATTTAGAATAAGGACTTGAAGAGTTTTTTATTTTTCATGTAAATTCAATAAAGTCAACAGGCTCATAGAACCCCTAGGAAACATAGAAAAGCCTCAAATGATTCTGTTTCTTGCACAGCCTATACGGTTATAACTTATGGGTAGTAGGATATATGAAAAAGAAATGATACCAGTAAAAAGGGTTTCTTCTAGATTTCTTTTGTATAAAATTATTACAAGGCTAAAATGGATTACCAAATTTTTGTAAGAATCTCTTATTTAACCTCAGAATCCTAACCAAATGGTTAGCTAGGCAAGGCTAGTTTTGAAATAGCTAAACCCCCACCAGTTTTCAGAAGAGTGGAATTATTTATGGTGGGAATTGGAATTTGACATTTTATTTAAATTGTTTGTATATTAAAACATATGTGCCAGAGAAAGGTGGTGTGGAAATATTGGAAGAAGTACCAGGAGATTTTGTAAATGAAGTAATGAAGTTCAGAAAGAACAACAGCAACAACAAAAAAGTCAAGGGATAAATGTCTCCTCTTTCCCCTATTTCTCCTCTCAAGTTCTACAATTTGTACATGTACTCCTGGAACTTTCCTTAATTATGAAGGATTTATGGAATCTTTTGAGTAATGTTCTAGTGCTGCTTTTTTTTTTCTTTCTCTTCTTTAGGCACAAGGTAAATAACTTACTGTTTTTTTGAAGACTTTTAATTGTGATAGTCTACTTTAAACATGGGCTAATATTTGCGGTGGGGAGAAGGAATGGGGAGAGGAGAGCAAACCGCCAAAAAAAAAGGAAAAGAAATTAAGTGATTAGGTGTTTCGAGTATGAAGACTGGAGTCTTAATTTAAATACTGAATTTAAAAGTTACCTTTGTAAATACTACTTTTTTTTTTTTTTTAAATTTTCTGAATCAAAATTGCTACACTTGCACAGATTGTTTCTATATCATCCAACACTTTAGAGAATAGTATCTGGTACTTGATCAAAACAAGCTTTGTTGAAGAGGTTCAATTTTCTTGATGATGATACCTTGTCAGAAAGAAATTAATTATGTTGATATGATCACATGTGAGTGTACATGATCATACCACTGTCTGTAGATATTTATCTCAGTATAAGATCATGTCAAACATGAGTGGCTCTCTACTTTTTTTTAATACACATCTGTCTTTCATTTACATTACCACCAATTCACAATATCATATATTAATAGCAAACTAACACGAATTCACGTCAGTGAGCGTACATTTCCTTATGCTTATCATTTGTATCCAGCAAAATGTTAATGATTGTATTTTTGTGTTTGTGTAATTATGCTTTGATTTATTAGCTACTGATTTTCTTTGAAAAAAACCTGTAAATAAAACAGTGAACAGGCAATTCATATTAGATGTGCTTCCAGACACTTCTATGAAAACTTGTAACTCGCCTGCGTTAAGTGAATGAACTGTTAAGCAAGAGGGTATATGTGATTAAAAACTTCAAGGTCTAGAAATGCTGAAGTGTGATTAGTTTTATTTCTCTGGAAGGTTTAGTGGATCTGGGGAGTCTGGTTTCGCTCTGAAACCAGTGAGTGAGATTTGATTAACATCTCTAGTAACTGAAATAAGTTTTCCATACTTACTTCAACCTCTTCCCTTTCTAAGCATTATTATTGTTGAGCAATCCATCTAGAGCATGTAGCTCTGCTTTCATGGTAGACAAACAGTGCTTAAAGAGTTTTCCTTTATTTCTTTTTGTGGCAATGAGTAATTTCCCTCACAACGGCTAAAGCTGTTTTTCAGCTCCTGCTTATCAAGTATGTGCATTTACTGCTTGAGGTTTCTGCTTCCCACAGACACACTAACATATGGAGGATATCCTTATATTACGAGTGTCACCATGCTTGATAAAGGACAGAGGCTGGAAGAGGTAGGAGTTTATGCAAAACTTTGTTGAAAAACAAAAACTAACCAGATGAGAATTCACTAACAGATAGTTACAGCTTGTGACATTCCAAATCTGTGTCTTTGTTGTTTATCAGGTATGCTTCTTTCTGATAACCCTTAAAAGCCCCAGGATATTCTGGCTGATTATCTTCACCCCCCAAATGTGGAGAAATGCATTTAAAAGCCCCTAAGCACTTAGGCAGAAAGGCATTTAAAAGCCCCTAAGCACTTAGGCATATGCTGCACGTGGCGCTGCGGTTGTCAGTGGGAGAGAGGCCCCTGGAGAGGCCTCCGGAGGGAATGTGGCTCGGCAGGCCTTTGCTTATGTTCCTTTACTTTTCCAGTAGGCTGAACAAAGCCAAGGAGAAGGATAAGTTTATCAAAGCTCACTGTTTGCCTAAATCTTGGAATGTGCGGGGAGTATCAAAGCACATTGGTCCCTTGTTTAGCTTTTCTCCAAATGCTCCAGGAGAAAGCATAAAGATCAACCAACTAACCTGTCTGTGTACCATTTTTAAAAAACAACATCGAAAATAACCTCTGTCCAAAGATAGGCAGAGAATGAGAAAGGCCGCATTAATGGTCCTTAATTCTATGTTTTACCAGTACAATAAAAGAGGTATAGAAATATGTTTGAAGCTTTTGCTAAATATTCAAATGAATTGGGGTGCTTGGCTTATTTTTGTAGTATGCCTTTTTTTTCTTCCTTCCCCCCCCTCCATTAGAACCAGATTGCTCTTTAATAACATCTAAGCATATTTAAAGCCTCTCAAGTTTTTGAGTTTTCACCAGGCCAGATGAGTAATTTAGAAAAATGATCGGGTAGCCTTTTTCCATTCCATTCCATCACAGGACAATAGAATCAGTGATGAAGAAACAGTCAGGGAAAGAGGACGTGATGGGTGTATTTAACAAAATGGGGAAGGAGGGGAGGTGGGAGCATGGAGCCTACACACTTCACTGCTATTTAATTTTTTAAAATTACATCTATAATAACTAGAGCCAGCTCTTACCTATGCCTCTCATTTTTAAAAAATCTGTCCAGCTGAAGTGTGTCTGGATAATGTATATTGCAATGACTCAAACAATTCTGCTTCTGTTTGATGCATGCCATTGCTTTCATTGTAAACATATGCTAGCCACATATGTCCTGAATAAAGTATACTGTTATTATTTGAATGAAATAACCTCAAATGAGCACTTACAGTTTGTTTGCAGCTTACTGTTCCTTCCTTCACAACATTATACTCTGAATACCCCTTAAATTTTTTCAAATTGCAGTTTTCAGTTAGTTTAGAAATCCACAGGGACTTTGAATGAACAACTTGCATTCAACAAAAATCTCCATGAAGTGAAGTATTTTGGGCCAGCTCCAATATCCATAAGCTTCTGCTAGTGGCTTCCTTGTTTTCAGCAAGATGCAGCCATGTCCCCTGAGCCTTTCCCCACACGTGCATTCAGTGTGCATGGTGATGCTGTGCTGTGCTAAGGGTAGTCCTGCTTTGTCTACGTGGAGATGGGATATTATTAACATCTCAACAAATGACTTTTCAAATGAACTCAGGGTTATTTTGACAAGCCATTACCAATTCTTAGCCTAATCCATCAAACACTTAGGATTTGCTTGTACAATGCAAGTACTCTCAAGCTAGCTGGAGACAGCAGCATGCTCTCTAATGCTATTAGTACAGTATTTAATATGGAGTAATTTCTTCCGAGTGTAGTTTGTACACAGCCTGTTGGCCTGTGGAACGGCTCATGAGAACAAAGGTTTGCAGGGCCAGGCTCTTTGTCATGCGTCTTTCCAAGTCAGCGTTTCCCTGCACTCAGGTTACACCGGGCTCAGCAGGGAGCTTACAATGACACCTTGTATCTGAAAGTGAGGATGTATATAAACGTGCAGATCTATCAGAGGCAGTTCAGAGAGATTTGCATTTTGTGTGCATTCAGGCTTGTAGGGATTTGATTTCCCATACATGACTGAAATGATTTAGGTAGCGGACTTTATCATCCAGCATCTTTATAGTAATGGATACAATTGGGAACATTTCTTGTTTTTGCATTAAAGATAACTTTGAAACAGGAGCTGTCAGCTCTGCCTCATAGCAGCACAAAGCTCTTCATTCTAGAACGCACATTACATTTGATGCACTCTAAAGGTCTACTGTGCCCCAGCAGATGAAAGGGCTGGTTATTTTAAATCCACCAGTTTATCTATAAGAGTTTGAAGGGCAGCACTAGGCTTTCTGCAGTACGTGCTTTGAGATGTGGTGGTTTCATCATTATGCAGTAGCCTCGGGAAAGATACTTGAGCCTTACTTTGGTTATCAGCCTTCAGTTTTCCAAGTGAAACCCTCAGCATCCTGCTCATGAATGCATAATTGCTCTTGTTTAGACTTCATCAAAATGTCCCGAATGAATGACCTGGAGCTGAAGAAAAAAACCCGATCAATTCTGTACCACCCAATCAAAATTCTAAACTAACAAAATCTCATCTGCGAAGGGTCATTCAATTCTCTCTTGAATCCAGTAATACTCCTTGCAATGTATGTGCTACAAGTACATGAATAAAACATTTTCAGGCTTTTCAGAAGTGAACGGAGACTCTTTCTTTTATGCTTTCAGCTTAGCAGGAGCTCTGCTTTAACAACTGATGGGTGTACAATATAAAATTTGAGCACACAGCAGAATTAAATCGTGGTAGCTTGGGTTTGCTGCATAAACTGAATGACTGCATTCCACCAAAATCTCTCTTGAATGACCTAGTGTGAAAAGTATTCTTTATGTGGCACAAATTATTAAAGGAAGCAATGCCCCTGTAAAGCAATTGTTCTGTTTCCCTCTTTTCAACAACCCTCACTGAAAACACAGTGTGGAGTTTTTTCAGATTGCTTAGTGTGCATAATCTGGGTTTAAAGACAGTGTTCACTACACTGGCATATGTAAACTTCACATGACAAAAATGGCATATTTTTTCTACTGAACTGTCTAAAATGCAGATGATTTTTGAGGGGTAAGATTGAACTTTGCATTCAGAGAAATATATATACCAGAGTACAGTAACAAATGCATTTGTGGCATTGATTGGACTAGTAGGATTCAAAACTCAGTACATAGTGGTAGCTGTTTAGTTATGAAGACAGTCTGAAAATAAAAATGGACTTCATTGAATCATAAAACATGATATAGAGTATAGATTTGATGGAGTCTGCTCAAACATGGCAGTTTCACTGTTTTGATGCTTAAGTACAATGAAGTTTTTGAACAATGATCAAGAAAAGTACTTTGGCAGGGCTGTGCAAGTAATGCAAAGAAGTGTGGCATTACTATTCTGATAATGACATTTGCAGTCATGTATCTACTATATATAATTTTTTAAAATACATTTTATAAAACTTGTTGGCATTTAGTGTCTTTTTTTGTTTCCAACATTATCCTCAAATTCCTTTTCAAGACTATTGTCACTACTCTGATTTTGTTATCTTTCCTGTTCCAGGAAACTAACAGAAAACTACATGCAATACGACAGACTTTTTCTTATTGGAATTAGTCATTGCCTCCATTCCAAAATTTCTTCCGTAATTGTGTCCTCTTGCAAAGTGCCACTCGATTTTCGTCCCTGCTAGTTAGTGTTTTTTACTGAAAATAAAATATCAAAAGAACATTTAGCTATTTTCAGATCACAAACTCCACAGTAATTGTGCCCTGTTAATCTGGCACTGCTCTAAGCTGTCTGACAGTTTCACTGTAAGTTAAAGCACACTGTTAATGTGGTGGAGGAACCTGATGAGAGGTGAAGCATCCCCACAGACTCTGCGATGTGACTGAGATGTCAGCTTTGATCCCAAAATGTGTTATTAAATCTACTATGGATTTGTGGATTTGCTAGGTGGCTGATAGGGGTCTGTGACTTTAATTAGTATTTCACTGTGTTTACATTTAGCAGGTCTGTTCTTACTCAGCAGTGCAGGCTAACTTTGTTCAACTTCACTTCTTTTTTTTTTTTTTCCTTCCAGTCTGATATCATGCATTCCTCAGAGCTGGGGCAGACTTTGCTGAGTGTCTGCAGAACTACTACTAGGCATTAAGTATTTGTCAGCAGGTTTTACACTACTTTCTGTAGCAGCAGTAATTAAAGCCCAGGTCTTCAAAGGTAATTTGGTGCTTGACTTGAATTCCTACTGAGATCAGTGTCCTTGCAGGTTGTACTCTGACTTCCTTCTGTGTAAAATTAGTATATAATACTGAGAGCTTTTATGGGCCTCATGGCATCTCTGCTTATTTTTCAGGGAAACAACATTCAAGCCTCTCTCTCTTCTGTTTTGCTTGCCTGCTTGTTCACTTTCTCTATTATAGAACCTACGGTTGCTGTGACAGAAGGAGTGTTTGTAAATACTGTTCCACCGAGGTAGTGACTTTCGTCTCTGCTACAGCTGGATAGGGGGGTTTATTGAATTCAGAGTTGCCCAGTCTCTGCAGTCTGCCTGCACTCCCATCCCAGCCATTCCAGAGCAGTCATACTCCTTTAGTGTTTCAACCCAGGGACAGCTGAGGGCTTCAGCCAAGCCCCAGCTTTGGCCTTGAGCCAATTACTGCACTGAAGATCTTAATGATGGATTTATACTGATTTTTGAGAAGACTCAAGGAAGGGCTGAATGAAAAGCTTGTGAGCTGGGAATATAAAAAATTGCATTCTTTTTCAGCTGAACTCTTCAAATTTGTTTTCCAGTAACACTGAAATACCATGTGTACTCTTACTTATCAGCTAAGCATAGCTAATTATAGCTAATATATTTATTTTTTAATATATCCATATTTATTATATATATAATCTATCATATATGTAAGTTAGCATAGCTAATTATAGCTAATAAATTATAGCCAAGGGCCTTTTGAGATGATCTCTACCCTGAAGAGCTGGCAATCTTACTTCAAAAACTGGCACAGCAGGTAAGTAGACAAGGAAAAAGTGATTCTCTGTGAACACCACAGCCTTTGGGATGTGAGGGCAATGGGTGGCCTCTCATCTCCTCACCTCTTACCTGGAACAGGCAAAGTTCCTTTGCCATGCAAGCTGCCCTGAGGCAAGAGGGAACTGCTGGCTGTGGAAAAGGAGCAGGGCAAACGCCCCAGCTGGGATCACAGCAGCAGCTGTCACCCCAGGGTGGAAGCTGAAGCTGAGGGCAGGGAGCACCCTGCCTATGCACCCATGGGCAATTGGGAGCCTGTGGTCATGTCACACACCTCTGAACTCCCTGGCTCTGGAGCACAGCCAGCAGGTCATGAACACGTTGAGGGAAATGATCACTACCCTTTATTCATCTCCCGTGTGAGCACATTTGCAATACAGTGTGTGGTTTGGGGACCCCAGTGCAAGAGGACATTGAGAGAGGACAGAGGAAAGACACCTGGTGGTCTTGGTTCTCGAATGTGTAGAATAGGAGGAGGGGCTTGGGGAGCTGGGCTTGGTCCATCTAGGAAAGGGAGGAAAAACTGGGGCTTAATTACTTTCTTGCACTACTTACCTGACAGGGTGGGGCATCAGGGAGGTTGGGGAGAGGGATCTGCTGGGGAAAAGGCCAGCATCATGGAGGGACTGAAGAAATAAAGACATGTGAGGAAAAGGCTTATAGCAAAGCCTTCAACAGAAATCTTACAAGGTCCAAAGAAGAAGTCCTGTGTCCAGTTTTGCACACAGCAATTAGCAGATCTGAACAACTAAAATTCAGAGTAGAGTGATGAAAATCATAAGAGCTGTAGATGGACAAAACTAGAAAATATGGAGCATATTTAGCTGCAAAAAGAGAAGTAGGAAGTATAAGAAACCTGTAGGCAAAAGGCCGTTGCTCAGATACAGGAACAGAGCCTGTCCCTCCTGTGTACTCTGAAGATAACAAGCCACATTCTGAAGCATTGAGCCAGTTTGCTGGAGGGAGCTTGTGGATGTTTCTGAAAGCAGGTTAGACAAACATCATTTAGTAATAGTTTAGATCTAGCTGATCATACCCTTGGGCAAAGAGAGGGTCGGGGAGCTTCTCATGGCCTCTTTCCCCTCTGGTTCTGGAATAGTATTGTTGATGCAATCCCAGAGCATGAAGAGTACATGATTATAATCCCTCCTTTCCTCTCAACAAAAATTTTCTGATGTGTAAAATATCCCTCTAAACCAAATAATCAGAATTAATAATGCTGAGTTGCTTTAGTTTCCCACTTTTGTAAGAACTGCCTCCTTGAATCAGTTGCTTCAGTACTGAAAATTCAGATGGATCTTCTGAGATAGTCAGCTGGATAACACAAACAAGTTTAGATGTGACACTTGAGTGAGACTTTACCCTTCTGTGTGCCCAGTATATAGTTATTTGTTTCCACTGTGTTACAGTAATATGTATAGCCACAGATTTTTGCAGGCTTGTGGATTTATTGTGTTCTTTTGTCCTCTTTGTTGTCAGTTGTCAGCAGTCAAGAGAGGTTTGGAAGCATCTGTCCTCACCTGCTGATGACAAGACTTGGGGATATCTCCAGCTCCAACCCATGCCTCCAGTTCGCAAATTCCAGTGACTATGTTATCCATTCAAGTGCTTGGAGTTATGCTACGCTGGGTGTGTTTGAAAAAGGGCAAACTAGCACAGCTCCAACACAGCCCTAGCCACGGCAGGTGGAAGGTATAAAGCCACATGTCTTGTACAAATAAACGTGGGGCTTCCAAGGCAGGAGGACAAACCTCACCTTGCACAGATCTGCAAAGCACATGTCAGAAAGACTCGTGTCTCCACAGCAGATGGTAATGAGTATGATCTTTACCTCAGATCTGCAGAGAAAGCTTGTGTAGAGACTAAAGGGCAGAGCCTCCAATGATTTGGGGGATATGGAGAAGCAATGTGGCCTGGTTATGTAGGACTGGCAGAGTTGTTATAAGGACAAGGATAAACAAGGAAAGACAGACAACTTGTGTGGGTGAAAGATAATTTTAATGATAGTGGATGTTGGGTATAACCAATTGTTATCAAATCATAATTTCATTGCTTTTGAGGTTAACTTAATTGCCCTTTAATGAACAACCCCATGAACACTGAAGCTAAGGGAATTCTGGTGTCTAACAAACACTTTCTGTATGAGCTGAGCCTTTAGAAAGGCTCACTGTCTATCACATGGGACAAGTGTATGTTGTTCCAAGTTTCTTAATTAGGGTTTTTAAAGGATGCCTGTCTTTCTCCCAGTCCTCTTTTTGTCATGGGATGTGCAGGAACTTAATTCTGTTCGTGGCTTTGACCACCCTGTGAAAGCCTGTTGAGATGGGTCAGTGGGTTCCAACACATTAAGGAAATGTGAGGATGTACATGGTCATGTAAATGAACAGTTACTTAGCCAGGCTGGATATTATGGGAGCTTTAAATAATAAAAAAAACTATCACCCCTTTGATGGCATGAGTGAGACAGTAAGGAAGAGAAAAACAAGTTTGAAGAAGTTATTTCTTTATACCTGTCTTCTTGAAATATGCTTCTGTATGCAGCATCAAATCAAATGGTGATAAGGCATTTGTCAAATGGCCCAAATTTACTGTGCTTGAAATTGGAAGACGAGTTACGGAAATTTTAGTAAGTGATCAGAAAACCTGGAACTCATAATATACTATGAAAGGTTAGTTTGTTTTGTCTAATTTACATCTTTCAACCTTTCATTTTCTGTAGAAAGAGATAGAATATGAATTACTTTTTTAGCACAGCAAAGATTCTCTAAGGGTTGCTATAGTCTCTGTAGTCCATTCAGAACATGCAGAATGCAAATTAGTTCCACATCAGAGTCTTTTTGTGAGGCTTTTCATTACAGGGAGACATGTAAAGCACTCGAATTTCTTTTTTAATTTCAGATAAAGGTGGATCAAAAAGTGGATAGATTTCTTTATTTGTATTTTTAAGAGTCTTTTTAACACTTTTTCCTATCAAACATGAAAAGAAAAATAGTTGCATTTTTAGGTACTTGGGGACCCCTTTGAAGCACTGAGCAAAGGAATACTTAATACTTTGAAACTATCTGTTATTGAAACTATCAATTATTTTAACATTTTTTCAAAGGGAAAACAGGATCCTCACCAGACGAGCTTTGTGTCTCGTTTTTCTTGTTCTGAGAGATTGTCTATCTTTAGTGGAATGAAAAGATCGTCAGACTAACTTAATGTTTAGGCCAAGATACTTTTCATCTTCAAAATGCTTTGTCAACATCAAGCAAGCGTATCAGCTTATGTTTGGCTAGTGAATGCTTGGGTTGAATACAAGTAACAGATCATGACTTTCTGTAAAATCTTGTGGGTTTCATTATATGCTAGTGTTAATTAAAAAACATTCCAAAAAGTCAATACAACAAAATTAGACTTTTTAAAAACAAACAAACAAACAAAACCAAAACCTAAAATAACACCTCTTGGATTGCAGGTGATAAGTAACTTTGTCTGCTGAAGGTTTAGTATCACTGAGGCCTGGTTTTGTAATTTTAACTCGGGTTTTTGTTGAAGTCAAAGGCTGCAGCACTGAATTCAGTTTGAAGGAATTATTTTATTATTTGCCATGCGTAGGGTTTGATTAAAGTTTTAGTGGCTTCTCCCATTATCTTGTTCCTGCTTCCATTTTGCTACCACTTTCAGGATGTGTCAACAGAGGTGAAAAATCTACTAACAATATATGCGGTGTCCTTAGAGGACAGGGAATATACCATAAACCCCATAAATCATAGAGGTTTATTGTGAGAAAACTGGGTTGGGAAGTTCTTATTTTCTGAAGAGCCCTGATTATTCAGGCAATATTAAAGGTTGTGGTACTAGGAAAGGTGATGGAGAAAAGAAATGGACTAGTTGATTGTATCAGATGCTGCTGGATGCTCATTTGAGAAGACTTCACTCATGATGTGTGCAGTGGTTAGAAAAATGAAAATCTCTTCATCTCAAAGGAAGAAATAACTTGGAAAATTTAAGGAAACTGCACCTGAAAGATTTCTAAGGAGTAGTCACACCACCGTGTATGTTTATATTGTTGAACTTCTGACACATTTAAGTAAGCAAAAATGCAATGGCTTACAGAGAAATACAAAACAGGATACAAATTTCTCTGATTAAAGGGTTTTTTTTTGTTTATGTGACCTGTCTTACTTTTTTCTTCATTTCCATTAGAAACAATTTCTTTTTGTTTTTTCATCCATTTTCTTCTCTACTGTTTTGTTTTGAATGTTAATAATCTTTTTTCCTTGTGATATTCAATGCCTTAATCTGTGTTTGGTCTTGGCACTATTCAAGTTAGCCATAATGCTCCCTCCTCCAAGTCTTAAATTGGGCATAATTTTATAACCTATAAATTCATAGCATATTATAAAGATTTCCCCCTCTTCCTTTTTCTCCTATTCCCAGGATACTTTTCCCCTGAAGAAATTCTTACTTTTTTAATATTTGTGTAGAACTCATCCCTTTTAGAAATTTCTCTAAAAATTCTGTTGTCTTCCTCTGTTTTAAAATCATAAATGGATAATGCAGATGTTGAAATACTCTGAAGTTGGTGAATCATTACAAAAGGCCTGTAATTACATTTATTATTAATGGTTTTCATTAGCAAATTCTTTGAGTTTACATTGCTCCTTTCATCCAAAAGACTTCTGGTACTATATAGTAAAACTTTCATTACAGCTTAAGACATCCCTGGAAGACAAATGAGTCCACAGACGTGTCTAGATGTGTGCAAGAGGAGCTGAGGCAAAGGCTGCTTACCAGACAGGAGCTGTGAGCTGGTGTCAGAAGGAAGAATAATTCCCATAAAAACTGACTTCTCCCTGTCCATTTCAACCATCTGATTTTTTTTCTTTTGTGTGCAGTTTTGAAAGAGCTTTATCTACATCTCACAATGTCACAAGCATTGTTGCAGAAGGAGCAGCCTCATTCTGCCCAGGAGAGCAGAATTCAGATCCTTGAGGATTTCAGATCCTGAACACCTGACCCTGGGGTCACAGAGACTTGTACCTGGCATGGTGCAGTTCTGTGTGTCTCCTTTTTGCTCAGTGCCTGGTACACACAACTGCCACAACCTGGAGGCAGAACTACTTGGATAGGCACCTGAATTTCCTTCTGGTACAGCTCTGCTTTGGTAGTAGTACTCTCTGACACCCTAGAATGGACGAACACACACTGATATTACAGTGAATACCACTAACCTGTGACTAGGAAAGAGAGCCAGAAAAGAAGTCACCAGAATTAATTGTGTCAGCTATAGTGAATGTGCAACTTTTTCTTTTATTAACAGAGAGAAAATATGTTCACAAGACCTTATTTGGTGCTTTTTACCCACCTTGGCACTGGAACACTGAATGACTTCCAATTAATCACTAATTTGCTGGAGCTAGAGCAAAAATCAACACCTACTGCTCTGGGGATGTCAAATGCCTGAGCTATTTGTCATGGGTGGCTTCTGCTAATGACAGGTATGCTAATGGTGTGATATTTTATCTTACAAATAACCAGAAGTTTGCATTGGTCCATGGGAGTATGAGGGAAGGGCAAGTTACCCATTAGATACTGCACATTGTTAATGGACAGATTAAGTTTCTGTCCATAGTAGTTCCTTGAGTCTTCTTTGTCTTTTGTTTTTTGGTTTTGGCATGGGTTCAGTTGGTTGGTTGTTGGATGGGGGTTTTTGTGTGGTTTTTGGTTTCGGGTTTTTGTGGGGTTTTTGTCTTTTTTTAATGTTTATTGTTGCTGGGGCTTTTGTTTGTTTGTTTGTGTGTTTGATTTTTTTTTTATTTGGATGAGTAATATCCTGGATGACAGCAAGAATTCAGGCACTGACACCTGAATCAAAGATATAAAATACTTTATTTGGTGCACAGTTGGTTTTTGCACCTTCTAAACTGAAAGCTTCTGCTGCTTTTTCCATTTCATAATGTTGAAGCAGCTTGACTCTGATGTTTGAGCTTAAGCAGAGGAGATATCACAGCCTTTGAGCTGCTTTCCACCCAGGAATCTCACTTTGCATCTATTGGAGGAGGACAAATTTCACCGTTGCTGATTGAGTCCCTCCTCCTCAGGTGGGTGTGGAATTACTCACCTGTTATTTCCTATGGAGTGCAAGGTCCTTTGATCAGGTGAAATAACAGCAGCATTTCTCAGGGGCCTGGAAGTGGTGTTCTACAGGAACTGGACTAGCTTTTGCCAAACCTGGCAAATTTCTTTCACTTTCCAGACTTGCCAGTGTTAGACTGTAGCCATGGTACTTAACCAGTTCTGTTACTAGTTGAGGTGGCACTAGGAGTACTACACAGGGATTAAAACCCTGCTACCTGTTCCATAAGCGTGAAGCAAGGTGCCCATGATGCAAAGACCTTACACTTGAAGAAGCTACTATTTGTTGTTGCTGTTTTGAGGTAGATACCTGCCCATTTGTACCTGTGCTGGTTTAAAGGTAAACCGGCAGGAGAGATGAACTCAAGACAAGAGAGATTATAAATCAGAGTTACAATTTAATAATAATATTACAATAAATGCAATGGCACAAAGAGAAATTGGTTTTAACTCACAGACCCCAGAAGTGTAACCCAGCACCCTGGGGTACAAACGCCATGTGGCTCCCCCAAGTCCAAAGTAAAAGGAAGTAAAAAACCTGTTGGTGCAGATGATGGTCCCAGTCTGGTGATCACAGGCTGGTTGAAAGTAGTGGTCCCCTCCTGTCGAGGTTCTGGTCCTCCTCTGGATCTGACGAGTGGTTCCCCAAGGTCTTCAAACCCCCAGATTATGTACCCTCAGGTCCAGGTGGGAGCACCCAGTCCCTCCCCCAGGATGGGGAGTTACACATGACTCTGTGAGTCATGGGGTATTTTGGAATCATTGATGGCCCATTAGCAGACATGACACCTCAGGCTGGGTGTGAAGGTGCTAACGTCTCCCTGGAGGGGAGTTATCACAGCTCTTATCTCACAGGTGTCTTTCACCCCCAGCTCACAGCCTGAGGGGTCAGGTGTGCCCTGGGCAGCTGCTGCAAATGGTCCATCGTTAACAGTTCTTGGGAAATGAATAGAGGGGATAGAATACACAGCTCTGGTCACTCCCACACAGTGATAAACTGGTTCTACCTGCTGAACTAGGATGGTACCTTATTGTTCATTTTCACCCTTTAATTTTAATCTCAGCCCCTCATATCTGACAGATTTTTCTGTCAGAATTATCAAATGGGTATTCTTGATTTTTTTCTCTCCTTTTGGCTGATCATATTTTATCAAAAAGGTAGTATTGTGAGTAAGAGTTAGCTCTTTGCTTTGAAAAGTGTGACGTGTAGGTATCCTTCTCAGCTTTGGGTAGCATGAAAAATATCAAAAACTTTCAACACCTTCTCAGTTGATGCCTTCTTGTATTTCACTGCTGGAAGTGAGTCCTTCAGTTGGTGACATCCATCCATTTCTTCATTTTAATGAAAACTGTTTGAGGACACTAAAAGTGAGAAAGCCTTTATCTGACAGCTCTTCCCAGACATTTGCTGAGCATCCTTCACAGTAATCCCTTTTGGTTGTGTGGAGGTACATAAATACACTACCTGAACTGAAGGGGGATGTGGAAATGATTCTTCTGCACTGGCACAGCTCCAGGCGTGGGGCTGGAACACTTACAGGCATGAGAGCCATTGCTGCAGCTCGATCTGAGTCTGCTGAGCAGGCTCAGAGGCCTCTTTGACCTAGTGTAGTGGTGCTCGAGCTGCTTCCCTCCTTTCCATTGGTGGATTCAGTTTGGCTGCAGAGTTACAAGAGGTCCCTCTCCTTGCACACGTTCGAGTACACACATGCATTTGATCATGGGAACTCAGAGGCCAGTGCATCTGAACAGGGACAGAACAAAGGGAAAGCTCCATTCTTCCAGAAATGTCTCCCACCTGTTTCCCTCCTGAGAGCTCAAAGAGGACTCCACACACACACAAGAGAGAAAGGAAGAGGTTGTCAGATTGTACCAATCCATTTATATTTGATGTTCCTTTTTTCTCAAGGAAAATTATTTGACTTTAATTGTTTTGATAGAGTAGTTTCTTACAATTTTTTCCCTCAATCACCATTTCCAGCCCAAAATACAACAAACTCACTACTTTGAGCAGGGAAATCTTTTTACAATAAATCAACAATAAAGGAGACACAAAATTACCCATTTGTGCTTCATCTTTGACTTGAAATGATAAATAATTTTCTCCTGGAATCCAACTTTTCATTCATTCCCATTAGAGAGTCACTTGGATACAAACAAGCAGAAAGCTATGGATGAGTAAGGGAAATTCAAAACGAAACACATTTGTTATACTGACAGTAAATTCATATGGCCATATGAACTGGCTGCAATGTAATGAGGAATTGGGAGACTAACACAAAAGTTCACCTGGCAGAAGAACAACATGTGATCTCTTTAAGGTGAAAAAAAAAAAGGTAATTGCACTCAAAAAATGTGAAAGGCCAAAATGTAGATAGAAAGTGGAAATTCTTCATTTGTTTCTGAGAGTGCGCATCATGCAAAAAAAAATTTCTGAATCTTATTCACACTTTTGACTCCAATCATATCAGTTTACAAGGTAAATAATTGATTTTTTCAGAATAGTCTCTAGTACTTTTGGTTAATAAGACAGACACCTAAAGTGGTGGGAAGCATCATGCAGCAGAAAACCTGTGGGATATTCTTAGTCTGGAAATTTCCATCCAATAAAAGACTAAGTTGTGTGAGGTAGATTGATGGTAAGGAAAACTGAGTCCTGACAATAAATGTCAGGGAAGATATATTCATGTACAGTAATGGAATAGGAGATAGCCTTTTTTCCCCCTCTTCTATTGCAGCTTCAGTAATTACTTGCACAAAATGTCTACTTAAAGTGTCTTTTAAAAAGATATAAAGCAAGTTAAACTATTCCTTACATGAAAGCTTGAAGTGAACTAAAGACGAATTGGACCATGGGTAGGAAGAGAAACTGATAAAAGATGTTCCTGGATACTTGTAATCATGAAGCCTACTTTAATACAGTGATTTTTTTTTCTTTTGGCTTTTTAGGAGAATTAGGCAAAATGTTCAGTGATTTCTTACAGAACTTGAGTCATGCTTCCAGTCACTCTTTCTTGAATGACCAATGTGGCTGACATGAATGCATTACTCCTCTCCAGTGAAGTGTTAGAGCAGAAATGGATGAAGAACAGCCATTCCATCCCATAGAAAGTTCTTGAGGTTTCTAAAGTCTCTCTGTATCTTTTTTTGGAACAAAATACAAAGCGGCCCCTTTCAAATGCCTCTGTGAAAGAGAGCTGGGTTGAAATGCCTAGTTTGCCATCAAAGACCTTGGTTGGGAGTTTTCATTTTGGTCACAAGCAAAACTTAGTTGAAATGTTTGTGTTCCTCTGAGATATTTAATCTTTGCTGTAGTGGGATATTTGGCCAAATACCACTTTGAAAATGTTCTGAGCAGGTCTATGTTTTTGGTATCATTGTGCTAGGGTAAGAGGAACTTAAGTGGGGAGAGCTGATGATGGAATGACGAGGAATTATCAAAGACCTGAAAAAGCAACATGAACACTTAATAAGATGTTAGCTCTGTGAAGGAACCAGCTGACTTAAGTTGATATTTAGAAGCCCAAAGCCTAAGGCTCAGACAGTAACCCAGTCTGTCTGCTCTTGCACTGCAAGATGCCTCCATACTGTGCCTGAAAATTTCTTAGGCACTTACTATAGTAATCTATTCACACCTAAAAGCACATGTTAGAAAAGATACAGGTAACTCCCACTCCCCAAAGCTGTCATGGTTTGGGCAGGCAGGCACCTGAATGGCATGGCTGCTCTGGGATGGCCTGAAGTCCTGGATGTGGCTGGGGCTGTGACTCTTTTTGGCTGATGAGTTCATGTGGTGGAGGGACAGGACAACCTGCTCCTGAGGAACAGCCAGACTTGGTTGCGGTGCCCTAGTCCTCGTGCTGTGTCTGTGCACACCAGCCCACAGAGGGTGAAGGCTTTCAGCCAAATTCTTTAAGGCCCAGGGTCCAGAGAATTGTCATCAGTGCAGAAAGCCTAAATTCAGTCTTTCTGGAGCTAAGCAGGGCTTAGAAATCATGTCTCTTGTCTTACAAATACTATCATCAAGAGAGGATGGAGACATCTTGCACTTCCCATCAGTTCTTTCCACTCACAGTAGACAGGAGCAGCTTCATATACAGAAAACCTCCCTGCACATCTCCAGAGAGTGCTCTGGGAATTGATGCATTTAGGGCAGGTGGACTGGTCAGTGTCCTGCCAAGAGATCTAAAGCACATGGGCCTTTTGCAGAGCAGTGTGTAAAATGAGCACTGAAGTCAGGTCTTTATTACAGCTCTTAATTACAACTCTGTTTCTGTGTTCTCCAGCCTTCAGCATCAGTGGTGGTAAGATCAGGCTTTTCGTATGCTGCTGCCTTGCAAACATGCTTATGTGTATTCATAATTGCAGCTGATGTGACCTGTGGTGCAAGTGATGACTAATTCTGCTGCAAACGTTGTGTGTGGAATGCAGTGATTGTTTTAAAAGGTATCTGTATTTGTGCAGATTGTATTCATTTTCTATTGTACAAATAATTGGACTTGAGAAAGTACAGTCTTGTGGAGTTGGAGAGATAAATCAAATTGGTTTGAGTAGGAAGGGATCTTAAAGATCATCTTCTTCTAGACCAGGTTACTCACAGTCCCACCCAGCGTGATCTTGAACACCTCTAGGGATGGGGAATCCACAATCTCTCTGGGCAATCTGTTCCATGGCCTCACCACCCTCACAGTCAAGAATCCCTTCCTAATATCTAATCTTAACCTGCCCACCTAAAATTTAAGGCCATTCCCCCTTGTTCCATCACTACATGCCCTTGTGAAAAGTCCCTCTCCAGTCTTCTTGCAAGCCACCTGTAGGTACTGGAAGGCTGCTGTAAGGTCTTCTTGGAGCCTTCTCTTCTCCAGGCTGAACACCCTCAACTCTCTCAGCATGTCTTCACAGGTATTAAATGCTGGATGGGAGAATTTTCATATTCTGGTCTAGTGCAATTATAATCTGTTCGGTATTGAGGAAAAGGGAAAAAAAACCTGTCAAAGCTGTTAAGGTTTTGAAATTCATGGTTTTGTTGTGTGTAGAATAATCTAGATCAAAAAGCATTTCTCTGTGAATCACATCTTCAAGCACTGACGAGAAGAGAAAATCAGGAACCTAGAAATAAGCTTATATAAGATGTTGCACTACACACACACAAATGGAGCATCTGGATATGAATGTCACTGGTTTTGGCGCATTCTTCCCCATAGAGACTAAAAATACTAATTTTCATCACATAAATATATCAAAAAGCTCAATTAGTCTTAGAGATTCATATCTAGTAAACCAGGAAATGAAAAACTGCTCTTCAAAATAATTACATCTAGAGATGGAATTTATGGATTCTCACAAGATCTTTCAGTTTTGTCCCAGAGTTTGTCCTTAGAAAGATGCCTTGATGCCAAGGCTAGTGGCAGGTATTTATGTTCCTTGGTTAGCTTGGTTCCAGCTCTACTCTCTTACATCTTGGTCTAAATGGTTATTTCCGTACCCCATTCCTTGTCTGTAGAAGTGATGTCATGTATCTCTTCCCTCCTAAACTGTAAGTTTCACTGCTCTTGTGGTGTCTTTTATGATGAGAACAGAGGATGCAATCTTCTTTAGTGCCTCTGAGCTTCCACAGTATGCAATTACCAATGTTAATGTCTTTAAATTGGGGGACTGATTGGATCTAGCAGACTGTTTTGTTGTTTGTGTGTTGTGTAATTATCAGCATTCATTACAACAGGTATGTCTAATTTTTCCAGCACTCAGCAAGCTGACTACAATGATGGCATTATGGGTTGGGTTAAACTGACTGGAACTGGTGAGTGAAATGGCTGCCATTCTGTTATGAATAAATGCAACAAACACAGAGCTAGGGAGATTAAAAAAAAAAAAAAAAAGGATGAAAAAAGGACTTGTTCACTATGTGAGCTTTGTATTTGAACTGCTCACAGAGGAGTTGAAAGCATGGAGCTTTGGTGGGATTTCCCAGGGTATTGTTTAACCATGTGCACACAGCGTTCTTCAATAGGCAAACAGCAGGTGAGAGAAAGGCACGGAAGACAGTAACATTGGAAATAGGGTCTAAGACAACATATGCAAGAGAGAATCACCTGCTGTACCAAGAGACACTGGGTTCTGGCCAGCCCATATGAGAACACAGGGTTGTATCCAAGAGTTTGTCCTCAGCAGAAGTGCTCCAGCAGTTATATTTCAGCAGAAAAAGTGTTTTTGCTCCAGCACACTGCTGTGTATCTTCTCTGAGGTGCAAATGGGAGACTGAAGCCATACTGATGGTCTGCCTGACAAACTGCTTGCAAGTTTATAATCAGTCAAAACCAAAACCTAGAGAGGAAATATTTTTTAAAAATTAAAATCCCCTCATATTTAGACATATCTAAGGGTGATAATATTTAGAAGAGAGAAATATCATTATTCAAGAGAACATCTGGCCATTGCTTCTTCTTTCCCTGTATTTTCCCTGCTTTGCTTTGGTACAGGTGCTTGATAAGGACAGGTGATGTGCTCACAAGCACAGCCCACATCATAGCCCATGTTTTCATGTGTGCAGGTTCACCTGGATGCAGAGCAGCCTATACCCCACTGGACAGCCACCAGTTCACAGCACAGTCACAGTCACTGTGCGGTGGAATGTGGTGGGAGGCCCTGGGGACACGGGGAGGGAAATCAGCTATGCCTGTCTCCTGTGTCGTGCCGGTGTGTTGGGAACCAGGAGGGACTGGATGCATTGCCCAGGGGACCGAGGGCTCGAAAACAAGCCCTGCCGCTCCTTCGTGCGGACACAATGGTGTCTTTGTTCTCCGTGGTGGGAAGCAGAGTAGCTCAGTGCGGAGGATGCCGCGGGGAGGGTTGCCAGGTGGCTGACAGGGCTGCTGGGACGCCCTGCCCAGCACAGGGCTGCGGCCATCAGTGAGTGGAGGAGAGAGAGAAAAAAATTCAGATTTGAAAAGCTCTTTAGAAGTAAATTCTCCAGGAAAATGTGCAAAAAGAGGCACTGGCACTGTTTGGAAAACCAGGGCAATGTCTCACTTGATCTCAATAGCAGAGAAAGCAGAAAGTGTTTA
Source organism: Hafferia zeledoni (assembly GCA_035583235.1). Classification (NCBI taxonomy): domain Eukaryota; kingdom Metazoa; phylum Chordata; class Aves; order Passeriformes; family Thamnophilidae; genus Hafferia; species Hafferia zeledoni. The sequence goes on from JAWWEV010000115.1 coordinate 71,509,525, forward strand.
TTCTTCATTCACACGCTGGGAGTGGTTTGGCTGGGGAGAGGTAAGCCAGGCTCTGTGCAAGTTTATATAGGTTACTGTGCCGAGAGAAATTACGAGGTGTCACAGAAGGGCAGTTTGGAGAGGGGTGTAGTACTGCTGTTAATAAAGGCAGATGTTACTTCTGTGCCACTACAGGTAATTCCTTAATTTTGCAGCTCAAAGAACAATAAAGCTCAGCCTGGTAAGGCATTATCTTGAAATATACAGCAAAGTAATTTTGGTTGCCCAGTTATGCAGCTGGAATGGATTAAGCATTTCACATCTAGTAGACACCAGTCTTGGCATTTGCCCCCACTAAAGAAATAACCTCTTGTTCACACACTTCCTAAGTTTGATATAAGAAAAACAACATCACAACTATGGATTGTTCATGCAGGTCAAGGTCTGAACTGGAGGAAATAACATCAAATTTTGAAATCACCAGTGGTGACGCAGAATAGCAGTCTAAAAGCTCAAGTGTGAATGAATTTCAAGGTTTCCTTGGCTGCAAACAGAATAAATAAATAGTGGGCAGTTTGAGGAAGTATTTGGTGTTGGACTTACTTTGGCCCCACTAATGTTTTGTTTGATTGCTGCAGTCAGTTAAAAAATAGTATCCTAGGCTCAGGGTAGATTGACAGAGAGAAGAAAGCCCCAGTTCAGTCTATATAAACGTTACCAAGGTTGTATCAAGGGTGTTGAGACAGTTGACTGTTAGAAAATACACAAAGGGGTACTTCCCGTATGAGTTTTATCCTGCCCTTTATGTGTATTTCTGCATGCCATTAGTGCCAACAAGCATGGGCTGTATCAGGATGTTACAAATTCCTCCTCCCTTAACCACAGCAAGTGTTTTTAAGGCTGGCTGGTGCTCTGAGGCCAGCTTCTGATCTCTGCTGTGATGATGGAAATGAAGGAAGGATTTACTGCACCACCCAGGGTTTGCTCCTGCACAAGCCAAAGAAAGGGTGGGAGGCAGATGGGCAGAGGCCGCCAAAGAAACAGTTAATGGGGAGTAACAGTTAAAAAAGAAACAAAGACCAAGAATAAAACACACAGCAATACTTCTTTTTATGAATAATGTTTTGTTTAATCTCTTGATGATGTTTTGTGGGTGCTTCTCCTGCTCTTATTTTTCAGTCTATCATCATAAGAGCAGGTCATGTAAGGTTTTGAGGTCTTTCTAATACAGGCCCTGCTTAAAAAGGTGACTAAATATTCTACCCTGTGCTTCTGTATATTTTGCTTCTCTGTGGATTTTGCTTCTCTTTGCTCTGTGGATCGTAGTTAAAATTCCAGAGGGCTGGCCTCCCATTAGAATACCTTTAATGTTTTATTGGGATACCTCCTACTTGAAATGGTTAAACACATAAAGGTGCTTTGCTCATTTGAGAAAAAATTAAGCTATATTTCTGATGCAGAGGCAAGATTGTTTGGGCAGCTCTTCTGTAGATTGCTCTTTATGCAAATGGTGCCTTGGGAACAGGCAGATTAAAGTGTTTCAGGGCAGGATGGAGATGCAAATATTTCATCTACTTGCCTGGGAGTGCTCCCTGCAAGAAGGGAAACAAGCTCTCCTGCACGTTGCTGACTTCACTCCTTCTGTCTGAAAGTTCAGTGACTGCCCTAGAAAATAATTACCTATATAAATTAAGAAAGGAAAGTCCAGTGTGCCTGTTTCTGAGCACTTTGCTTTCTTTAAGAAGGCAGATTCAAATGTTTGAATCACTGTCTTGCTGAGAATCAAGAGGAGAAGAAAAGAAGTAAGACTGGAAAACTAAAAAACAAGATAGAGCACTGATGAAATCTGAAAGTAAAAAAAAAATAAAATTAATGCTACACTGGTTATTTGTCTTGAATGGTTAGAACAAGAGTTTTCTATGACTATGAAAACACATGGGGTATCTGCTTGTTGAAAAGAAGATCTTCCAAGCCTGTCTAAGCAAAAAGAGAGCTGCACTTTGGTGAAGGGAGGAGAGACCAGACCATCCAGGATGAGAGCAGAGAGAGGCAAAGAGTTCAGCTCCAAAGATTCAGATTGAACCTCTGGCTGAGAACCAGCCTTACCTGGGTTTGCTTAGCCCTCATTTTAACACACTTAGTGACCATCTGCAAAAATCTTTTTCTAAGTGTTCCTGTTGAGGTTTTTTGGTTGTTTGGTTGGTTTGGGTTTTTTTTGTTTTGTTTTGTTTTTATTTTGTAATTATTTATCAAAACCTATGGATAGTGGGAAAAATGTGTTGTGCATTCAAGGTGCTGCACACATGTAATTGTGTTGCCAGTGTGCAACTGCTGACAGAATTGTGGTGGGACTTTTGGCTGCCTACCCTGGGGGTCTCCTCCGGGTTTCTGCCAGGGCTCCAGACACAGAGCTGGGTTCTTTTGTGAGGCAGCATGACATGTTTGTCCTTACCAAGTGTCCTTCTCTAAAGACAGCAGTGTGCTCCATGAATTTATGAACATCTCAGGGAGAATCAAAGACCCTGTAATCCACCTGGAAAGTCTCTGAAGAAACTGGATGACTTTTGTGGGTGAAATAGTTATCTCCAGCTCTGATCCCTGCAGGGCTCTGAGCAAAGGCCTAATTCAGTACCAGAATTCACGCTTCAATTCAACAGTGTCTGTTTGTGCTCCATGGAGATGCCTGCAAGGGGCTGACTGAGCAAACTTCATTTTTCATGCCAGCATTTCAAGATGACAAAAAAGGGAATGGCACCTGAGGGGGTCTGAGGATAGTTCAAATACATGGGTGCACACAGAAAAACCTTGTTGTAGCTACCAGTAACCATGGCACGAATTTTCTGTTTGCTACCCTTACGCAGCATTTTCTTTGTCACTGAATTAGCCTTCAAACAACTTGCTGTTATCCTGGTTGTCAGTGTACCCTCAGAGTGCAGCAAAAGATTAAGGGAGGCACTGTGGAAGACTGAGACACCACAGGTATTGCCAAGAGCTCAGAGGACTTTCTTCATTGGAAAGAAAATCCTTTTACAACCCAATTGAAAAGGCTAAACCCTTTTACTCAGCCACTCTGCAAGGAGGAAGATGCTGATGACATCCCTTCAGAATGTATTATCCCAAATGATGCCTGTAAACCAGGCCTCTGTCACTACGATTTTGGAATGTCTGTGTAATAAGTGTCTTTCCAGCTATATAATTGAAATATTATTGCTGCTTCTCTCATGAGTTTACTTAACAGCCTTCTGCAAAGCTGGGGCAAACCTGCAAATCCAGTGCTATAGTACAGACCTGCTATGTCTGTCTAATCTAATAAAAATGTCTGGAAAACAGTCAGCATCTGAAAAACAAAACGCTGTTTGCTATTGTGCAATGACTCTTACTGGAATCTCCTTAACTACTACTGAAAGAGAGCAGACATTCACCTCTTCCATTTGCCCTCCCTCTCATCTGTCCAGAGGAGGACAGTCCATTTCCTCCACTAATTTAATTAAGGATTGAAAATGCAATTTGAAAAGGAAGAGTAGAAGTGAAGATTTATTTTGATGCGCAAAAACCTGGGGGTTTGCTTGTTGGCTTTGTTTTTTTTCCTTCATGTCTGGATAAGAACGGTCCTTTGAGGTGTGATGGCTTCTTGGAGCCAGGTTTGTCACAATATGTCCTGTCCATCTTTCAGGGTGGAGAACTGATAAGGCAAAGAGGGAATTGAGTGCAGGTTTGAGTGCTGCAAAGAGAGTAAAAGTAATTGTGCCTAGAATGAACAGGCCAACATTCCTAAACAGAAATAGGTCTCTATATTTTCTCAAATAAACATTATCCAGAAAAGTAAATGAAAAAAGAGGGAAGGGAATACGGCTCATACTTACAATTCAATTCTACTGTCGGTGCCCATTTTCAACTTGAATTAAATTTTCAGGGCAGAAAAATGGAAGGGGAGACAAAAATTATGGAAATATGGCATGGTATATTAGTTATATCAGAAATAATGAGTGATTAGATCTGAGCTGTTGAGGAAAGTTAAAGGACAAAGTTGTTCACAAAGGGAAGTGTCTTCAAACCAAATTTTTGAGGCCTTGTTGAATGGTATTACACAAGGTATTCAATACAAGTAAATGTGCTTAATGGTGAAGTCTCAGGTGGAAGTGTGAGAACACTGTAAGGAAATCATAAGTAAAAATAGTGTAAGTAAAACTTCCAAATTTCAAAGAGATCCATTCTTTCAAAACTGAGAACTGAAAACACTGAAAAGGTGTCTGGTAGCTCACTGTAATTGTGTGGGGCTGAAAATAATTCCAAGTCAGCTGTAAAGAGGAAGAAGAGATCCATATGCCTGTGACAGGTGGACACATCAGTCAAGTCTACTGTTTTGGTAGCAAGTGAAGTTGCAGCAGTGATGCTCATTGTGCCTCTCAAATGCTGCCAAAAGCACTCTAGTCCTAGCTCAGCCTGCCGTGTTCTAAAGGGGTCTTCAGGTAGGAAGGAAAGAATCTTAAGCACGAATGCATTGCTCTGGCCAGCAGACATCTCATGGTGACTGAAGGTGTTAGTGACTACATTCACGGCCATCCTGCTGCCTGTCAGGGTACCAAACATCACCTGCAGCACAGATTTCTGGACTGGGAATTTAGAAGCCATACTGGCTTTCAATTTAAAACTAAACTAAATGAAGCTGCTGCCTGTGAAAATGGCTAAGACAAAAAACCCCACATTCTGAAAGGTGGCAACAAAGAACTTGTAAAATTTCAAGGCCTTATTTGTTTGAGGTTTGCTGTTGTTGGAGTTGATTTTTTTGGGGCTTTTTGTCAGTATTAGAAAAGAAAGCATGTACAAGACCTAATTCCTTTTTGTTCTACTTCTTATAACTGTTTGCACTGGCACTGTTCTTGTTACCTGAAAGCCCAGCCCTAACAAGACTCCACACAGAAGATGGTTACAAAAATGACTCCAAAGGTGGCAGTATCCTTTAGGCAGCAGGGAGTTGAGGTAATGCTGACACCTTCCTTGCACCTGGCTCACATGTCAGTGATTAGGGAAGCCTGGGACAGTGTTTCTTATTAGGTTTCTGTAATATGATGCACACACAGATAAGTAAGCCACTCTTTTTGTTGGAGTTTTTTTGTTTTGTTTTGTGTCTACATCTGTTCTGAGAAAGGAAGATGGAAATCTAGGAGAGTCTGGTGGGGTTTCTCCATTTTTAGGGTCAGAGACAAAGAGAAGACTTTGATGGCTACAGGGACACAATGACCAAGAGCACTCAGAGGTACTTCTGTAAGCAGTTGTTCCACAATGTACTGCCTTAGAGTGAGTCTCTGACAAAATCTGCTTACTGATAAAATGCAGTCTTCTGCATGTCTTGAAAATGAGGATCAGAGGATTAGGGAAATGATGATGGAAACAAGGATAGAGTTTGGATGGAGATGTGTAGATATTATGAAGGAAAGGGAAGAGCAGCTGCATAGGCTGCTTTCAATTTGCCCAACAAGAACATCTAGAGCATGAACTGTTTAATAAGGAGGGTGATGGTCCAAGAAAGAGGAACAAATCAACCAGTGGAGTAGGTTGATCTTGAAACACAGACAACCACAAAACCAAACAAATTAAAAGGAGGCAGTGGTGGAGGGCAGAAGACATGTTGCATGTGAAATGGCATGGAATTCCCATCAAAGGTCAAAAGTTATGTTGAATTTGTGAAGAGAAAATATTGACAGTTCATGTGAGAGCTCAGCAGTCTAGTGACAAAGGACAGCTTGGCTGAGGAAGGAGATTTCTGGAGGCTTATTATAAGGGGCTGTTGCTCCTAACATGAAAGCCCAAAGAGCAGCAAAATCTGAGAAAGTCTTTGAACTAGAGGGTTCAGTGGAGGGCCATGAAGATGATTAGAGGGCTGGAATACCTCTGCTATGAAGACAGCCTAAGAGATACAGGGTTCTTCAGCCTGGAGAAGATAAGGCTCCTGTGAGACTTCACAGCACCTTCCAGTACCAAAAGGGGACCCAAAAGGAATCTGGAATCAGAAGTGTTCAAGGCCAGGTTGGATGGTGCTTTGAGCAACCTGGTCTAGTGGAAAGTGTCCCATGTGACAGGGGAATTGGAACTATGTGACCTTTAAGATCACTTCCAACTCAAACCATTTTATTAAAAAGAAATGTCTATGAAATTTTAGAGGTGGACATGGATCACACTAGAAATGTAAGCAAAAATTTCAGTAAATGGAGCATGAGAATCTTCACAGGCTTCTTCTGCTGGGCTGTTACAATGGCTCAGATGTCCATGGTTGACCTGAAAGAGTAAAGGAGACCCCATTGAAACGTGGGGAGAGTGAATGTGTGTATGTGTGTTTAGAAGAGTTTTCATGCAGGGAAACTCTGCCTGGGTGAGAATTTTGGTGCCTATAAATGGAAGCATATCCTGGTGTCGTAGGTTTGAGTTTGCCAGCTCAAACCAAGACACTTGGAGACACTAGGATGGACAGCATGGTTTGATAAAGTTTGTGATGTGATGTGCAGGTTTCAGATATGGGTGTTGGGCAGGTGGTAACACAATCCATGCTGACCAACAGATGTGGTAACAATGGGGATCTGGTAGAGTTCAAGAGATCTGTATTTTATGCCATGCTGAGCATCATCCCTGTGCAATACACAGCAGTAATCTCGAGGCTATCTGTTGTCCCTGCTTCCTATAATTCTCTATCATGATAAGTCAGCAGGCACTCTGGCTTCTGCTTTTGCAGATGAAAAATCAATCTGTTACTGCAGTTTCATTCTCTGAAAACTGTTCTGCAGATGTGATCACCTCTCTTAAAAACCATAGGCTCTCATCCTTTCTATAAAAGAAGTAACTGTCTCCTCCTTTGTCATGTTCCTGCTGCCTGCATAGGGTGGTGTTTTGGGGCTGGCCAGAAATGCTATTCCAGTGTTTGAATACATCTAGAAGATTTGCTGACTCATAAATAATAGGTTTGTTAGTGTAATTTCTTCCTTCTGACACTTAAAACACAAGCTTGAACTCTTCAGTCAGTTCTTAACAACACTGATGTCAAATTTCTGTATGTGGGATTGCCTGTGAATCACTGCTGACTCTTTTCAATTTATCTCAGTCTGTCCCTCTCTGTTATCCCAGGGAACAGGAGAATAAGGAAGAAGGGATAGTTGGGTAAAGCAAAACCAAGGATAATTCAAAACCTCTGTACATTTACTTGGCTTCTGCCAACTGTGTTCCTACTTCTCAGACCTAATTCTGCCTATCTGAAATAGGTGAAATAAGGGTTAAAAACTGCTTCTGTTCTGCAGTCACTGTTCAGGGCATCCCAGGAATGCTGGATCTCATTTATATTTGTACCACACCTGGCCACAAGTCTGTCATGGTCTGGTTAATGCTGCTAGATGGTACATGATAGACCCAACTGCTGGAGTGTGATACTCACACAATATATTTCTGCCCTTGAGATGGAGACAGTGTGGAAATGAAGGAAACTATACCTTCCCATAGTGCACCCTCATGTTTCTCTGATGTAAATGTAAAATATTTCCATATGGAAAATGCAACCTTGCAACTGAAATGAGACCTTAATTTAGAAAAACATTAGTTTCCAAGTTGCCCATGGGCAACCACTGGGTAAAAGTGTGAAAGTGGTACCACTTTCCATTTGACTGTGGATCTTGTGTGTATGATGGAGCTCAGCTCCTAGGAGGCTCCACACCCACTACCCTTTATTATTTTGGGATGTGGTGAGGGAAGGCTGGAGACTGGTGAGAGCCCACTGAACACAAAGGAACTCTCTCCGTCCTCCAGCTGGTGGCTGGCAATGCATTCCCACAGAAAAATTTTTAATTAGAAACCTTTTGCCTCAGTAGTGCTAAACTTACTTTCTGGCTTCAGTGAAGTTTCGCTTTCTTCTCTAATTATTTGTTATTTTCTTTCTTCAAACAGGTGCTAGATACACTCCCTTTTCATATGTCTAAATTGTATCTCATCAGCATGTGAGTAAGTTGCCTGTAAGGCACAGCCCAGTGCTATGCTGCCTTTTTAGTGTGGTAATTGGACTGATGAAACCTCGAGGAGTGTAGGGGAGGTTTTCTGTACCTGCCATAGCACATTCTTCTTAGATTAAACATTTACTGGAGAAAAGTGGAGCTACTGTTGCAGGAATCAGTACACCTGCTTCACTTAGCAAACTGCAGTCTGGGAGGACCTGGCAAGTGCCACCCCTTGACAAGAACCAGGAACCACACAACCATATTGAAACCCTTGGATATCTGTGACACCAGCACAGCTTCTTTATGGATTTTTGCTGTTGGCTTTACTGAAGTTACAAAGTGCAGGGATTCCTCTGGCATGCAGATCTAATTAAACAGAAATGTAGAAAAAGAATGAACAAAGCCTCTTTCCCCTGAAATCTAACAGTCCAAAGCATGCCATGTAATTAAAGCATGCCATGTAATTAAATGTTTAGAAAGCCTTAAATGGAAAGGATGAAGGATGGAAATCACTGTCACACTTGCAATCTGTGTTTCAGGCCACATAGGATAGAAATCTAGGGAAAAAACCTGGACTATGCACATTTAGTTTCTTCATTTTGATAGAAAATTTGCAGGTACCAGGTGTTCACATAGGAAAAGGCAATGTTATTGATACACCTGGGAACTTTATGTTATATTTTTTTCTTAAAGTCTAGTATTTATGGGAATTAATTGCAACACGTATTGGACAACAGTTCATAAATAATCAGAATTGTACATTCAGGTATTACCAGGCATCTGCATATGGGCAGAAACTGCAGCTAATTGACTACTGTCCCTCCCCAAACAGTGGAACTGCTTTATATAATAAAAAAGGAAAATTAAATCCTCTGTCTAGGAAAATGTTTTCTTTCTTTCTTTTTTTTTTTTTTTTAATGGTTAAAATTACAAGAGAGAAAATAAGAGATCCTGTCATTGCCTCATATACAAACATACAGAAGCTTCTGGCAGCTTAGTAATTGATGCAATGTTTATTCTTTGAACAAACTACTTTTAAATTGTTTGTTAAGCCATAGTTACAATGCACATGAGCTTCAGGGAAAATCAGAATGGCTGCAGCACCTGTTCAGATTAGGAGGTACTGAATTGTGCCTATTGCCCTGCACAGCACACAGCTCACATGAGTGCCTCACCTTGTGCTTGCACATTGCACAACACAGGCAGGAGTAATGACGTGACAATTTTGAGATCACTGCAATGTTTAAATTTAAGGTGATCTGCAGCATTACCTGCTGAAACCTGTGAATGCTGTGTCCCTCCAGGTGCTACAGGCCAAACCCTGGGGGTGAAGTGTATATTCAAATGGTATCTGAGACACTCCTTGGCCGGCCACATTGATGGCAATGGCTCACTCATGGTACTGAACATGGACCTGTTGCTTGTCTTTCCAAGACCTCTTCACAATTTAAGCTGTACGTTATAAAGCTGGAAGAGCTATCCCAGACAGATTCTCAGCAAGGCACACTAACACTGGATAATGGTGAGGGTTTTTATCAGAAAAAATATGTTCTTCAGGAGAACACTAATTACTTTGGAAATAAGAGAGTATTTTCTTCCAGAGTTTCCACCGACTCAGAGAAATCCTTGTCTCTGTGCTGTTGTTTTCAGCTAGTGCTCCCAGTTCTTCTCTGCTAAACATGTCTCCTCTACACTTCTTGCCACTCAAGGGACCACCTGTGTAGCAGCAATTCCTTGTGTTGCAGTCACTATAGGACAGTGGCAGTGCCATGCCCCAGCTGTGACAGGATCACTCCCCATCTGCAGGCTTTTTCCCAATGGTTTGTTTTCATGTGGAGAGGTATGCTATATTTTTCCTCTGCAGAAGACAAGAACCTGTGTGTGGGCTGCTGTGTGTGTCCCAGCAGAGCAGGTGGCAGGTGGTAACTTGTTTATCTGCAAGAGAGAGAACTGCTCCTGAGTTTTCCCTGCCTACCCCAGCTACACCTAGGCAGGGGCTTGCCTGTGGAAACAGGGTGAGAGTTAGGCCTTTGAGAACAGGAGGCTGACAGAAGAGTGAGGTTGAGTGGGCAAGGATGAGTCCAGGCTGTGGTCAGGCACTTTGGGATGTGCAGAGCTGCGAGAATTTATGGGAGAGATGAAAAGGGGGGATTGAGAAGTTGTGTGTTGCTTTGGGTAGACCAGTGTAGAGAGACTACAGGGAAACAGAGGACAGGAAACCTCATTGGTCTACAAAAAAATTTCCAGCCAAGCCCCAGACTGCCCCTGCTGCTCCATTTCCTCCTCTGTGTTTGGAAGAAGGCATGAACATATCACAACTGCCTCCCAGTCTCCTGCACCCACCCACACAGGCTGCCACAGCTCTCTGGTCACCTCTGCCAGGCCAGCAGTGAGACACAGAAGTCTTGTCCACCCTTGGGCTGCCCCTGCTGCTGTTTGCCATTCAAACATGGGGAAGAGCTGCAGCCTCCAGGTTCTTTTAGGAATGGACACATGCTTATATCCTGTACTCAGCTGTCCACTACAGTTGGAGTTTCCCAGAGCAGAAGATTTATCCCTGCTACCCCCCTGTTCTGCTTAGGAAGGAAAATAAGGACCCAGCTTTATTTCTGAGGCCATTATCAGAGTATAATGTTTTCCTCACTGATAGCAGTGGCCAAGAAATTATAGTTGCCATTGTAATCAGCGGGAGTTGGAGATGCTCAGCACTTCTCCAGATGGACCCTGAGGAGTGGGATGCCTAACTAGAGGGTCTGGAAGTTAAACATCTGAACCTGAGCTCATCACCCTAGCCACTTTTATACATTAGATAAAGCTCTCATTTCACATGTTTTCCTCTGGCACAGGAGACCAGCATGGTTCAGCTGTTAGGTGATTTGTGGTGCAGCCAGTGAGTCAAAATCTTCCAGAGGTGAAGAATTTGACAAAATTTTCTTCTGATCTTTCATCCATCTGACAAACTACCTTTGCAGGGAAGGCCAGCTCACAGTCAGGTGCTCAGGAGTACACTGCATTAAATTGCTTCTGCTATTTACTGTCCTGCTGATTGATGGCAGAGAAAATGGATGGTGACTTCTGCTTTGGTTTCCTCAGTTGCCCAACACCCTGTCAGTTCTTTTAGATTATAGGAGCTGGGGGTTTTGATGTTGCAACTCAAGGCTTCTGTGGGTTTGGTTTGTTCTATGGTTTTAACTCTTCTGAGAAAGGCCTCAATGAGTTTCCACCCAGACTACAAGAGCCAGGATTTCTTCAGTAACCCTCCTCTCTGATGAGAAAATGCTCTCCACAAGTCCTGCCTCTTCAGGCAGGAAAGACAATAGGTTTGCTTGGTAATATCTGAATGTTTATCAGGTATTCTAAGTTCATTAAATGAAATGGAATGGGGCTTTTAGCAGTATTATTAGCAAGATGGATATAATTTAAGAGAGTAGGAGAGTGCTTCATTTCCTACCTTTAGCAATAAACTGAAAATAAAATGTAAATGTCAAGTGGTAATGTAGCACTGTGCTTAGCAACCAGATGATCAAATGTTAGGAAAATGCCAACAGCAGTAAGCCAGAGCTGCATGCTTTTGTGTTTGTGTGCAAGTAAATAATCTTCCCCAACCAGGACCTAAATGTTGGCAAAGGTTATTTTGTTCTCTTTAACTTCTCCATTTGAGTCTTAATTACTTTAACAAGATTAAAATATATCATAGTGATAATATAACTTTGACAGAAGGGCAGGTCAGAAATCCCCAGATACAACAATATGCCTTAATATTAGCATGGCAATCAAAGTGATATTAGGCTAGATAGAAATGTGACAGACTTTTTAGACACTTCACAAGGCTGAAGTTGGTATGAAGATGGTATATCTGATAAATATGACATTATAAGCAGTGCCCTTAGGCTTTGAGATGAAGATCACCTATGTTTGTGGGGATTTAGATCAAAAAGGATGTAAAGGGACAGCCTCACACCTTAGGATGTTTGTGAGCCCTTCATGTCCATTGGAAAATCTTGAGGCACTCCTAGGCTTTGGGGAAAGTTTGTTTGGCCCATCATGAGGAAGCAAGGGGATTATTTCACAAGCTAGCCAAGCTTTAGTTCTAGGTATTAGTATAGACTCACTATCACTATTTCCCTTTCTTCATGTTTTCCTGACTATACCATATTACATTTATTTCCTTTCTCAAATATATGTAGAGTGTTATGAGTCCTTGCTCTTTTGCTTTTGGAATTTTTTCTTTTTTTTCTTTTTTTTTTTTTTTTTTTTTTAATCTGTATTAATTCAGACCTGCTAGGGCATTACATATTTTTTTGTTGCTTTTCACTGAACTACTTGTATTTTATCAATATCTTATTGAAAATAAACTACCAGGTCATACTGTGGTATCTTCTTTCATGAGAGCAGTAACTATTTATTGCTCCTAGCCCTAGACAAGCTGCATTTTATAAAGCAAAGAGATGCTTCTTCCCCCTTCAAGCCATTTCAAGCAGCCTGCAAACACCAAAGGACTAAGCTCCTCCACAAGAAAGCTCTACCTGTAGCATCATGTCTAGGTTTTATCCATGAACATGCAGGTAGACATGGTGCTATGAAACCATAAACATCTATGGGAAACTCTAGTGTAAAAGGACCCCAAGCTTTTTTCCCAGAAAGCACAGAGATTTTTTGAAAACCTGTTATAAACATAACACAGGTGGAGTGCCAGCTGCTGCACTGCTTCCCAGTGCAACCACTCACTGGTTTGATGGGTTTAGAGGCTCACAGAGAGGGCCTGGACGAATACAGTGTCCTGTATTTAGGTCTTTGTAAGTGCGGGATGGATTAAATTTTACTCAGAACTCTCTGCCTCGCCCTGCCCCTCTTCCTGTAATGATTTTCTTCATCTGGGGTTGGAAAGCTTTGTTCACCTGAGAGCGATAACCCTGTTCTCCCACTGTCCTGCCTGCTTTGGATCTCAGCCCATGCACTGCCTGCTTCCTTCCCATTTCAATCCTCTTCCTCAAAGGAAAGGCCAGGGATGCAGGCACTGTTTTATGCTGCTATTCATCACTAAAATAAAAGACAATGCTCTCCCTGACTTCACTGAGAGCAGAAATTTGAGTTACTTTAGGGCTGGTATTTTAATTTTTTTTTAAGAAGATATATGATTGAATATAGTGTCCTCTGTGTTCTCTTTATATACAGTTGGTTCCAAGTGAAGGTCTGTGTTGCCAAAGTACAGGAATCATCAGTTAACACTAAAGGAAGCCTCAGACCAGGAGTACCTACCATCTTTTTTTGAAGTGTCATCTCTCCTGTGCCTATGCTGAAAGCTGCACTGTTTGGTAATGACTAGATCTAGGCTGAGGCTGGATTATTCCTCTTGTGAGAAATTCCAGGGGTTCCCAAACACATTATTGCTTACAAAACTGACTAGACTAGACTAGAAGAAAAAGTTCTATTTCTGTGGAAAAAAAAAATTGAAAGCAATCAAAAGGAAACAAAAATGAAACTGTTCTGATTTTCATGTCTGTCTTAAAAGTTTTGAAAGTCCAAATTGTAAAAGCTCAGAAAAGTTTTACAAGTCCTTTTCTAAATGAAAAAAGCATATACTAAAAAAAAAAAAAAAGTGCAAATACTGCTTCTAAAGACAGTATTTACATTCCAATTTACTCTCAAAACAAATCTGCCTTTCCTTTTAAAGAACATTTCCCTAAGAAAAATCTCTTGCAAAGTAAGCCGGTGGTGCCTCATAGCTCACTTTTCCCACCTGAGTTTTGGTTTGCTGAGCTGCTTTAAAGCCTTCTGGGGTGCAAAATCACCTAGAAATACCTTGCACACAGACTACCACATGGCATATATATGGACTTCCCTTTCTAAGTCAGTGTCATGAAACCCTCAGTAGGGATTTCGCAGGCTGAAGGCTGCTGGCACAGCTGGCTCCAGGCTGTGGAAATGCTGCACTTGCAGTGCAGGCAGCGACAGCAGTGGAGAAGCAGTGTATGGGCTTGCTTGCTAGAAAACAGAGAGGGATTGGTTTTTAATGAATGCTATTATTAAAAATATCAGACTTTTAGAGAAAAAGTCATTTATGAAGTAGTTTAATTAATTCCATTGAGTCAGTGAAGGAAGAATAACTATGGCTACCTTTTTCTGCTGTGGTTCTTTAAGACCAGAGCACCAGCAACAGAAGACTGGTAAAATTCTGTTTTCCTGTATTGACTTCCATTTAAACTTTTTGCATCCATGTGTGTATGGCCAGACTTCACGAACGCAGATTTGGGCAGGGCTCTCCCCACGTGGGTGTGCCCTTCCAGCCTGCACAGTG
>JAWWEV010000115.1:71526621-71555847 GCA_035583235.1 Hafferia zeledoni
ACTTCTGGGTTTTGTGGGTTAAAACCAATTTCTCTTTGTGCCATTGCATTTATTGTAATATTGTTATTAAATTGTAATTCTGACTTATAATCTCTTGTGTTGGGTTCATTTCTCCTGCTGGTTTACCTTTAAACCAGCACAACGAAATAGAAAAGCTATACGGCTAAATATCAAAAAATGTGACTCTTTTCTGTTGGTTCCTTTGATTAGACTGATTTGGAGTCCAGCAGTAATGGACTCCTCTGCTGGCACCCACTCAAAGGTGGACAAGCTCACAGGGAAGGAGGGAAATGAAAGGGAGTTTCCAGGATTAGAGCTGAAGGCAATTCTATAGCCAATGGCTTACAAAGAAGTGGATTCTTCTACAGAAAGTGAAATATTTATCAAAGTGCAAAAACTTTAGCATTTACCTACTCTGATCTTCCAGCTACCATCAGCCCTCCACCTTCTTTAATTCCCATTTTGAATCAATATATTATAGCTCAGTAATTTTTAAAAAACTTTGAGTTATAGAGAAGCTACCAGAAAACCTACTCCAGTATCTGACAGCATGTAAAATTAAAACCTTGCACCTTTTTATTTTGTCTACTCTTGGGTTCCTGACTGTTACACCCAATGGCTCTGCACCTCTAGTCTTATTCTGTATAGTCGGTATTTACAGACAAATATATACGTATGTAGTTAGCTGGAACTTGATAAAGATACAGAACTCTGGATATGGATATCCTTGTTTAAAGTATATTTTCCAGTTACTTAGTTGTATTAACCTCTATTAACCTCTTCCACAATTGTGGGCATTACAATTAGACAAGATTCTCTGATAGCACTCACAAAACCCATTAAAAACACAGAGGAAAATACCATCTTTGATATCAACCTAAACTCCTCAGTTGCTCAGCATGGGATTGTGCTGTCTTCTCCAGCTGGTTGCCTTGGAGATCCAGCTCCACTGATACCTCCTGGCAATGCCCAATTTCTTATCAAAACTGCACTTTCCTAGAAGAGAGATTTCAGGCTATGAATCTGGCCTGAAGTCTTTATTTCTAGATCTTGGACTTCAAGTTTTTTGTACCTTAAAGTTCAGTTTTCAAAATCTCCCTGTTCTTGTTCCCTGTTCCCCCAATTGCTCCCTTTCTCTGTTCTTCAGGTTACTTGCATACTTGGGTCAGTATCAGTTTTTATACCTCCATTTCACTGCTAAAAATTTTGCAGAATAATTATCTTTGTGAACCTGTTAGAAACCTCCCTTTTCATTTGTCATATCTTGCTTATAGAAGCTGCACTTGTGATTTTTAGTCTGGTGTTCCATGTGCAGTGTTTTTTCCTCTAATTTTTTACTACACAGTAATTTTTTGCTATGTATTTACTACATTTTTACTGTGCTAGAATACCTTACTTTTATTTGAAGTTCTCATATAAGTGCTATCAATTTAACAACCAAATTTGTAATGTCACAAAAAGGTCATCAAATTTATTGGGCAAAATTGATTTTCCACAGATCTGGCATTAGTTGTCTCATCTACTTTTAAATCCTAGTAACTGTCTCTCCTTTCAGGTTGTCAGTTATCTTGACTAGGATTGTTGCCCAGCTGATACATTATTTGTTTATTTCAATTTCTTTTAGAAAGTCTTGCCACAATATTAGAACTCTTTCCAAGATTTGGAACTTCTCTAATATTCAATGAGCTACTGAACATTGACATGTTGTCTGACTTGTATAATTCCTTGATCAACACTTTTTGATATTAGGATACAATATTTCAGGATTAGAGTTTTTTTAAAAAAAATTAAACTTTGTTTAGATTTAACTATTTATCATCCTTCTCAGTTACAGATCAAATAAAAAGCTTCTTCCCAGGCTCTGATTTAACTATACCTTTTGGCTTCTTTTTGTAAATTGAAACTCAGTAAGGAACTTTTGTACTGTACCTTCCTAAATAAGATACAAAACTGTTCTAAACCCAAAATAGAATATGGAACTGTAAGTCAAATAAAGCTATATGAATAGAAGATATGAACTGAATCTTTGTATAAACCCATAGAGGAATAATGAGAATCCAGAAGTTCTGTACCTTCAAACTCATCTGGTAGAAATCTGCTTGTATATCACTAAAAAGACTTAAATGAAGCATTATATGTCAGAAAGGTGTTCATCAAGTCAGTGGAATTACAGAATACCCAAGGTGCTTAATAACAAATGTGGATTAAGGCAGAGAAATTCTTTGCTGTGAGATACTGTTTGCAGTGAGAGAGAGAGAGAGAGAAGTGACAGCAGGAGAGAAGGGTGGAAGAGTTTGCACTTGAGTTTAGAAGCTGAAGTGTTCCCTGCCTGGAAGGGAGAGATCTCCTGGGGAACCTACCCAGCAATGATAGGCAGGAGTGAGAAGAGATAAGGAGATGCTCCAACCTCGTGCTTGACTTCCCACTGAGAAGCAGGTGATGTGAACAACCGAGTTTGCAAAGAAAAGTGAATGTTGGTTTTGCAAGCACTAAGAAGCCCTCAGGGTGCATTGCAGCCTGCAGTTCTTTGTATCAGTGAGGCAGGAACTGTGCTAATGCCATGTATCCATTGTGATAAACACACATATCTAAAAATTAAATCACGCAGCACTTAGAGGCAATTATGTCACTCTGCACGTATCTTTCCCAAGCCCTCTGATATGCTTCTTGCAGGTCAGATGTGTAATGTAGAGGAATAAATAGGTGGCTTGCTGTCTTCTTCATTTTCCTCACCCAGGCAACCAAACAGAGAACTTGGTAGAAGCCTCATTTTCCAAAGTAGTTTTCTGTTTGCTACCCAGGAAAAGCATACTAGTAGAATAAAATTCCTGCAGCCTAAGGTAAATTTGCTTTTATAATAAAAATGATTTTACAAAGAAATTTAGAAAATGGGAAATTAGAATCCTCCTGAAAACCATCCCTTTCTTCCTCTTGCCCCAGATAACATTTGAATGTATTGACCAATTCCAACCTTGCCTGACAGAGATTTAAGGAATTAGGCTCCTACTGACTTTGTCAAAAGAGATGCTGTGAGGAACTACTCCAAGTCTGATGCAAGCTGCAGCACATGCATGATTCTTAGCCATCAGAGACTCCACACTGTTGCTTACTTTCAGGATGTGAAACACAGGACATCAGGTTTCCATGTAGCTCACAGAACAGCTGCCTGTTGCTTTCTTTGTTTATTCCAAAGGCCTCTAATTATTAATAAAAAACATTAATGATGGAACAATTTGCTGTTTGTACATTTATTTACAGGATTAGCTGGACCTGAACAGAAAATGGTACTGAATCTTTTTCATTAAATCAGAAATTATATTAATAAGGACATCTGAAAGTGTGCAGTTCAGTTTCTCTGTAAACATTTTTGGTGTTTGTTGATGTTATGCCATAGCACTCTAGCCTGAAATGCTCTTGGGAAGGTGCATTTGTCACTCACCTGGTCTCTTAATAACCTTTTCTGTGTGGGAGGGTTGGATTTACTTAACAAAAGCTAAGTTACCATCTGCAAGATTTCAGCAAAAAATGCTGTTCTGTGGTGTTACAAACATGTTACAGTCTCTTTTTTAGGACCATTTGCATCCCCAAAATGATGAAAAGAAAAAGGAGTTCCGACCACATGTACCACAGTCCCAAACACCCTCATGAAGACAAGTTGATTCAGTTTGTTTTCTAGGGCAAATGTTTATCTAGGTTTATTTCTTCCATTACATTGAAACTCTGATTTGTAATGCATATTAATGGAACAGCTGTAGAAGTCATGTGAGCAAGCCCTTTGTCCAGATGCATTGTTAAAATGACAGCAATGTTACCTGGACACCTTTTTAGAGGCAGTGAATTGGTGTGAATTACCAATATCACATGCACACCTCCTGTCTCCAGTTGTGAATATGAGGGAAAAGAGAGGGCTGCAGGAACCCTTCACATGGGCTGTGCCTCTCTTAGGGCTGAGCCCAAGCCTACTGTAATGTTGCACCTGCCACAGATGCTGCCTCATTGGAATAGCATTGTCTTCTGTCACACGGCATTCATTGCATCTCCAGCATTACTGAGGTTCATATGCAAATGACTACATTAGTTAAACAAGAGCTCCATTAAAAGTATTTTCTTGCTGTGTATAACTTATTTAAGGGAAAGTGACATTTCTTTTAATTTTGATGTAACAGCTGTGCTTAAACCCTGGGGTACATTGCTCCTAATTTACTAAAACTTTTGTGTATGCCTAATGTATTCTTTCAAGGATAGCTTTTTCAAAGTGTAAAAGTCAGCTTAGTTACCATCAAAGCAGTAAAATCCAGTATTTCAATGTTCCTGTTAAGACTTTATTAAGTCATTAATTGAGCTAGTGCCAGCAGGGTATCCTTGCAAATTTAAAGAACAAAGGCAGTTATTTTGTAATACGCACGTTCTAGAACATTTAAATTATTGACCAGGTATGTAAATAATTGATAGCTCACAAACATATCACTGTAAGAGCCCTGGAAAGCATCTCATTCATTTGCCAGGATGATGATGGGGTCAGGACTTCTGTAGCGAATAATGATTCATTCTTTCCTTCCTCACTTGAATGCCATTATCCTGCTCAGCTGCGTGAACAATACGTTTAGGCTCGAACCAAGGAATAAACCCTTGACGCATGCACTAAGTATGAGGAACATTATGTAAAGGTGCCTTTTAGTGATAAACACGTGAGACTGTTTTCATTTCACTCCTGTCCCCAAGATAAAGTGGCCTTGAAAATGAGGAAGCCCTGTGAATTTCTCAAAGTACAAGCAGGCAGAAGGAAAACAACTGTGTCTGTTATGGAGAACTGACTCTTACATGTCACCCTCTTGCTGCCACAGCTTTGTGTTGTGCCTCCTGCAGACCTGGCACCTCTGTCCTGTCACGGCCATCTCAGTCAGGACTCCACATAGGGGAATGCCACGCCTGCTTGGGACAGCATAGAGACATCAGCTCATGAGAGAGAGGTGTGGGAACCTGCCCCATATACAACCGGTGTGGAGTATGGGAACTGAGGTGTTTTGGACTGTGGATTGCAAACAACAGTGCAGCCACTTTTGGAGAGCTCTAATGCCAGGCTCTCCCTCCTATCAAGAAACACCAAACCACTGGTGGCATGAGAGCAAGCAGTGGTCCTTAGGCAGCACCCCACAAAGGCAGGTTGAATTCCCATCCTCCCACTACGTCCTTGGCACAAGTGCTTGCCAGGGCTGTGTTTGGATCAGCTTTGGAGCCAGAGGAGGGAATTAATGTGGCTGTGACCCAGCTGGTGCACAGGGTGGTGCCTTCTGAGGTCCCACTGCCCCAAATGTGGTGCAGGCAGTAGTATCAACGAGCTACAGATCCACAGCATTACATATGGGCAAAATCAATGCTGCACAATTTAGAAACATTCAAATATTTGTGAAGTTGACTGGCAGGGTGTAATATCCAAAAGCAGATAGGTCACATGAAAGGCAGAAGTCCTCTGTTCAGCCTCCTGAGTGGGCAATTTATCCCTTTACCTAATAGCTCATGGATGCTGTTGGAGTCATGGCTGCATAAATATTAAAACCTTTTTTTAAAGTCAGTTTATATCATAAGTTGCTTAGATTGGTGCTTGTCCTCCCCCAGATTTTGCCACAGTCTTGCTGACCCTTTTTTTCATATACCTGTTTTAGCTTGATACATAAGAAGAAGGGGGCCATGGAAACATGAGAAGTGGTGGGTGACCTAGAAGAAGAGATGCAAGAGCATGATGAAAGGTGACCTGAGCTCACTCTGGGCAGTGGAGTGCTCCAGCAAAGGGTGAGAAGAGCAAGGAAAGGGCAGTGGGAAGCCCAGAGGAGAGAACACCAAATGAGGTTAGAAAGCCTTATTTAGAAGGAAGATACAGCGTGTCCTTCCTTGCCAAATGAGAAAGAGGAACAATTTAAAAGTCAGGAACAGCATGAAAAAGTGAATTATAAATAAAGAGCCTGAACCTGGTGGTAAGGAGACAGTATCTGAGGGGACCAACAGCTGCAGCAGCCTGAGGCAGGGTGAAGGAGCCTCACCATCCACCTTCCTCCTGGGTCAGATTTTCTCAGCATTGCTTATTACCTTGTTAAAACTCTCCAGATTGACTTTCCCTTTGTCCTTTAAGTGCAACACTCCAAAAGGGACTTAATAGAGTACGTTAGGGCTGAAAAGAATGATATTGTGTCTCCTCCTGTTTCTCACAAACAGCATCTCTCTTAGTGTGCCCTAAGCTGACACAGCTTCGTGCTGCTGACACATAACAAAGTTTGGACCCGTTTTACAGCCCAGACCTTTTGAGAGTCATGTGCTCCTTGTTTTGTACTTAATTTTTCTCTCCTGCAGTATAGCATTAGCACTTGTCACTTGCTGAATTTCTTCATAGTGATTTTATACCCTCCCTTCAAGCTATTATCAATCACTTTGAGCTCTAACCCTGACCTCCAAAGCATTTACAACTTACAGTTTGGTGTTATCCATTCCATGTACCATCACTTAGTTGTTAACGAAAACACTGAGTGAAAGAAAAGAGATAACATCAGGTCTCTGCCTGACAGTCTCACTCCCCATCTTGACGGTGACTCACCAATAACTCCTGTGCTAAAAGCAGGTTCTCTACTCCTTGTGCCCATACCTGAGGCTGGTTACAGCTAGACCATGTTGCTGAAGCTTGTTTATGAGGATGTCATGTGAGATGATTGTAAGTCACGTATAGTTTCCCCCTCAGCAACAAGGACAGTTACCCTGTCAGAAAATGACACTAGATTCATCTGGCATAAGTTTTTGTCAAAACAGAAGCTGTTTGCTTGATTCCTTTGTCATCCTGTGGGTAGATGAGGACTGATTGTTCCCTTGTTTTCCTGAGACATTGGTCAGTCTGTTCTGGCATTCCCATGTCCTCCTTCATATCAAATTTGCCTTCTGCAGACCTCTCCTCCGTTCCACACGGTATTGAAAATATTTGATAATGATCTGAGGTTTTGTTGGCATGATATATTATAATGATTTATGCTCATGCACAACCACCCACCTGGTGAGAAGCTGGGTGATGTCTCAGCCAGAGATTCAGAGTTTCAACAACTGCCAGATCTTCCCCAGCTCCACGAAGGTCAGTGATTGCTCAGAGTAAATAATCAAGTAGTAGAGGAGAAATAACTTCAGGCAGATGGATGTGAGAAACAGAGAGGGGAGAATTGGGCCTCTTAATGAAAGCAGTGTTTTTGACAAGCTGACAGTAGCATGGTATATAGGAAAACAATTAAAAAACCTGTTGTTGTTAGAAGGTGAGCCTTTCTGGTAATTTTTGTTTTTGCTGACTGCTTTTTGCAGGCACAAAAAAGTATGATTTAAGCCTTCCTTTTCCAGAGATGTTTTCATTTGGGAAGACTCTGAACTGTGCTGTTCTTTAGGAGGTTATTTTCTCAGTCCTGATGACAGATGATATTCAAAAATTCCTCAAGGTCAGGGAAACTGATGGACTTTGTGTTCCCTCTGAGCTTCTGATTCCTCCTAGACTTAGGTATTCAGCTGGGGGTGGATACGACTGCCAAAGTATCAGAAGGGAAGATAACAATATACTTAGAATGTTTAGAGACTGAGATAATACATTTGAAGCCAGATAGCTCTCCTAAGCTTCTGAAGATCTTTTCTTAATTAGAAGTGCTCTAGAGTATAAATCCTACATATTTCCAGAAAATGGGAAAATAGATGCAATTTAATGTGTGTATCTGAACATCACCTGGCTATGTCTAAGCCAGGCACCCTAAGCTTTATTTACATCAATGGAGAGAAACGGGCCCCTCAAGAAGGTAATTCATCAGACCTGCTTAATTTATACAATTTTGTGAGTCATTCTCTTGAGGTATCTGTAGCTCTCTACTAAGTATAAAGGGAGATTAGGATGATGTGGATAACTTCAAGATATGCACATTAGATAAAACAACTAACAGCTCATGAAGCATAGCTGGACTTATTTTAAGACATAGTAAGAGGTTTGAGGCTATTTCAGTCTTTGTTTTAAAAAAATAAAGTACCTAGAGTAATAGAAGAGCTCATGAAAGCAAGTTATTATGCTTTAGCTGCAGGCTGCTGAGCCCAGGATTCAGGAGTATTCAAATTTCATTCCTCTGAAAGGCAAACTAATTACCATTGTCAATTTTAGTGTTATAAAGCTTCAAGCAAATACAAAAGCATTCAAAGATCAGACATTTATGCTTTGCATTCAGTACAGAAGTAGCTGAACATTTGTTTTCTTAATCTTTTATGTCTACTTTATTGTCATATATTGTTTGACAATCAGGAAATAACACAATGTTTTAATCAACAGTGTAAGATTGCATTAAAACTTGATGGCCCATAGCTTGATGGCAAAACTGAGTAATTAAAACTATGGTGTAAGTAGTAGTTGGAGGTAAGTTCTAGTAAGATTTCTTCTGCAAACAAGGAAACTTCCAGGACTTACTCACCCACGTCCAGGAACATAGAGGTGGAGAAGACACTGGTATTGCTTTCCTCTGTCCTGGGCTGTGTAGTGAGCCCACCAGACTTCCAAATAGTCGTGAATAATGTAGTGCAGCACTCCTTCCAAGGTGCAGCCCACACTGATGACATTAGGTGAGACTGTTGCCTAGCTTGCCATTCATGCTACCTGGTGGGCTGGTAGTCCTGTAACTGGGATAAACGACAGCAAGGATGCCATTATTGCTAAATATTGAAGCTGCTTCTGGTGAAAGGAGGGCAACTGCTCTGACCACCTCCACATAGATGCCACGAGTCTCTGAAAAGTTAATGGGAAGAATTTTATTACAACCAAGAAGAAAATCCATACTGAAACAACCTCATATGAGACAGGTTTCCTATGTGTCCTGGAGTCCTCTTCCTTCTCTCTCACTGACACAGGTCAGGTGTGAAAGATGACCTAATCTTCAGCTTTTCTGTTGTCTGATATAAAGAATGTTTTAAAATTCCTTCTAGAGTGTCTAGTTTGTAACATCTTCCAGCATATGTAATATAGTAAACCCCAGTGCTGGTACCTTAGAAAAGATTACCTTCCCAGAAACGTTTGTCATCCACACGTTTTCACCACACAGGTTTCTCCAGTTTGCCCTCTGTACGTAGTAGTTAGGAAAGAGAGTGTCATGGGAAGGAAGAGGGTCACACCACTTTCTCTCTGCTGGCTCTGCTTTTCATAATGCAATCATCTCACAGGTGTGGAGGTGTTTGAAAATGAAAGCTTTGAAACCAATGCCTATGTGGCAATGTCCTTTGAAGGAGTCAGGGAATGAGATGATGAGCACGACTCTCAGGGGACAGTGTGTGACAGAGCCCTGAAATTTGGCTGGATCTTAGGAAGAACTGAGAAGAGTGAGGCTGCACTGGAAATGTCCTGAATGCCTCACATCTCTGGGGCTGCATTTCCACCAGCAAATTGAAGAGAGTGCTTAGAGGTCTTCCTTTGTGAAATGTAATCATATTATTGATTAGAAAAGCTCTCACTGAAATGTCCCTAATCCCCCGATAGAATTGAATACACAATAATTTTTCTTCTGAAAAATGGCTTTTTAAAACCTTAAAGGTAAGACATGCTTAAGGTTTGTAGCACAGTGGCTGTAGTATCCTGCAAGTTCTTCCCCTCTCCTATAGGGAAGATTTTTGAAAGAGTTCATTTATTTCACAGAAACACAGAGTCACAGAATGGTTCAAGTTGGAAGGGACCTCTGGAGATCATCCAGTCCAACCCCGCTGCCAAGGCAGTGTCACCTACAGCAGGTGACTCAGGAACTCATCCAGATGGGTTTGGAGTGTCTCCAGAGACGGAGACTCCACAATCACCCTGTGCAGCCTGTTCCAGTGCTCTGCCACCTTCAGTGTGAAGAAGTTCTTCCTCATGTTGAGGTGGAACTTCTTGTGTTCTAGTTTATGGCCATTGCTTCTCATCCTGTCTCTGGGCACCACTGAAGAGTCTGGCACCATCCTCTTGACACCTCCCTTTGAGATTCTTATATGCATAAACTCTCAATATTGCCCAAACTAAACAAGCCCAGCTCCCTCAGTCTCTCTTCATAAGAGAGATGCTCCAGACCCCTGATCATCTTCTTGGCCCTCCTCTGTACAACTAATTCCAATTAGTTTTCAAAATTACTTAGACTTGGGTATGGGTCTCATGGATCATTAAGGGAAAAAATAAAATCCTGAGCAAAGTATGCTCTTGTTCATACAGTGTATTCTTCCATTTATATCTTCCTCATACAGAGTGAATTAAGTTCTTAGTGTTTCAAAAGGAATAATGTGATTGCAGTGGCAGTACTATGTCAGGCCAAAGGAAACCTGCAACCCACATCCCTTTTGTTGTTCAGTGTGGAATGATTAGGAGCACATATTTACCACTGCACTCAAACCCAACCATATGGTACTTGCTTTGGGAATTAGAAGAACTTTCTTCAAGAACTTTTAAGACATTTTTCTTTATCCAGAGATATAGTAAATTAATTTAGGTCCTACATGGTACTACTCAGTTGTCTTGCAAAAATGGAATTTTTCTGTGTTACAGCATAATAACTATTCTAAGTAGTAAAAAATAATGCAGTCCCTCTTCCTTTTTTCTTTGTGGGATGTAGTTTTTGCCCTCTGTCTGTCTGTCTGTCTGGATGCTGATAAATATGGAAGGAAGAATCACACCTCTCATCTTTGAGGCCTTTCTCTTAAAAATGTGGGGTCCTAGTATACTGCAGTAGAGCTTAATTGTTCTCTTCACATGTGCGCTAGAGATACTCCATAGAGAGTCTTCAGTTTCTGTATTTCAGACAGATGAGATAAAGTAATTCTGCACTGAAACTTACAGCACAGTTCACCCCATCAGTATTTAGCAGCAGAGGTGAGAAGCCCACACCTAACAAAAGATTGCCTTGGCTGCAATAGCATCTGTTTGTTCATTCATGTTGCTCCTTGTACAGAAAGATCATTCAGGAAAGAAAAAAAACCTGATTTATAACAAAAAATAAATGCATTTACCTAGCAACTAACTGGATTTATTCCAGTACTTGCTGAACCCCCCGTGGAGCAATTCTTATTGATTTGTCATGGAACCTATCAAAAGCCCTTTTCCCCTTTTCCAGCTAGAGAGGTGCTGTCTCTGAGACTGAAACTGGTGAACCATATCATGCTCTGTTCCTGGAAACCTTTCTGCTCCTGAGATCAAAAGAAAAAGTGTTTTATTATTTTCATGTCCTTTTCATATGCTGGTATCTCTTAGCTCAAATAATTTAAATGCTTCTCAAGTGAAGTAGGCAAAGTCTTCAGAATGGGAGAAGTTGTTTACTTGTGTCTGCAGGTTTGTTACCAGGCAGTATTCCAAAAAATAGCCTTGCTAATTATGGGCTGAGATAAGGTCTACATAGTCTGGATAAGTTAATCATAAACTGGGTTCTACTGGATTTCTGCCTTTCACAACACCATTAAAAGAAATAAAACAACCCAAACCCAACAAAAACACCCCAATCTCTTTTGTAATTCAGACCAAAGTTACAACGGGAAAGGATTAAAGATCCTTGTACTGAGAACGGCTGTACAACCAAATACTTTTGTGCATGCAGAGCTACAGTCAAGTTTTGCCTAATGATCTCAGAAGGCTGTCTTGTGATGGCCTGATAGCATTAATTTTTGCTCTGAGACCATTTAGATGTCCATACTGATAAGTAAGCAGATTCCAGGAAGGCAATCTGACCTCCCCCACCACAGTAGTATTTGGAGAGTTATTCAACCAAGAATGGGAAAAACACACTGAGAGCATTGCTAAAAAAATATTGAATGGTCTAATTGAGAGACAAGGAGTGAACAGTAAAGCTGATGTAACAGAAATGATGGGAATAGACATATCTGAAAATACTTGAAATTTATGGTGTTCACACTTCTTTTTTTTTTAAAATACTCTAGAGCATTGTGATCCACATTCAAATAGCCTGGTAGGTTTAAATTTTAAATGAAGCTGGCTTAGAATTATGAATAAGGCCATTAAGTATTGCCTTAATAACCTTTTATTGCAGGGAACAACTTTTATAATTGCATCAGAGAAAAGAACTTCAAGCATTTACATTTGAGTAATTGATGGGCAATTTGCAGTGTTTGTTTTCTATTTTCTGGGGAGAAATGAAAGGGCTGTAATTCTGTTGTTGACATTTGTTTTTCTCTAATGGGATTTTCAGAATCCAGTCTCATTGATCAGGTGTGCAGAGCTTATAAAAGTAGCCAGCCTGTTTGAACCTTGGAAGAGGGAAATCACAGAAATTCATGGGATGAGAAGTGTGGGTCTTGTTTGGGCAAAGTAGTCTGTGCAAATTTACTGCTGCTCTGTAGGGTTGCAGCTCCTTCAGTGTTATTGGAGTTGCATCTTGCACTTGATTCTCAGGTTGCAACAACCCAGCCACCAGCCCTGACTACCAGATATTTCCAGAGATTTAGGAAATGAGAAATAGAACTGAGAAAGGGTTCTTTAGGAAAATGTGTTGCAATGTGTGTCCTTTACGTGGGGAAATACACAGTCCACTGATAAGTGTGACTGCTGAATCAGAGCAAGGACTACAAAGAATAGGAAGGTCAGACTGATTGGCATCATTCTCTTGCTGTAAAGTGGCATTCAAATGTAGGAATGCAGACTAAAAGATTGCAGTGAATCAGAACCCCACCTGACACCAGTTATGCCAGAAGTTTGACTTCATACTTACAATACTGGCTCTAAAAATTTCTTGATGGATTTAATTTTCCATTCCTGGTTCCTTCAGGTCAAGGCTAAGTTGTGTTTTACTGATGCTGTCCATGCAGTCTTTGTTTATGGATAAATATTGTGATTGTTCTTAACCAGGTAGTTTTCGCAAGCACTAAATAGTTTTTAATGTTTTAATTGATTTTTGGCCAAAAAAAAGGGCAAAGTAAAAAAAAAAAAAACCAACCTAGAAGCATGACAGAGTGCACAACAGAAGTACCAGTATTCAGATTCCCCTAATACAGATGAGTTTCCTGGAAAAAAATACTCTGGTCAAATAGGACCTTGAAGCAGTACAATGTGGAAGCAGTAGAAGACGAAGAACACCTAATGAAAGGCATCTACAGTTATAGACATGGTATTTGGTAAAGCACAAAGCAGAAACTTCAAATTCCTCTGACATGTATCAGGTTGGGAGCGTATGTTTATTAATAACACACTGTGTTTACTAAAGGAGCTCAGAACTGAGTTAACTGCGATCCATGACCTCTTGTTTATGTATTTGAAGAACTAGAGGACACCAATTTTTGAAGGTGCTTCAGAAGAGATCTGGGACACTATGAATCTACATTTGCTCTGTCTGTACTGAGGAAATCACTAGGAACCCCCCTAAATAAAGTATTTAATGTAACATGGGTAAATATGTGCAAACAGTGCTAAAACTTATTCCTCAGAAATGTCTCAGACCTTTTTCCTGAAGAATGCAGTAGGGATATTGATACAGGGGATACAGCTGCTCAGTCAAAAAATGTCATGCAACAAGGCTTTAAACCAGCCTGCTGTGGACATTCATCCTTGAGATATACAATTAGTTAAATGAAGAGGGAAGAGAAGTTAGGAGTCTTGGATAGTTTTCACATTGAATCCCAGCCAGCAGAGTTTAATATAGCTTTATACTAGGGGGTAGTGGGATTCAAAGTTAGTGAAGAGTCTGAAGAGGCAAAGTGATCAAACCAGCAGTAAGATATTCAGGATAGTAAAAGTAAGGGCTAAATGTGAAGATCTCCTAATACTATGTGATAAAACGACAAGTAAAATTCAACATGGATAAATATAAAGGGAGGGCAAAAGCCACTTTTTATTTCACAGTGCTGGAACCTGAGCTGCCTTTTTTTCCCATGTAGAAATGAGACATTTGGGTTAATGCAGACATTGCTAGGAAACTTTGGAAGGGAGAAGGAGACAGATCTGGGGGTTTTTTTGACCATTATGTTGTTGCATAGTCCTGTTGTGCTCTATCAACCCTACTCCAGCTCCCACAAAAAGCATAACAGAACTGGGAAAGGCAGAGAAGAGGTAGTGAAGGGCTGAAAGTAAACAAGGAATGACTAAACATCCATAGACTTTTCAGCTTGGAAGTTAAGTGACTGAGGAAGAGTCTGTCAGATATCTATAACATTGCTAGCAGGTATGAAGAAGGCTGAGGGAAAACTGCTTGTTTCATCTTGCAGCACAAGAGCTAGGAGTCCTCAAACAAAACTTGTACTCGGCATATTCCAAACAAGCAAACCAGATAACTTTTAGGAAACATGCAAAAAAGCTGGGAAACTTCTTACATAGAAATTTGTGGAAGTCAGAGGCTCATATTTGTTCAAAATACAACTGGATAAAATCTTGAAAAGAAACCATGCAAAGGTGCCAGCTTTGACCCCAGAGACCCTTGAGTGGGAGACTGGGATATGTACCAAGGAAACACCTAGACAGAAATACAGCTGCTCTGGGACCCTTGTCATTGTGAGCCACTGACAGAGAATATGAACCTCTGAGCTCCACCAGTAGGACTGTTCTTCTGCTCCTATATTAACATTCTTTCAGTCATAAGAAAATGTAAAATGCAAAGAACAATTGAATGGGTGTTGCCTCTGGTTCTCACTGGAGATTAGACCTCATGGAAAACAAACTTTGGACACAAGAGTGCATCCAATCTCATGACTTGCTGGGACTGGATTCATCCCAGCAGACATTATAGAGTGTGCTGTCCAAAAGCTAATTTCCCTCTGACTGTCTTGGCCTTCCATTTGGCAAACACTGCGCAGCTGGAACTGAAATTTTGATATATTAATTTTTAATGTCCGCCAGTTTTCACAGGCTGAGCCTGAGAAAGTCCAGAGCTTTTGTTTTTCTCCCTGCTAAGGCTAAGAGGTCACAGCATACAAATTAGCTGATAAGTAGCTTCTGGGAAAGTGTACAAGAAGGTAAGATGTGTAGCTGAGTAATAATACAGTGTTACACAGGGTTTCCCTCTCCCTCTTGCCTCACCCCTCCTCCCATCCCTTACAAATCTGTGATGATTTGCCTTTTTATACATTCAGGTGTGGAAGAACAAAAAATTCAGCTGTCCTTTAAAAAGTTTACCTCAGACATGTGTTTCATACTAAAGCAATGTTGAGCTACAGCAACCAATACTCAAGCTAGACTAAAAATTTTACACAGTTCCTGTGGAGCAGCCTCAGCCCGCTACCAACAAGGTAGCTGTTTACAAGTCTGAGTCCTAAATGTGCATTTCCTTTTTCAGCAGATTCTATCTGAGGGCAGCAGCATGTAGTTCAGTCTGCACTGACTGTAACCTGTGCTTTCCAGACTCCCAGTACACACAAGATACACCAAACTGAACTCTATACCCATACTATGATACATAAACCAGCCCGTTTAAAGCTTTCTTGGCCATCTCTGTTTCTTGGAAGCCTTAAACATAAGCTGGAAGAAACCTGAAAAAAGCACCCCCATAATTGTAAAGGAAAGCCATATCCTGGGGAAAACTGCAGGCTTTCTGCTTGAGTGTCCTCATGTTCAGACAAGCTTTGCTGCAGGAATTGCAACCTGGGATTAAAATCCTGGTTCATTGGTACAACCACAATTTTTAGTGGCTGTGGCAGATGGATCAGACCATTGCTGAGAAGGGAAAAATTGAGGATTCTTGGTACTATACAGCAGGACTGGAGCCCCACAGTGTGTTCATTTTCCTGTTGGGGTAACAAAAGAGGAGTCCTAATTAGGTGTTAAGTGCATTTTTCCTGATAAAAGAAAAAGATTTTCACTGCAAATGTTTTCATAACTTCTAACAATTCAGGAATATTGCAGAAAACAACAGAATGGGGATTTTGAATCTTGATACAGAGCTGTCATCTGTAAATGATCGTCACAGGCTGTGCCGGAACAGCAACTTGTGTTACAGATCCACTTGAGATGTATTTTTGCCTTTTTTCCTGTACTTCTTTCTTCTTTTTCCATGTTTTACATGAGATGATTCTTGCCCTGAGATGCCTGCTAAGATTGTATATATATCTCATTCATTTATAAAGAAGCATGAGGGAAGATTTTTTTCTTGGTTGTTTTTTCTTTCCTTTGTCCCCTATTTTTATAGAAAAATAAACTGTGGCACAAAGGCTGATGAGCTTGTACAGAGTAAGAAATAGGAACAGGTCCAGTTTTTGTCATTTCCCCCTACCGTGGCATGTTATCTGTTGACTTGCCTTAGCCTAGCTAATGCCAGATTTGGCTCTGTGCATCAAGGCTTATTGTGGACTAGTGCACTCCTCATACCTGCTGGTCACTTCATTCAAAGCTCTTACCCAACTATCATTTCCTAGAGGGCAGTTCCTACATTTGCCATGCAAAGGCTGAGATATATTGCATTTATTATTTACTTTCACAGTTGAATATTCTTTGTTTTGACAAGTTGTTCCAGACACTTTCTGGATACCTCTTCAAGCAGAGTCTTCATTGTAACAGCCACCATCAGGACCAGCACAGACATCAGGTAGGGACAAGGCAGGAGTTACTGTGGGACTGTGTATTTTTCTTAATGGTACAGAGACACTTGCGGTATTTTTTTGTCTCATGCTGCAAAATTCCTATCAAGCCACCTCTTTGGAGTAACAGTAAATAGTCACTTAGGGCAATTGATCAGAAGAGTGGCTTGGTGTGCAGTATACATTACTGAAAATCTCATCTGATGCCTCCCCTCCACTTATTTGTCTACTCATTTTAGTAATAAATAGATAATAAACTGAGCACAGAAATATCTCCCTGTATTCGACTCCCCTCTGTTCATGGCTGTGTTACTCTATAAGCCTCACTCTATACTCTCCCATACCTGCAGAAGGCTTTATTCAATAAAATATGTTCAAACTTAAACTGAAAGTCAATGCATCATGGATCTTAAAAAATTATTAGGAATATTAATGGAAGCAAATTTCTTCCACTACTTACTATCACTTCCCACACTCTAAATCACATCTTAAGAACATACAATTGATGCTGCTCTTTTTTCAGTTCTGCATTGGCAGATGTCACTGGAATAAAAGTCTTGACAAGCAGTTGTCATAACTTTTTTTCCTCCTCCTTTAGATAGTAACTGACTACTGAAATGCCAGTTTTCCCACACACTGTCATATGTTTAGAATGTATTATGTATTAAATTACTTGGAGATAGTTGGTAAACGAGCTGGCATGTCTCTGATAACTCCCAAGGAAGCCAAGCATAATAAGCATGCACTTTTAAACTCTCTGTAAGCAGTTCTGTTTAGTTTTCAAGAGGGAAAACTCAGCCATGTTTCACTTCCAATGCATTTTTGTTTCAAATTCTTATTTAAATGTGAATGTATTAGTACATGGGAACAAAAGTAAAATTAGTGTATATTGTTAATATTTCAACATATTTGAATAGTTTCAGTTTTTATACTTCAAGTAAGACAATGGAACATAGAAGTAATTTAAATAACAACAGATTTTGAGAGAATTTTAATGTATGATCTAAAGCTAGGTCGTTTAAATATTATATTCTCTAGAAAGTGAACGCAAATTCTAACTTTCGATGGCATTATGCCACTTTGCCTTTAAGCACTGCTTTTTCAGTATCAACACCCAAAAGACTTCAGCAAGAAACGAGAAACTGAGAATTTTTTTCTGCAATCAGAGCTCTGCTTTCTAATCATGAATTACCCCTGGGTCCATAGATAAAAGCTGATAAGGCTTTCTTCAATTTTAAAATGACACTACTTGCTAAGTTGTTTTCTTTGTTAAAATGATACTTAAAAAATACCTAGACAAATAGCTATGATAAAGCTCATAGCAAATTAAAGGAAATGCTTTTAACATAAAAGAAGATCCTAACATGTTGGTGTAAACCAAAGAAACACATGAGTAAAGGACCTGAAGCATGACCCTGCAGAAACGGTCCCCACTGATGTGAGGAGACTGGCTGTTGTGCTTATCCAAACAACTGGCAGTAGAGACCCTGCAGGATAAGTGCTTAGGAAACTATCCAGTAATGGTGTCCCTTGGCATGTCTGCCACAATATGTCTGGAAACAGGCTGTAAACAGCAGTTTCTCTGATTAGCATTGAGGCAAGCATTTGGGAGACTCATTACCCCCTGAATAAACTGCAGATTAACGTGATTCAAGGGCAGGGGGAAGATTTGCAAGTAGAATTTCAGGGGAACCTCAAGAAGGAACCTGGAAACTCAGAGGAAAAGAAACAAAAGGCTCAAGAAGCTGAGAGTTCCCCCTTGAGCTCATATTTTGATGGATGCCAGAAAATGACAAATACTCAGGTACAGCTCATCTGACATGTTTATAAACATTGGTTAAGTAAGCTAAACGTGTTTCTTTCATTTCTGTCCTTAAAAAATCTTTAAACTGCCTTATTGCTTTTGGCTTCTACAAATAACCATAAAACAGAATGAAACTGTTTATCCTAGTCTGTGCTAAGAGTGATTTTGATATATTAGTTAGCATCAAGTTATTTCATGGTTAATCTGATAATCACTGAACCACACAAGGGCCTTGGAACTTCAGTGCTTTTCCCCAAAGCAGGGAAACTGAAATGTGGCACATTCACTGAAGATGTTGCCAGACTGTTTGAAAGTTGGTTGCATAGAGTTTTAGTAAAAGATGTCTCCTCAAATGGCATCATAAAATAAAGAGAATCTGCTGAACCCCAGGCAAATATGTAAACAGGACTTCCTTGAAAATTTATAATCAATGTATTGTAAACAAATATTTGGAAAACTATGTTTTGGAGAAAGTAGTAACCTGTTACCTCAGCACTTGCTCTAAACCAAAATATTTGCTACCACGACCTGATTATAGTAATTTAATTCCCATTGTACACAGAATAAAACAGAGAAGTGGATTGCTAATGGATCTAGAACACAAAGACAAATCCCAGTCTAAATAACTACTGTCAAATCTCAGTGTACTTAGAACTAACTCTCAAGACCTCGCAGTCTCTGTAATGTGGTAGACAACCTGGAGGACGCTTCACAGCAGGTCTGTCTGAGGAGTACTCAGTACTCTGACATCATGCAGTCTCCATTTAAATAAGAGAAGCAGGATTTTCCTCTGCAGTCCAGACCTTTGTCAGCCACTTTCTAGTCTTTTTCCTCACCTTCCCACTTCATTTTCCGACCCATAAAAGAAGTGCCCTGGCCCTGGTCCTCACCCATCACCGATTGCTGTAATACAGCTCTAGGAGGGCCTGGCATCCTCAAGCATAATCCAAACTCTAGGTGGATGTTTATATTATTTTCTTCATTTTTGTTCCTTTATATTTTCTCCTACAAACTATTCACCTGTGTTGTTTATTTGGATTTTGCAAACAGATGCTTTTACTTGTATTAGTTTGCCTTATTTAAGCCTTGCTTGCCCTACAGTGATTTTTAAGTAATTATCTCTTAAAATCCTCCTGGCAATCTTAAAAAATAAGTTACTGGCTGTTATTCAGGTTCACAAGCTCCAGACTATGTTCCACAGGTTATCAAAATTCAAAGAGGCTCTGCCTCTGCCTGTCTATGGAAAATAGTTTGAGAGTTGGTTAAAACAGGTTTGGAAGAAGAAATGTTTCCTGTTGTCAGCCAGGAAAGTGCTTTTGCACACAGTAAACAATGAGAGCCACACCTCATCACCAAGGGCACTTTAAATTTCTCCTTAACAGATTGATTCCTCTTCTGAAGGGAACACCATGTATGTTTTGAATAGAGGACAACAGTTCCTCAATACTCCTCACAGAGTATTGGCTGTGATTTAATAGTGCAACAGCTCAGTTATTTCAGTTTGTATTTTCTTCATTTAATCCACTTAAGCTAGAAAAAGAAAAAAAAAGAGGAGGTTGTGATAGGAAGGCAGAAATAAGATAAATACAGCTTTAGGCTAGCTAATAGGGGATAGCTGATTGTACAACTGCAGCAGCATGGCAGTGAGGTAACACCAGTTACCCCTGGCCTAAGGAGGGTTTTCCATCTGTGCTATGCTCAATATTGCTGCAGGTGTTTTGCATGTAGTGCCTGCCTGATCCAGCCAGTTTAGGCACATCTACTCAAGCTGCAATTTAGCAACTCACATAGTTGTAGCATTCATGTAATGGGTAGCATTTTGAATATTCATTGGGAGTTAATTCAGCTTCCAGGAAATTCAATGGAGTGTGACTCTCGGCTTCAGTGACAGGCAGTCACTCACATAAACATCACCCTGCTGCCTCCTTGAATATTCAGTAAGATAGTATGGCTTGGAATACTGTGTATGACAGCTTTAATATATTCTTTGGAGGGGGTGTGGATTTTAAATTGGCACCAAAGGAAGCAAAAAGCCAAGGCAGGGTACTAAAAACTACATAAAAATACAGTTGGCTAGCTTAATTGTCACTCACAGTCAAATTACATGCCTTTGGTAGTATGGTAGAATTGAAATGTTGCTACATTACTTGCACTTATTACTGTGAATCAGCCTCCTGACTGGTCTATGGCAAATGAAGAGGCACCAAGTTTATACTCAGAAACCATTCACTCTTACAGCTGCACATCCCATAATCAGACACTGCAGAAGGAAGGGCAGTCAGTGCTCCCCCACACATTATATTGGATCACATAATTTAACTAACCATGGCTGGGATAGGATAAGCATTAATAAACCTACTTTCTAAGTATCAGCTGAGAAGCCTTAATCTTAGTGTTGCAAGTGGCTCTTTTCAGCTAAGTAATTAAACATAACACATAAAAAGTAGGTATTACGTACAGCAGTTGACTAAACCCTAGTAAAGGGCAAAGGAACAATTTTACATTCCCTGATGCTGGAGTATTTGCTTTGGAGCATTCCCCAAAGGTGACTTTATGAAATGTAGCAACTCCTGGTAATGGTGATGTACTAGTTTCCTTCCTCTGGTTCTTGAGAGATGAGAGGAAAGAGATCCCAGGCCAGATGCTCATATGGTACAAAATGCCACTGCTCTGCTGGGTCTCAGCCTTGCTAGGCCAGTCTTTGCCACCTGACCAGGAGATCTAAAGGAATTTTATAATTATTGAAAACATTAAAATAGACTGAATTTTCCTTTACTTCACAGATGAATTTAATACTGAAGATAATAACAATTCAAAAAATCCTTAGAATAAATACCAGAAACCCCATGGGATGTTATACCCTTGAAAGTCCTTTTCATGAAGCAATAAATCATAATTCATAAAGGCAGCATGTATGGAAATTTGCTGATTACTCAAGATCCTGATCTTCAGGTTAGTAAGAAATTTTAAAAGATTTATCTGACTAATTTAGATGTCTATATCTGAGCTACTCACCTTCAGCTGTCTTCACAGAGATATAGGTGAAAATTAAATAGATTCATGATGAATATGATTCATGTCATCTCAGAGTAGATTTCTAATCTAGCTCAGAGGAGTTGCTCCTTCTAGGTACCTATTTAGCTCCATAAGATCTAGAGGAGTTCCAGATAAAAAGGAGTTTAGACATCTGCAGTATAATTATCTACATCTGACTTAAAGTCAATTATGGCCCATCATCCCATCATCAGTGACTTCAAATTTTGGCCTGCAACCACAATAACAAAAATGATTGGAAATCAATATGGGTGCAAATACCAAAATTACTTAAACTGTGATGGTACTGAGACGCCCTGTCTATATTTGCATTGCAAACTCAAGAGAAGCAGAACCAGTTCATGAAATGCTGCAACACCCCTTTTGCCTCAAATGCCAAGTCAATGACAAACACATGTAAGTGTGAAGACTCCCACTAATGGACAGCTGTGTTGAATTTTCTTTGCTTGGACATCTGTTTCCTCATCATCCTCCACAAGAAACACTTCTTTCCAGGAAGTCTCATTTGGAACATGTCTGTTATGATGGGTCTGTGACTACATTAATGTAAGTATTAGGTTTGAGTTTTTTAAATACAAAGGTACCAAATACTCAGCTTTATTGCTTACACTACAAAACTCACTGGCTTATTGCTGAAGATGACACTCAGACAGAATCACAGACTTAGGCTTTGTTTTGACACAAGATAGAATCTGATGGTTTCCATAATTGAGTTTAGAGCATCTTCATAATCCAAAAATGCTGCCTGTCTATGGCTCTGAATGTATGGGACAGAATAGTTTGTTTCCACTGGTAGACTTTCCAAGGTTTACAGTGGTGCACATAGGGCTGGTTCTAAGAGGCAGCAGATATTAAAAACCCTTGTGAAGATGTGA
This sequence comes from Hafferia zeledoni, assembly GCA_035583235.1. Lineage (NCBI taxonomy): Eukaryota > Metazoa > Chordata > Aves > Passeriformes > Thamnophilidae > Hafferia > Hafferia zeledoni. The sequence continues at coordinate 71,548,864 of JAWWEV010000115.1, forward strand.
GCAGTCACTGAGTTTTGTTTGGTGTTAGGGCTGGAACTAAGAGCAGGATCTGGGTTTGAAAGATGAAGGCCTAAGTGGCAATTTTATCACTAGGTCTGGACAGATGCTCATGGAATGATTCCTGAAAAGACAGATTAATAATGTAGAGTGTATGTGGAGTAGGGTTTGCTTGGGGTGTAGTTAAGGCTATGCTTTGGCTTCACTTGCTGTTCAGATTAGTCAGAGCTACAAATGCTAGGTATTTCTGGGTGACAAAAAAGACATTGAAGGGAGGTTGGCGTGGGACTGCAACAGCAGTTTCAGGGGTTATAGTAAAGTTTGGCCTCCCTTTAAGGTGATGGACAGCTGATTTGGTCAACTAGGCTTTTAGCTGTAGAAGGAATGTCACCCTGGCCTAGGTTACAGGTTGGTTTCATAAGAGAAGACTATTTTGTGTCTTCATGTGGCCTTCAGCTAAGGTGGAGGTTATGGCTAGAAGGGCCTGATGGAAAGCAGATATTTATGTGGCAGTTTGGGGTTGGGGTTGATAGCCAGAGGGTAAGAGCTCATTCTTTTTTCAAGCTATGATAAGTATCTGGGGACTTTAACTATAGCCAGACATCATATTAGGGAAATACCAGGAATAGAAGACCAGTGTCTAAAGGTGCAATACAGAAGGCACTGTGGACTAAGATACGGACTTGTGCCAGGAGGCAAGAGTATTTCATGCTTCTCTACAGCCTGCATAAGGGTTTCAAAGATACAATCAATTTTAAGATTAGAAACAGCAGAGCCCGAAATACTAGTTTGACTATTTGACTCCCTAGAGTGCCGTGTCTGGGAGTCAACCAGGTGTAGGCTTTGTAGCCTGATAATCCAGTCTACAATTATTCCAACTGGACTTTGAATTTTTGAGTACCAAGTCCTTATGAGTTTGGCTTAATTTGAGACCATGAAGACTGATTGGGACAAAGGGCTGTGCAAGATTTTGGTGAAGAATTGTCTTCATATTACTTTGATCTCTTCCAGAAGGCTATACCCATGTGTATAAATGACGCATGTGTGTGTATACTTTATTAGTTTATTTTCTGTGTTTGGGTAAAGGATTCATAATCTACCTTGTGCTAGGTCCTGAAGACTTCAGGCTTCATGGCTACAGTCTTCAAGGATTGACTTCTTACAATTTGGACCATAAATAGAAGAGAGAAATAGCTTAGTTTGGCCTTTCTTTTTTCCCCCTTTCTTTTGTTTTGGTTTGTTTTCATGGGGTTTTCTGGATTTTTGGGGTTTTGTGGGTTTTTCTTCATTGTTTGTTTGTTTGCCTAACATTATAGGTGGGAGTAAAGTTAAAGTTTTTGTATGTCAAACTACATACACTTAAATAAATAGGACTAGTCTAAGCCAAAGTCTTGTCAATGAGTTTTGTATACCATGCAAATTTAGAGTGAATAGCAGAGAGGAACTGTTTTGCCAGCACTGTTGTGCAGCAACCACACTCCTAATGCTAGCAGTACCAAGACACATTGCAGTAGCAGATGGATAAGGAGTCAGCTTCCTTTTGGTACCAGTCCTCATCCTAATCTGCTAGGCCTGACAAGATCCAAGTCCCCCAGTCTCTGCATTCTGTAAACCCAACCTTAACCATGAACATAACCACAAACCCTAGCCACAGGCTTAATAATAATAAACAACTGATCCAAGCAAGAAGATCATACTTTCCTATTGGTAGCAGTCCAGTCCACAGGCATTTCAGTATCTGTGAATCAAACTAGTTCTTCAGTTGAAACTTGTCTTAATTGTACAGCCTAGAGCTGTTTCTTAAGTTCTCACTTGACCTTAGAGTAACAAAAAAATCATTCTCACACATGGCCCCACATCTCATCCTCTGCAGTAATCTGTACATCACTAAATTGAGATCTTAAGTGCCTTTTCCATTACTCTCATCCCCTATCCAGTCTTAATCTTAGGTGTAAATAATTTTTCAAGAGATGTAAGGATCATTTTAGGTACAGAGATGGACTTACGACTAGCCTTAAGCCAGTTTCTTTTCATTGTGAATTCCATCCCATTCATCTGTACATGACAGATCCATGACAAATCTGCTCCTCCACTCAGTAACTGTAGCCATAAGGAGTAGCCTGAAATCAGAAACTAAAGGAAAACACATGCAGGACCCATCAAACATCCTAGCTCTTTGATCCTTGGAGTTCAGAGTCTCACATCTAAGTCCATCCTGAATTTAGACTTGTCTAGGGCTGGGGAGACCCTTGTTATGGCAAGAACAATATAATCTCAGCAATGATCCTTATTCCAACACGGAATGCCTTTTATTTTACTTTAACTGTCAGTTGTCTGCACTTTGCAATCCTCTCTCCAGCACCAGTTCTAGCTATAAACCTAATAATAGCCCAGAAATATCTAACTGGGCAAGAAAAAACAAAATTATAATTGACTCTGTCCTTTGCTTGACCACATTTGCTTTCCATATCAGTGGACCATGCAGAAATGAGCCTTGCCTCCACTGCTGCATATGTTCATGCCTTATCTCTGTTCCGGCTCATTCTTTTCCTGCCCTGCAAGTGGCATCATGGTTGCTGCCCCACCTTTGAGTTTTGTCTTTGGCCACATTTTTTGTGCTGGAGAAGGGTGGGCTTAATATTATAAATACAGCAACTGTTCCCGGAAGATGTAAAGATGAGCTATTTGTAGACCTCTTGAACATCCTTTTGTTTCAGGAAGAAGACAAATACAATGAGTTCCTGGAAGTCTTTGTATTAAAGATCTCTGAACTTACTGTTCAAACTCTCTATTTCTGGTTAATGAGAGTGGAAAATGAGTAAGAACTCATCCAGGCATTTGCTTTTCTTAAATTCTTGGAAAATACTGGTGCTTGGCTGGGGGCAAGCAGAACTACATCAGCCTCCAGGTGTGCTGCAGCTTCTGTGACTCATCAGATGGGCCAGCCAGAGGAGCAAAGAGCTGCCAGCATGTCGAAGGGTGGGCAAGTGAATCCCTACAGTGGAGGAATAGCTGTTGCAGCACCCTCACACTTCGAAGTGCAAATACAGTGTCACACAGTCACCAGTCAGCTAGGAGGGAACTTTATTATTAACAACTATGGGATATGTTAAATTAACTTTGTATCTGTTACAAATGACCCAAACTGCAGTCGAACAAGAGCTGATGAGATTTTTCCCAGCATCACAGAGTATCCCAAGTTCTTGTACTGTTTCTTAAGCTCTGGCAATGCTCCTTGATATTGGATGCTGATAATGTCTCTTTAGTTTTCCTCACCACTCATCTTTTTTTATCAGTTTCTTTATAAGCTCCTATGTAGTATCTAAACAGTTTTTACACCCAGTCAGAAGTTTTATCACATCTACAATGGATAGCTTACTTTGACTTGTTATGTCTTTCAACTTGCTACAGTCTCCAAACTGCCTCTATCCAGTTTATGTTCTTACTGAGCTAGATTAAATATAAGTAAGACCTTTTCTCCTACAAGGTCATCTTTTTCTCAGGTCCTTGCACAGCAGTTTATCTAGCTAGGTTGTTTTGGGACCCACAATGCCATGTGAATAACAATGCCTCCCATTGCAGCTTGTGACTTGCTTAGGAATCTCTAAGAACAGTCTGTCCTGCAGACCTTGGTACACTAGCAAGACAGAATTACAGACTCACATGTCCCTCTGAGGGTGGGAGTACACTTACAGTGGGCCTTTCAGGTTTGTTTTGACTGCAAGGAGTCTATTTACATGCACCAAAGCTGTATGCCCTACAGCCCAGTGCATAGTAAGTGGGAATGATTAGTGGATTAACTTTAAAAGAATGTTGTAGGTATGATCTAAAAAGCTGTTGTAGACTTACAGAGTAATATCCTTAGACCTACTCCAGAAAGCCCTACTTGGACCAACAAAAGCACAAGCCATTCTCTGCTCGGATAATGCTGCTACTTTAGGGCAGCAGGCAATACATGCACATCTTCCATCTTCCACACTCTAAGTTTTGAACCTTCCCTAAATCCTTTCATCCCTTCTGGGAACAGAACATTTGTCCTTTGCTTCCTGTCCTTACTGCCTCTGAGCCTGCTGTCCAGCCCCTGTTACCTCCTGCCAACCCACAGGCAAATGAGGCCTCCTCACACCTGAGTTAAATCCTGACACAGGTTTTACACTACTCCTAGCAATTTTCAGATCCACCTGCAAAGTTTGGACCTTACTGGCAGTAACTCCTAAACCCTTTTCATCCTAAAATTAAACCTTCCACCCCATATGCTATTCATATCACTTTCTCTTTACCACAAATCAAACTTCTTATTCTGCTTTCCCAATCTTAATCTAGCCCTAACCCCATTGCAAGCAGTAATCCTGTTACCCCAGCATGATCAGGTGCTGCCTTCATGCCAAATAACTATGAATTTTTGGAGCCTAGTGCTTAATGTTTTGGGGTTTTTTTTTAATTGAACCATAGGTCATTATAGTCAGTGTAATTTCTTTTCTCATTTGCTGCCAATTCTTTGTTGATGCTAATGAGCAAATAAAAAGCACATGTAGCCTGGGTTAGCAGTCATGGCAGGTGATGGCAGGGACTAAGGGTTTGGGTTGTTTCATCATTCAAGGCTAGCAGAGCTAGAATTTTGGGGGGGAATTAGGTGTTAAAGTAGGGCAGAAAGGTATATCTTTTAACACTGGTTATGTCAGTGTCTCTGGATAGTGATAATGAAGGGGATAATGTATTGGGAAATTCAGGTTTGGTGTTAGGCTGTTATGTGCTGAAGAGATTGGTTTGCTACTGGATCCCACAGAGCCCATACAGGTGGTCCACTATGGGCCTTCCCTGAAAGGATAGTGTCCACATCAGCACCTGGGGCTCTTCTGTGAGTAGTGAAGGGTACTTTGTGTTTCCTTCCCTTGGTCTAACTTGGGGTGGGGCAGTTTGGTCAGCAACCTTCTGCACCTGCCACATCCCAGGGCACCGGTGTGGGTTATTGGGACTGGTGGCAGTGAGCATGTACGGATTGAGAGAATCCTTCTGCAGTGTTTTTATGACAGAATATTGTTGGAGAGCAGAAGTGGTGCACACCTCCTTCAACAGACATGGTAATCAAGATTTTAACTTAGAGAGAATTAATATTTCTGCCATGGTAGTGTCACCAGCACAATGCAGGCTCTGGAAGTCTTATTCCTACAAGGGTTAGAGAGAGTTAAGGTACAAGTGCCTCTTTCATCATCCCTGTTAATTTAAGTGAGTAGCTGAAACTTGCATTCCTTGCCAGCAGACCTGAGCCAGCATAACAGGTTCTACTTAGGGTTGCCATAGCATCTTGTTTAACCTGAAAAAAACCCAACAGAACCTGAAATTTTCTTGATGTGGCAAGAGGCTAATTTTTCTGAGCCAAAGGGCCTGCAGAAAAACAGGGGTCCTGTGACAAAGATAAGGAGGTATTCACAGTGATGGAAGTCCTGAGATCCTTAAAAATGCTGTGAGTTATATAAGAAAAAAAAATTATACAAACGTATTAACATGATACCTGTGAAAACTGAATGTTAAGTCTTGTTGAAACAGGTCATATTGGCAAGCCTACAAAATTAATTCACTGGTTATATTAGGGCTAGCAGCAACTTCTTTAACAGAATTTACAACATGGGGCTGTGTGAAGGCTAAATTCATCATGGTGGGCTTAAAGGGAGGCTGCATACATCTCATAAGCTGTTGGACTTTTCTGAGCGATGACGAAATTGAGGATTTAAAGGGCAACTTCCCTTCACTTTTTTTTAAAAATATATTTGTATTTCCAAATCTCTCAGCTGCTGATGGAGACAGGGTAGAAGGACTGCGCTGTGTGGCCTGTTTTCAGCCTTGTGTGGGTAAGTAGCTGCGTCCCAGCCTGAGACATTACATACAGTGTCTACTCCTCTAAACCATAAAATCTCACGTGAATAGTGCCATTGATGAAGCTTGCAGGTAAGGGCTGCTTGTGTGAATGACTGCTTAAAGAACCCAGCCCTCTAATTTCAGGCTGTAGAAAAATTTGCTAGCTGTGTTTTGTGTAAAAACACCTAAAAATCAGATCCTAGTAACATTCCTGGCAGGCTTTCTGCTGTGGTGTGGAAGGTATTGCTAACATTTAGCTGACTGCTATGATGGTGAAAAATGATGAGCGGATTAAGGCCCTGGCCAGGCTCTCAGCAGAGCCCATCGATTGCACTGGGAGCAGCTGCCTCTCCCAAATGCTGGGGAGGCTGAACCCTGGGCCAGGGGATAGAAAACACTGTGAAAGGCAATGAAAATAAGACCTTCCAGTCTTAGTTTTGTGCCCAAATGTGAAGGTAGAAGGCAGAAAAGAGGGGAAAACCCTAGTTAAACTCCTGTTAATGATGTGAGTCATTCCTCCAATGTCTGCAAAGAAGCAATTAATTTATCTGCCAGGAATAAGTTAACACTGTAACTGCTTTGCCAGTCTAATTACCTTACAAGCTCAAGGGAAATGAGGAGTTGTTCTTCCTTAATAGCTTTTTCTGTAATGAACTGCTTCAAACATTTGCACTAAAAATAGCAAAGATGAGGAAGTTTATGTGGAGTGAGAGCAGCGTGTTGCTCTAAGAAGCAAGGTTTGTTCATCCTTACAGAAACTGGAGGGAGGAAAGCTTGATGGCCTAAGTTAATAGACATATTACATATAGGTGGCAGAGAACTGTCTCAGAGAAAGATACCTGGAGAGAGACACTTCTTTCTTGCCAAGGCTGCTCTATTGCAAACAAGAAAGATTTCATTCTCCTAAATATTTTAGATGAATATGAACTATTGATCATTGCAGTCAAGAGATACATAGGTTGGTTGGTTTTGGTGTGTTTTTGTGTGTTTTTTTGTTTTGTGTTTTTGTTTGTTTGTTTTTTGTTTTGTTTTCTTTTATCATTCAATATCCTCCTTCATGCAAGGCATAAATGGAGAGGTAATTCACTTCACATAATCATTTGGTTCATTCCAATACAATACAGCATTGTT
>JAWWEV010000115.1:71555947-71572529 GCA_035583235.1 Hafferia zeledoni
TTCATGCAAGGCATAAATGGAGAGGTAATTCACTTCACATAATCATTTGGTTCATTCCAATACAATACAGCATTGTTTGTCATTAAACACTTTTTCTACTGACTTAGGGAAAGGAATATTAAGAAAATATATATTCCTGGGAAAGTGAATATAAAGGGTTCAGAGAGCCAAAATTCTAATTCTGTGTCTATTTGCTCATCTTTAGAAGTTTCAAATGATGCCACAAGTTTGATTGTGGACAGTAGCCATGACATATCTCACTGGCTATAGCATGTGAAACTGGATGTGAGGAAAGTTGAAAGGTAGTCATTTATCACATGATAAGCTTATTCCTAGATGTTTATTTAGGCAGAATCAAACCCTTTAGTATGATTATAAAGACCTCTGTAGGCGAGTGTTGTGGGTTTTAAAATTTTAGGCTGAAAGTCTCACAGGATTCAAAGGTCAGAGTACTAAAATGTTGCAATATACGTAAAGGAGAGATGAACTTCTTTGGAGGCAGTAATTGAAGCAGAAAGAATCAAGAAACTCTCACTGGGAATATTTGTACCTGCAACTTCCCACTCAAAACCAGTATTTACTGTGAACAGGCTTTCAGAGACTGTCTAATGTGACAGTTGCTTGAATAAGTGCCTATTATTCATTACTTAGTCACCAAAATGTCTGACAGTGCATCAGTTTCTTAGCAATTGTACAGCTGGTTAGGAAAAAAATAATCAATACAACACCTACTCAGCAGAATTTATTGATTTTTGTCAAAACTAAAATGTTTTGCAGAGATGGTTCTGACTCAGTGGAAACCACAAATAGACATTTTCTCCCAGGACCATTGCACTTGATGCAAGGGGTTGTTGCAGCAAATCTGCCATAGGCTGCCACCCCAGCTGAGCTCCTGGCCGAGTGCTCCCTTAAGGCCCATCCTGCAAAATTAATCCTGACAAATCATATGGGTGGATGGGGGAAAGTGGGCTTGATTGCCTAAATTTGCTTTAAAAGAATGAGGGAATGCTCAAGTAGAAAAATCCTGGGAAACAGTAACCTCTTCCACCTATATGAATGGATTTGGAGAGAACACCCAGACGCCTGAGTGCCTGTCATACATGTGTGCCCATGAATCCAGTTTGATTTTGTCTTTCTTTTGACTCCAGATAGTTGTTTCATTGGTTCCTCTGTCAGGAAGCCAGTGATATGACTTGGGGTTTTCCAAGCCCCAAAGCTCTGGGCGCTTGGCCAAGTAGAGGCTCTTTGAAGGTGTTTGGTGGAGGTACTAAGTGTTTTTTTTACACTGACAGAGTTTTGAATTCTGAGGGCAAAACTGTTTTGAAAGGCTGAAGTCTTCTGCACAGAGGAGTTTGATTTCTCAAGATGTCTCTGGTTGTTTCAGAATTTTAAAAATTACGTTTAACCTGAAAGTGCATGAAAAGACAGGCTCGAGAGTGGAGCTGGAGACTGAGCTATAAAGGTGGTTCCTGTGCAAAATGGGCAATTCTATTTTGCTGATGTGGGTTTGTAGGAAACTGAAAAGGTGGTGGAATGAATTTGGGAACTCTCTTCAGGGAGAAATAATTTCAGCAGGCTTTGGAAAATCTTACAGACTTTTACAATAGCCTCTGTGACCCTTCTTCCCCTGTTATGTCTCTGAAGTAGGAAGAGTAGGGTAGAAGAAGAATCAGTATGCAGTAATCTCAAAACCTTCATGAAGAATGTATTTTGGGGCAAAGAATTAAATGGGAGCAATAGAAATGCCATAAAAAGCCACAAAAGACAGGTATGGCACTTCTTTGAATTGCTTTCTTGCAGAGGAGTGTTTGAAATATGGAGCCTTCCTGTGTTATGGGTCTCTACACTGCGATTATATGGGGTGGAGATGCTGATCAGGAAAGCTGCCCACTTTTTTGTATCTTTGTGAATCATATGGTTTCTATATGAAGAGAGTAGAATATTACAAATAAAATGTTTTGCAGTTTGCAAACTTTTGTTCAGAAAGACCAGCAGAAGATAATTTTATCCTCAAATCTCTTATTCAGAAAATCAGATATTAAAATTTTGAAATTTGGAAAATTTGTGAGTTTGGGGCTAAAATGACTGGAATATTGTAAAGAATTACAGAAAGAACTGTGCTTTCAATCTGTATTTAAATCCATTAAATGCTGTTATCTAAGAAAACACATTAGTCTCCTAATTCTGTATTTTCGATAAAATGTGGCCCTACATTTTTTCCTTTGATTATTTTCTCTTTCCAATTATTGATTAATGTCCTTATTAATTAGGTTTTTATATACCTTCTGAAACAACATTTGTTGATTTCACATCAGTTGGCCAGGAGAGAGTAAGAAATCATAGTAAAAGGGTTTCGATGGTGAAGAAATCTGTCTGATGGATTTTCTATTAAGGGAACCAACATTGCCTGAGAAAGCAGGGATAGTTAGAATTTCAACAACAATGTTCGTGTGCATTGGGTTTGTTTCCTGACAAATCCTACATTGGTTGGATACAACCCCAAGCATCTCCTGTTGTTTTTGAATATACTGGAGATTTTCATAAACATCTTTATATCACGGAAGAGAGGAGGAAGATGATGACTGAATGCTAGAGAATGAAATTATAAGTGAGTATGATTGATTATATCTGTATTTTTTCGCTTTGTTCATAATGTATTTTTCTCTTAGAATAGTTTGTCTTATGTGCCAAGATGTCAGGAAAATGTTTGTTCAGAATTATGAGTCTTATTTTAAGTTAGAAAAGCAGATGACTAAGTAATACTAAAGTCGTCTTAACTTTTTATGTGTTCTCACTTATTACTTCCATACAAAGTTAGATCTTTTCATACCTCCCAGATACATTGGTGTGTTATACTTTTAACCCTGCTATCTGTCTCGTACACAAACATTTTGAAGATTGCACTGCAATTATTAGACCATTCTACTCACCTGTGGAGCTGGGTTTTGTGTGTATTCAATATCCTGTATCTCAAAGGACAGGAAGTCACAGATTCCAGAGAGTAACAACAGATCCACTGAATTGACTGTTTAGTGTCACTGAAATCCAGAGTTTCTGGGTTGAAGGTTTTGCCTACAAATGCAAGGAGAAATGAAGATATGTCTGTGTACCTGTGTGTTTGGGTTTTTGGTTTTAATTTTTTTTGTTTTTAATTGCTAGAATCTGAAGATCTCTGGGTAGATATACTGTGTTTATAAAGAGGTATATTTATGGGGTGAATTGTTAAATTTTGGATGCTAGAAAAAAGATTATTTTCTCAGCTGCAGCCTTACACAAATTAAAATGAATATATAGGTTGGAATGAGAGCAGAGACTGACATGCGGGTCTATAAAGAGGTGTGACACAGAAGCAAAAAGCTCCGGATAAGTTTCTGTGATTCCTTTGTGATGACCTCCAAGGGTTATCATGGGTGCATGCTGACAGAATTCTGTGACCAACAGACATTTGCCAGGGCAAGGAAGCTCTGGAGAACCTCACCCAGGTGTTGTGCTGGGAGCAGAGAGAGATCCTCCCATCATTCTTGGAAGAGGAGGTTGTCCTTCAGGTGACAGCAAGGGATCTCCATGGGGTACTCTGCAGTAGGTGCCTTCCATCAGGAGATACACCACGGCAACACCTTTGTTTCCAGTCTAACACAAGAGCCAAGATGTGCATCTGCTGACCAGATCTCCTGGAGAATGAAGGGAGTGAAACAAAATTGAATGAAACTAGATTATGTTAGTAAAGTTGATCAAAACTCAGTAATACATTACTACTGGCTACAATATTGGTGGCATTGCAGCTGGCACTCTGGTTTTAACAAGCAAGCTGTCCAGAAACTTCCATTACCTTGTGGAGGCATGTGTTGTTATATTAGAGTTCTTCATCTTAGAAGGTGGTCATAAGAAAGTTTAGTGTTGCAACTAGAAGAATTATACCAGGAATAAAATGCATAAGGTCATTGAAAATGCTTACACAAGCACGAGTGGTTATTCAGCCATAAAAAGCCTTTAATTTAGTAAAATATCTGCTGTTTAGGAAAGGCTGGAACTCATGTAAAGGTTGCTCTGAGGTTTAAAATCTATTAAAAATACTTGTGAATAATTACTTACGGTAAATGTTACTGACATCGACTCATAAGGTCTGACGTACATTGGCTTAATATTCCAAAGAACAGGTCTTAAAATCCAGATTCTTCTACTTTCAAATGTCCCTAGTAGCCTGATAAATGAAGTCTTAGATTAAGACTTTGTGGGATTGAGGTAATCAAATACATACTTTAGAATCCACATGATGCTCATTAGAAGAGTTCAGCTATGTTTTTCCAGAAAAGCACTAAAGAAATAATTTAAAAATGTTCAATTCATTTTAAAAACCAGAAATAATCTGCAGTCTAACTTTCTCATAACCTCTGAAAAATGGATTAGTGTTTCTTCTTTTGTCTTAATTCTTTCTTTGTGTAGCATCCTTCCTTCTTTGCTCACAGAAACAGTGCTGTTGTGCAAAGATGGGTGCAGTGTGTTTCTGTGTCTTCAGCTCAGGACATGGACAGCAGTTGTTGCAGTGAATGGAGAGAGCAGAACAGGAGAACCTGGCTGGAGGGTCTCAGGAATACTCTGGGGTGGAGGGTAGCCAGGCTTTGTGAGTATGTGGCACTTCTTCTGTGACAGAGAGAGAATGACAGACAAACTTCGTTGAAAAATAGATTGTGGTGCTGACTGCCAGTGTGATTGTTCTGCTTGAGGGACAGGGCATTACACAGGGGCCCTCAGCTCCCTGAGTGTGGGCAAGGTCCCTCACATGGAGATAACAGGTGACAGATCAACAAAGAGGCTGCATTTACACTTCCTAAGCAAGAGGGCTGACCAACTCTCATACACACAGCAAAACAAAAGGTAGAGCTGCATGACAGGAGGCCTGGCAGGGTCTGCTATGGCTGATCTGACTTCCGTGGGAAAAGGTGGGAGGGTGGGAAATGGACTGAGGGTGTGTGGTCATCTACTGCTCTACTTCTTTGTAGTGTGAGTTAAGGTGTAAGGATCTATCTTCAGTGAGACCTGTTTTCTCTGTTGGTACTTGTCTTTAGTGTGAGAAGCCCTAGGCTTTGGATAACAACAAGCAAATCTGCCTTCTAAAGAAAAGGCTGTTAAACCATAGCTGACAGACTTTACCCATGAAATCACTATATTGTACTATGCATTAAGTGCTGTACCTGTACCCCAGCTGAAGAAATCTGTGAGGAGGAGAGCATCTGAAAAGTTAATGTTAGTGCCTATATAATTATAATATGTTTTATTGTGAAGTCAATTCAACATTTCATGAAGTGTGTTGTGGTAGAGTGTGATGGAAAGCCATTTCACTTGGCATGGCGTGGAAATTTCTGTGCAGAAGTCATAACAAGGGCCTCTGGAAATGTTCATCTCGCAGCCTATAAATAGGTGAGACCACCAGCCTATAAAGAGTTACTACATTACTGGCACCTTCTGAGCAGGCAGGGAAGTAGTAAAATGAGGATTTCATTACTTGGTCATGGAACTGGCAAGAGAAAAACATTGCTTTCAGAGCTGGGGAGAAGAACCAGTGAGAGTTCAGAAAAGACATGAGGAGAATGCCTTCAAAAGACTTGGAGTGGAGGTTCTGTGGATGTTATCTAAAGGCTTGTGGCTGAAGGCTGAAGAGTCTGGCTGAGTGAAATACAGATAAGGATTTTATTCCTCTAGAAAGGGTCTCTGACTTCCTCTCACAGACAGTGCCAGAAGGCCAGGTGCCCACTACTTATTGAGACATTAAATTTTTGAATTAGATCAAATAAGAGTTTACATTGCAAAGGATCTGAAATGTCACGAATTCCACAGGGAAATACGCTTTACATTTACTTTCACTTCTAATACAGCTATTGCCTATGTAAAAGACTAGAACCCGTGATTATGTTTAATTGCTCAAGCTTCTGGGATCTAGGGGTGAGTTTAATTCCATTTTTCATTACTTAAATATTAACTGAATAGAGTATATCCATGGCCTGCAGGCTGACTGTGAAATAAGACCAGTTTGAAACAGTAGTGATGTTATTGGTATGACTGGTCTCTGTGGATCAGAACCATGAGTATCAAGGCAGCATTTCCCCCAAGACATTTGCTTCTGCCTATGGTGGAAGAAATGCTATGTATTTCCTTCCTGAGAGGAGGAATGACATTGCATGGATCAGTTTAGGTGCATGGATGTGAGACTTATCAGCACATGCAGAAAGTATTTCTCTATGACTGATGGGGTACAGTCAGATGTAAAAGAGCAGGAAAGCAGAAGAGATTAGAAAAAATAATTGTAATGTAACTTCTACAATAAAAACTCACTAGGTTTTCAGAGAGAACAACAAAAATTAGTGTTGTAAAAGTGTCAAACAGCAATCCTACTCTCTGCAGCCATTTACATAAATCTCTTTTCTATGACAGCAAATTCAATAGAATTTTATACTCCTTTCTGTAGCAGCATAGCTTTTTAGAGTGAGAGCTCCACTTACTGTGAATAACATGACCCTCTTTCAGTTCAGAAAATAATTAAAGACAGTGGCTACTGATGTCTGGGAAATACCCAGATGTTTCCAACATTTGTTGTTGGGCAGATAGAAAAGAATGATGTGGTCTCTACCTGAATATTTTCCAGACCTCATTGAATGAGCACCATGAATAAACAAAAATGTAAGAAATGTACTACAAACAGATGACTGGGGCTGAACCTGAAGTACCTCTGCTTGCAGCTGCTGCAGTTAATGTTACTGTTTAGAAACCCCCATTTTCCTGCAAATCAATAGGAAATATGAAGCAAGACTTGCTTGCAGCAGCTTTTCTAGATAGCAGGAAGCTTAAATCAGGGGACAAACATACTCCTGAATTTCATTTGGCAAAACCTTTTGCTTGCTTTTCTGCAGATCTGAATAAAAAGCTTGGAAATTATTCTGTCGGCACTCAAAGCATGGAAACCATAGTAAGAAAGATGTTTTTCTCTCTAACCTGCAGTGACCAGGTTCTTAAATTATTTTACAACTCCTCTAAGTTATTTGTGCCCATTAAGTAAGGCTAAAATAATTAAACTTAGAAAGTCTCTTCAACACCTTAATAAACAGTTATTGCATAATGCTTCTCCTTACAGCATACCATATGTTTTCTGATAGCCTTAAAATCAAAATAGTCACATCTTGACCGTGATATGTTGCAAGAATTGCTATAAATACATAATGCCATTAAACAACTGGTGCTAAATATTTTGGTTGTAAGTGTACCTATGCACAAATAAATAATTGCCTGTGTGATTTCAGAGCTAGATGAGACTGACTTCCTTCTAATTTCAGAAAACAATTGTCTTAATCTAATTCAACCACTTTCCCTGGGAAAACAGTGTAAACTTCAGGCAATTCTACTGTTTACTAGAACTTACAGATTTGACAGAGTGTGGATGCTGTGTTTGTGTGAAGGGTATTACGTGCTGAGAGACCAAGCAGCATGTGTTTATGTGCTGCGGGAGGATTGATTTTGGAAATTATATAATTTTCTGACCTGTAAAACCTCATTTTCTTGATTACTCAATGAAGTCTATAAATACTACATTCGTATCTCCCCTTGCTGTAATAGCTGAAAGACTACTTCCCATGGGTAAACTGACTTGGACAGACTGTGGAAAACTGATTCTAACTTTGAACCAATTTTTGGTGTATGTATAAGGAATGGATTTTTAAAAAAATCTAAAATGGATAAATGTTACTTCAAGGATAGATAGTTGTATTTGAGTGCATAAAATATACACTTGCCAGAAAAGTACCTGACCTATTGAGAAATGTTTTTCTAAAAACCTTCTTAAATTAAACTTTGTCAAGGAAAAAGACTCTTGCAAAGAAGAATAAATAGTTTATTCTGCCTGGGGGAGATATGACAAGAAAGGCATCTCACCTTACAGCAAGGTTAGGCAACAGGAAAAGCATTCCAATGATTAAACTAGTGAAGTAGTGGAACAGTTTACCTGAGCAGTCCATCAAAGTTTCTAGATTTCCAGTTGTATAGAGCAGATTCAACAAGGATTGAGATTTAAATGCCCATGCTGAGTTGAACTCTGGAGGAGAACTGGTAAATTATTTCCTGGGATCCTCTTAGCTTTGCTTTCTTTCTTTATTCTTTCCCATCACCTCAACACCACTCCCCTGCCAAGAGGTTGATCTTTAGTCGTTTTCAAAAACAGAGTGAAGCTTTCATAGACATGCCTGAAAAATCAGTAGCACTTGGGCTATAGCCCTGAGGTGTCTGTATTGCAAGCAATGAGTCAACTATTAAACCATGTGCTAAGACCCTCACAGAGCTGGTTCTTGTTGAGGAGTTTTTGTTTGTGGACATGCTTTCCTCACTGTCAAACTGAGCATGGAAATCCCCAAATGTGGGCTTTCCTACATGGCCTGATTATGGTATCAAAGCAACTCGAGAACAACCCTCTGGAGGCAAACTAGGCAGTCACTACTGGCTTGTTCCCAGGGTAAGCAGATTCATAAAACCAACCTTTAAAGGCCATCTGGATTCAAGATGGAACAGACTAACCAAGAGAAATTCAACTACTACTTAAATATCAACAGAAATGTGTATACTGCATACACATTATGCAAATATGGTGTCTGACATACCCTTCTTAAAGGAACTTGTCCTTGTGTGATCCTCATTTCAAATGGAGAAATGCTCATGGCTGACAGTTAATGTCTTGTGATGAGTTGATCACTGTCTTTGGCAAGACATCATTCTTAGAGTCATGGCCTTCTGCCTCAGGATCAGGTTTTAATCCATTTCTTTCTTTCAAACAGCATGATAAAAAGATAAGGGTACCAGGGAGATTATGTAAATTTAAAAATACATTTTAAGGTATTTTTGTTATTCATTAGTAAGGGGTGCTTTACCCACATTTCATCATCTGGCTTTACTGACAGTGTTCTGTCAGCTTCTAGTTGTCTTGTAATTTGCTGGACACTTCAGATCTTGAAATTATGCTGAGTGGCCTATAATTTTCTCAGGTCACACAACGTAGCCTTCTTTGGCAAATCAGGTAATTCACTTGCTGTCTATGTGTTTGCTAAAGGCTTTGAGACCACTTTGTACTACTTTAAACAATGATATCTTGGTGTTCCTTAAACTTTGTTTTAGTGCTTGGTGCAATTTATGTTGCGCTTAACTAGTGGTACCTGCAAGATTGTCTTTGCTCCTTTACACTGTAAGTTAATTCCCAATAGCACTACTTAAAATAAGAGCTATCTTGAGAAGTCAGAAAAAGATCAACCTCTTTGAAAACATCAGAATAAGTGAGAGTGAATGAAAGTTTACTCATGGATTTATAAAAGGGGAAATTTAAGTTAATTTATAAGGACTTATTTAATCTCTAACTGAATGTAGGCAGTAACTTTCTAATGAGAGCAAATATGCATATTAATAGAATTGTTAAAAATATACAGATGTTTAGGGATTTGTTGATCAACCAGTCTGGCTCTTTTAATTGGTGGCTGAAAACTAGTAACAAAATAAGCATATTGTGCAATGTTAAAGGTGTAGGACTGCTACTGAGCAGATGCAGGCTGTAGTGCAGATAGTCCAAGGACTTCCACAACCACTGCTGGTGTGGTCACAATGGGAAGCTACACTGAAGCAGAAATTCAATTCAGTTTGGATTTATATTCTATTTTCTCTCTGTCCTGAACATTCATACTGAAGTCTGGCACTGTCTGAGAGAATAGACTCTGTCTGAAAATGAATGTGTAGAGATTGATCAGATAAAATATCGGATTCAGAAACATTTCACTGAAAATTAGTTCTTTGAATCACAGCCACCTCAAACCCTTCCCCTTCTTATAGGCAACAATAAATCTATAAAGATTAAACCATCCTTTCCTTCTCAAGTTTTGCCAAGAATTTACACAAATCTTCCTCATCAGCAATTTTTTGGATGCTTTTTGCAAAGTTTGGTGTTATAACTCATTTTTATTTGAGCCTGGACTAGGGCCAGAAGAGTTGTACCTCAGTCATTTCAGGAGGCAATTTTTGACACTTGCTCAGTCCAAAAGGAAATATAGTTCCAAAAAATTTATTTGCAATAACTGAATAGTTCCTTGTGATTGCTGCCCTTGCAAGGCAGAGTACAGAGCCTGCTTCCTCCTGGTGTCTCCAGGAGGGCACACTATCCCGAAGAGTCAGGGAGGTTGTGGAGCTGAGGTGACACTGTTACCCTCAGCATTAATTCAGTTGTGGCTGGCCTTCATGGAAGGGAATAAGGCTTTAGTGAAGCAGATGGCAAAGTCCAGCTTCTGCTCTGCTTCTCTACACCTCCACATATATCCTTTGATATCCTTAAAATCCAAGGGAACTGATGAAAAGTCTGCTTAGGACTTTCTAAAATCCTAATCAGTCTCCTTTCAGGTCAGACAGGATCTATAGCTGGGTATGCCCCTAGTTTCATCATTTTTTTGATCAATACAGCTGCATCAGAGGCAGGTGGTACCTGGAGGAAGGGAGCTGGGTGCAGTATGGCACATGCTTATGCATCTCAATGAGACGTGTGACCAGAATTCGGCTGCACTGGTGTGTTTGGGATACACAGACCCTTAGAAACCAAGACTAACAGTGTTCAAAAGGGTCTAATTGTTAAGAAGTATTAGCCAAACAGCTCTGCAGCTTTTTGTAGCTTACATTTTCAAGCCCTTATATTTTGTGAGCGATGCTTAGGCACAGTAGAAGTGGCCAGGATGTGAAAAGAACAAACAGTTCAATGTCAAGAGCAGATCATGTGGCTGCCAGTCAGCCTGCTTGCTTGCTGCACTGAATGTGCAGCCAGGTTACAGCTGGAAATTCCCACTTGGGACATAAAATTGTGGACTGTTTGGGGCTCAAAATACCGAATGTGTGGTGGGGAGACAGGCGTCTACCACAGCAGGGAAACTCTCGTGTTGTTGAGAGTTTCAAGAAGGTGGGAAATCAGCTTTTGGGGTTAAACAGCAAAGGTACCTTGAGACTTCAGTGCAGTCCATGAAAAATGTGGAGTTTGATCCAGCTGTTGACCATGCCACTCTGCCATGCTGTGCATGTCTGCCTCCAGGCTTGCTCTGGCAGCACTGCCATCCCAATTTGGGCACCCCAGTCCTACTGCCTGTGCCCATTGCCCTGCTGCCTCCAGGCAGCTGCTGGCACAGAGGGGCTGGTCCTAGCAGGGCCCTGTCAGCAAAGGCAGTGAGGATTTGCTACCAAAACCTGCTTTACACAGGCACACCCCAGCAGAAGAAAGTCAAAGAGCCTTAGGGATGTTTATTTTCTGTAGAAGTACTTTCACTCTTCTTCTTGCTTGTTTTTGGCAAAGATTATCCCTACGCTCGCTTTAGCAGAAGATTGACGAAATGTAGCCATCCCTTCTTGACATTTTGCTGTTCTCAGGGCAGCAGGACTCGCTTCTGCTTTCTTCCCTGTTTAACAGTTAATGATCTGGAAAAAGAAACAAGGGGTAAGGTGACATTGGCAGCGCTGCAGCTCCCCGGGGGAGACAGGCTTTCTGCAGGAGCTCGTGCCCTCTCTGGATGTTGGTACCCAGTAAGTGAAGTGGCTGCTGGTGTTCCCAAATAGCAACCATTTGCCATTACATCTCTTATCCTTGAAACTGGGATGGGAAGCAGTACTGAGAACTGCAGAATATTTTCTTTGAAAGCCATTGCTGAACTAGGCTTGACTTTATTTACCATTCTGAGCTTTTAGAAGATATGTTTTCCTAAAGAAAACTATAGATGTTCAAGAGATAGAAACAGCCAGCTGCTGTTCTAAAATTATCAATATATCATGACTGCTGGGGGATCAAGAATGTCAGCAATACAGAAGGTCGATGAGAGCAAGAGACTTTACCTTCCACCCTGGATACAAATACCATGACCACAGTCATAATATTCTGATTCTCTAGTTTATAGCAGAGAACAGAATCAGAGGTAGCAAAGAAGCACATTTCAGTTTTATGGCCTCAAAAATATTTCAAATATATTTATATTTTTCAGTTGGGTGAATTGCTGGAAGATTAAAAGTTTTATTTCTTCCACAAATCCAAGTAAATGTGAAGCATTGATTTAAAAATAAACAAGCATTAGTTCTTATAGTCACTGTCACTTTAATACTCACTGTGGCAGTGCTGCTTGGAGAAGGTGAACAATGTACTTTGCTGGCTTTTAAGTCACACAGCAGAGAAGACAAAGCTCTTCCTGCTCAAATTCTTGATGGTGCACTGCAAAATGATATGATAATTACATCACACTGTGCACATGTTCACAAAGTCAGCAGCTCAGTTTTGCTTAGCTTGCAGCATGCCATGGGCATTTAGGGATGCTTTTTCATTCACTGATGGGATGGAATCTTTTACACATCATTGTGGGTTTGGGACTTTAGTCTGGAGATAATCAGAAGGTATCCACATGGTATTTTCAGTTATACCTTCTCCTTCTGCTGCTTCAGCCAAATTATATATGTATACTCTCAATACTAATATTTCTGGTTTGGTGTCAGTCTCTTTTGTCCTCTGTTTCTGTGAAGAACAGTTCTACTGCATTTTTTTCTGAGGAATAATCAAAAAATGCAAGTCCCCAGGCTTGAAAAACATAAAAATGTTGTCAGTTCAGGTGCTTCACTTTAGAAAGGTGACACCATAGCAATTCAGACTTCTCGATTTCCTTGTGTCCCATCATGTGAGACACCTTGGGTCAGGTTATTTGATCTGGAAGGGCAAAATGCTTGCACAGCTGACCACTTGTGGGAAAATGCAACCAGGAGGCATGGGCTGGTATGTCCATTCCTCTGGCAAAGGACCTGGGGCTCAGGGATGAGTGATGCTGCAGTGGGGCAAAGAGAAGCTGTGGCACGGTGCTGTTCTGCCGGGGCACCAGTGGTGCTGGAAGAGGAATGCAGAGCTGCAGCTGTTGGGCAGGTCTGATCTCTGAGCATGGAGCTGAGTGGGCCTGGGGCATTCAGTCAGATTCAGGGAAAATGCTTCCAGACAGTATGCATGGTACTTGCTAAGCAATGAGCTCTTCGCTTGCCAAGAAGAGTAATTAATTCCCAATAGCCATGATTCTGATTCAGGAACAGCAACCATGGAGGCTGCTGGGAACTGATTGCATCCTCACTACTTGTGCCAGTAGGTTTCCTCACACGAGCTGACCCTGGTAACTGTGGTAAAGGATGTGGACAAGGCAGACTGATCAGAGCAGCTCTTTGGAAACCATTAAAAGCTTTAGGAAAGACATTGTCCTGCCTGTGAGCTGGCCATGGAGGAGGCAGGAAGTAGCTGTTGCTTAAAATGCATCTCCAAAATGCAGGCACCTATTCTAGTTTCACCTTTCATGCTTCTTAGGACATGCCTACAGAGCAGAGTTTATTGTGCTATGGCCTGTCAGACAGAAAAAGTGGTGTAAGTTCAAAGCTTTGCAAAGAAAAGCAATAGCCCTTGTTAGAGCAACCAGTGTACTGGAAAAAAACAGAAGAATTCAGGTACTTGGGCGTTTTCCCAGATTGTCTCTGCCCTTTACACAACCACAGATACAGACACGGTTACTACAACACTGTACAGGTGCTCTGTAAGACTGGGCTGCTCCCATGTGGAAAAGGAAATAGACACAAACTGAAGGAAAACAGGTAACAAATGCTGCAGTGGGTGGTTCTATTTAAAAAACCAACCCAACGCAAACTAGAAAACCCCAAAGTAGACCACATTAACTAAAACAATTGAACTCTTCCCATCTCAGTTTGGCTTTAAAACAAAGTTTGTCCTGCCACATATTACCAACACGTGACTTTGCTTACAAGTTTAGGCTCTCCAAGGCCCTTCCTGCACAGCAGAAAAAAGCATAAGCTTTTCCATTGCCAGTGTAAAGCTGATAAATTCTTTTGCTGACAGAACAGTTTACACAAGTCATGTACACCTGGATGTTTGGTGACAAGCAGGATCTGAAGGTTGCATCAATGCTCCTGGCTGCCATGACGTGAGGTAAGGGCTGGCTGCAAAGTCCAAGCAGCCACTCTGAAAATTGCTGAGTTTTGTACAGTTGTGAATAGTGTGTTCATACATTTGTTCTGATGCTTCTTGTATATTCACATTTTTATGCAGTGTCTGGGTTTCATGCTATCTAAAGTGTCCATATTGCCAGTTCATCAATATGCCATAGGAATTGTGAAGGATGAACCTGGAAGGTTTTGACCACTGGCTAAAAAGGAACTGGCACTCAAAGAGAAATATGTTGGTGAAACACAATCGTTGGTGAAACAGCTGTAAAACCCTCATTATCCAACTGGTTATCTACAGCCTGGTGACCAAGGAACCCATTGAAATGTGTGAGGCAATCCATGCTTTCCAAACACTATTGATTAATATGGCTGCCAAATTTGGGAATTAACACTGTAGCTATTTGCAGTTGTTTCATGTTTTCATAGCCATAGATCTGGAGACATAGATCCTAAACCAAACCCCCTTAAATTTTAGAGGACTAGGGGAATACTGAACTCCAAGGAGCACTGATGAAAGACTATAAAATCCTGGATGTCATTCAACCATGCTTGTTAACACAGCCTGTACCTTTGTTCTTGGTGGCTATTTTCTAGACTTTAAAAAAATTTATTTCTTTTTCTTGCTTCCAACAGACTGACAAGGAAATATTTTAGAGCTACAATAGCCTTGCAGTGGTATTGGCCTTGAATTAAATCAAGTTTCTCTAGGCATTTGAAATAATGAGGAGGTCATTAACTGTGAGGTTTGTATTGGACTAAGCAAACTGAGTGAGAAGTAGTCACAGAGAATGCAATAAACACCTCCTAAGTAAGAAAATGCTTCAAATGTGGGAGGAAAAATAGTCCTGGCTCTTAAAGTGTCTGTATAGACAATAGTTTCTTTAGGAGGCTCAACTGACAAGTTGCTTATTTGATCTCCCAAGATAATGTAAGATCTCTCAGCACAAAATGCTGAGCCATTAGGAGATTTGGATTAGGAAGGAATCATTTCTGTTCTGAGAGTAAGGAAATAGGGAATACTGCAGCTGAGATTTTTATTCTACAAAGACACATAAAGGGCTAGCAGCAGAACATTGTGCTACTCCATTGGCAAGATGACAAGATTTGAAAGTGGCAGAATTAAATAAATAGGTGGAAATGCAATTACTTAGAATAAATTGGGGGTTTTCTCTTTTTGTGTCACTATTTTTCTCACTTTCTTTCATTATTGCTTTTAAGTACTAATTACACTACGATTTGTATTGCAATCTGTAAGAATAATTTACCCTATTTTAAAGCACACCCTGTAAAAGGACCATTTTACAAGGCAGTGACAGGAGAGTGCTAAAGCCATTCTCATTTGGCGCCCCATCCCTCTCTGGTAAGACACAGCACAAATGTCAAGAATGGGCTTCTGTGGTTTTAATCACTTCTACAGAGTAACCGTCCTGATGAAATTTGGGATCATACTACAAATCAAAGACCGGACTGCATTATTAATGCCAGAACTTATGTGGAATAAAAAAAAACCTTCCACCTTTAGCTGCCCTCTGATGTTTTTAATGTAATGTTTCCTATAAAGAATGAAAGTTAAACGGTAAGGATATGGATACACACAAAAATTATTTTTGTTTTAAAGGTTCATTCCTGACCTACGCTCATCTGAAGTGCAAAAACTGCTCATGGAGCAAGATTTTGTAGGGTTTTTTTAAGGGGGGAGGAGTAGGCAAACCAGCACATGGTTAAGGATTAACCAGGCTAATGACAGAAATCACTTGTCCATGCTGAAGAAAGGCAGTGGGCATAAATTTGTTTAATGTCTCCTGCCTTTGACTGCAGGGCAGAAGGGAGATCCCTCTTCTTGGAGGGTTTCTGGTGAGCAGGCAGCCTCTGAGCCAGCTGGGGGAAG
This sequence comes from Hafferia zeledoni, assembly GCA_035583235.1. Classification (NCBI taxonomy): domain Eukaryota; kingdom Metazoa; phylum Chordata; class Aves; order Passeriformes; family Thamnophilidae; genus Hafferia; species Hafferia zeledoni. The sequence goes on from JAWWEV010000115.1 coordinate 71,571,858, forward strand.
CTCTGCCTGCTTATACCTCTGTGAGAAAGGGACTGGCAGGAAACAAATGAGCACCCATTTAACCCCAAGCTGTGCTGTGGTGAATAAACCAACTCACATGCCCAAGGACATGAGGAGAAATTATTAAACTGGTTAAGCCAATTCGAGGGTCCTAGATAATAAACAGAGGATCTGGAATTGCTCATTTATGAGTGTAAATTCAATAAGAGACGACATTGCTGGAACTTGATGGGAATCTTCTGGTGACTGAACTTTTTAAATCACTGGTTATCATCTCTTAAGAAAGATTTAGTGGACAGAGGGGGATGAGAAATGACACAGTATGACCCAAAAAAACCAAAACCACAACCAAAAAACAACCAACATGATTAATTTACTAATGACAAATGACAAAGAAATTATCTTATGGACTGATTTCCCACTATGAAAAGTGCAAAGGGGAGTAGGAGTTTCTCTCTGTGAGAGGAAAAAACCCCCTACTTTTAAGGGGAATAGGTGACTGTCTCTTTCAGTTACTATCCATAATGTATAGGAGGAAAATGAAAGTTACGAGTTTTGTGGGAGATATTAATCCAAATGCAGTTTGCTGGCAGCTTCATGCTGCCAGCACTGAAGCATCTTCAGAATCACTAAATAACATTCTTAATTTTCTTTCTTAAAAATGATTGCTCC
>JAWWEV010000115.1:71572629-71596408 GCA_035583235.1 Hafferia zeledoni
TCATGCTGCCAGCACTGAAGCATCTTCAGAATCACTAAATAACATTCTTAATTTTCTTTCTTAAAAATGATTGCTCCGGATATCAGGGTAAGCTCTGACTAGAGTTTTGCATCGGCAAAAAAAAAAAAAAAAAAAAAAAAGAGGGGAGGAATCACAGTACTAAAAATTAGTGATACAATAAATAAAAACATTTATAACTTGATTATATTTGTCCAAGGCAAACAAATTGCAAATTAGTAGCTTTAGCTGGTACAATTTCACAAAGTGGAAAGCAATCCAGTAGGGAGAAAAAATGTAAATTATAATTGTAAACTGTCTAAGAATATTTTACAGGCTGCCTAATAAGCCATAACTGGGAAAGAATAAGGGTGCATTACTTTCAAGAAAAATAGCAACATCCTGGCTGAGAGGGAACTGTTAAAACAATAATCCATCTCCCTGTGAATATAAAACAAATGGAAGAATGAGGAAGCTGAAAGTGACAAACATAAGACATAAAATTCTAACCAGAAAAGCTGATACAGCTCTTTCCATAGGGTAAGATATTAAATACGTAGGATAAGATATTAAACAGTTGAGCCTCAATCTTTCTTAAGAATAAAAATCCATCTTCCCTTCTCAGCCAGGTTGTACTCCTGGTCACCTACCAGTGCCATTGGCAAAACAAAAACTTTGTCACTAACAGCAGAGAAAGGACTTAAGGATATTTATAGCTACAGAAAAGAGAGATGTCATAGCCATTCATATGACTGTTTATCTTCCCCTTTGTTAATAAATTGGAAGATTGCTAAATGGCAGCTCAAAGTTTGAAAATGCACAACTTCACCCCAGGAACTGGTGTGGGGCCATGAGGTTACTGCGGTGAGTGTTGTTGTGGCCAGTGGGGAAGCCCCAAGGAAGGAGGGGAGGAAGCCAACATGTTAGACTCGTTAGGATTTCAGTGAGCGCAGCCAACCATAAATCTGTTGGATCTTAGTCACAGGAAAACCAGTAGAAACCATGATGGAGGGACTGGACTGATAACAATTTGAAACTAACCTAATGAGTGTCAACAGATTGATAGAAAAGTGCTTCCCATCAAACTAACTTGAGGGCTTTGTAATGTTGTTATAAGAGGTGGCTGATAAATATTATGATGTTGCCATTGTATACTTAGAGTTGTAGACTGATTTTTTTTTTTTTTTACTTGGATGGCATTTGACACTTGTGTAGAAAGTTGGAATGATACAAAAGCAGCATAGCACACTGAAATAAATACAGTCTCCTTCAGCAGAATAGTAAGAAAATTATTTATTGCAAAATGATGCACGTGCAATCTATGAGTACTGGCCCTGTCCTTGTAATGTTTCATCAGGCTTCTGGAAGGCAACCTCACTGACCAAGCTTTCTGAAGTAGCGCCACAAGTGGAGAGCTAAGTCATTTCTGAAAAAGATCAGTTTGAAAATTATATCTTCAGTTTCTTTATGCAGCTGGTCATCCACCATAAAGCAGAGAAAACCAGTCCATCCAACCTATCAGTAAAGATTAATTTCTTGAAAATAGAAAAATATATCATATGTTACAAAAGTGGCAGACAGGTAGGGATCTGGCAATGTTAGCCTTATAGAAACAGTTAGATATCTCCAAAGGCTATTCATGAATAGTGAAACTTGTTTTCAGATTTCATCTTCAGAGAGTTCATAATTTTTCAGGACTGTTTCTTGTCAGAGTTCTTTAGTGGTAATTTTAGAAAAAGGTTAGTGCTTGCAGCAGGTCCTAGAAAAAAAAAAGACTTAAAAATCAAATAGATCAAGAGAATAATTAAGTGGTATTTAGTCTTCTCTCCCACCTATACAATGTGCTGATACATGGGGCAATGGCAACAATTTCTGGTTATAAGAACTGGAGCTTTAGATGAGTTAAAGGCTCATATCTTCAGTAAGATTGAAATAGGCCCTAAAAGGGCTTCAAAGTGTTGTTAATTCAAAAGCACACTTATTCTGGTAGTACTAGACTGCAGGGAAATGTCTGTGCTTTCAGAGTAAAGAATGCATTACTATATTTGCTGATGTTCTTCTTGACAACCGCATGACCATTCCATTTACATCAGAGAACCAGTTCTGAAAGGTTTCCTTCACCATCTCTGATCAATCAATGAATTCCATGTTTATTGGCCAGATTCATTAGGAAATCTTGATTCCTTTACACCATAATTTGCCTTAGGGTCTCACTTTTAAAGAAGAAAGGGAAATATTATTTTCTATATTTTCAGTTAGGGTTCTAGTTCAGTGCAGGTTCAGCTGAAGTCTGTTTTTTACCGGGTTCAAAGTGTGTTAGAACTAGTCCTAATCCTCCAGTGCTCCAATCCTGTCTTGATGAGGCAATGGAACTGGACCAACACACCTCCCTTTCATCAGGCTGTTTGTAAATGTAATTGTGCTAGAAGATCAAATGTGTTAGAATATTTCACTGACTTGCTTGCAAAAATTACTTTGTCCCTTTGTATTTCATTTGTCTCCTCTCATTCTTTAAGGCATCCTACAAATTCCCCACTACCATCCTTCCCTCCTGTGGCATGTACTGGAAAAGGGGAATTTGATTTTCAAGAAAAACATGCTGAGTGGAAGAAATACACTTGGCACCTGCAATGTCTCATCAGTATATATTCTGGGAACAAAACAAAGTATTTTTGTTTAAGAATAGAGTGTTTCACTGAGTTCCTCCCGCAAGACAGATACTAGGAGGTGTAATCTCTCCCTTTGGCTGAAGATCAGTGCAGCTTCTCTGCTTGCTCTGTGAGGGACAGACAGGATGTGCTGTGGTCCTGCTGGGCTACCCTCAGGTTAGATGGTCTCATGGCAAAGATGTGCAGCAGTGTTGGCTACAACACAAGGTGAATGTGGGGTTGTATTTGGCTTAGAGGGTGATTCTGTCATATGGATACTTTAGGACCCAAATCAAACAGCCATGAACAGAACTGTGTTTTTGTTCCCACCTGAGAATGTTTAGGCATGTCCTCTGTGGCAGACCTTGGGATGTGTTATTGTTTTGACTGCACAGTCGGTTTCACAAAGCCCTTGTAGCTTTTATATGTTCTTCACACTCACATGTGCATGCAACTAAGAGTGCTCTGAGAACCATGTGATCAATTTAAGAATCAGGACTGAGATGAGAAATTAAGACATACAAATTTCTCCTTGAGTCCTTGGAAGCCAGCTCTTCTGGAGAGGCACCAGGTCTTCCCTCAAGCCTCCCCAGACAGCCTTTGCCCTGTAGTAGTGGAGAGAGCTCTCAGGGACAGCTTTTCCTCCTAAACATGTTCTCTGACTTGTGTAACCAGGCAGGTGGAGTCCAGCACCTTCCCACCTCCACTTGTCTGCAAGCAGGCAAGCTGGTGTCCCTGGGAGCAGACAGGATAACTCACAGATGATGCTTCTCTGTGAAGGACTTTTTGGGCTGTATTGGCAAAGTTGACATTGTCAGTGTGGTTGTGAAGCACAGGGGACAGACACGAATACAACCCTAAATGAAAGACCTGGAAGGAAGTGTAGCTTGCAGCTCAGTTCAACACTGTGGACATCCCTCTGACTGTTGTATTTCTGACTGGGGTTGCAACAGGGAATTTCGTTACTTGTCTGTTAAAATATTGTGAAGGTAGATATTTTCTTCTCTCAAAGAAACTGTTTTACATAAAAAACATTTGTTTTACATGCTGTGAGAAAAAAGCACAGGACAAACTTTGCCACACAGTTGTGCTTTTCCCTTCCTGTTTTTTTGAGTTAGCTCAAGTGCTATGACTACAATATCCCTTTAAAGTAATATCATCTTCCCTGTGTAAGTGAAGCCATTTTTCTTCATGGCTTGTCCTGTCCACACCTCTAGGACTTAGTCTTAATTTTCATCACTAACAAAAATTCTACACTTTGTGTATGAACAAGAAAGTAACATAATGGTCTCTCCTTCTAAGCCCAGTGGTAGTGACCATCTGGAGACCTCCCTGTTCAACTTTGGATGAACTTCAGTTGAAGTATGAGAGGCAGTTTGCTCCATACAAGCTGTTCCAAGCCTCATTGTTGCTATTCGCAGTTTGTCTTAGTGACAAGGCTGCATTTTGCCTATTGAAGGTTTGGTTTTAGTGATTCAGCGCGTTTCTATTGTTCACAATTGAGAGTAGATCATTCAGGCTTTTATGTTTCCAGTACTGTGGATACAATAGCTCATTATCCCGGGGTGGCTTTTTTGTTGGGGTTTTAAAGGGGTTTTGGAGAGAGGCACAACAGATGCAAGCTCTTTCAGGGGCAAGTTCTTTTCTGGATATCCTTGAACAGTGTTTATTGCAATGGGACTCTGTTTGTTTTTAGGCTTCAAAGCAAGCCAATCATGGTATAGAGTGAGGGCCAAAATCCCAAGGTTTTGTTAAGGATGTTTGTAGCTTCTCAACCTGTATCTAGCTGTTGTCAATAGGAGGGTGCATCATCACGATTCATCAGGGCACAGGTGAGACCTACAGAAGCCACACAGGAGAAGCTGGATTTTATTTTTCTTCAAGTCTATTGGCAGCAAAGGCTTGAAAAATGTTTGCAATGAGGGTAAAGTTATAAAGAAAGTTATTTGAAGGACACATTCTTTGTTTCTGATGACATGAAGCTGGGAGTTACTGTCAAAACAGTGGAGAGTTGCACTCTACAGGAAAAACTGGAAAACTCCAATAATTTGAGTAGCAGTGACGAGAAGGAGTGCAGGAGTGCAGGTTGAATGAGCTTTCAGCTCATATGGGAAATGCTTATCCATTGAAAGCAATGGAGGCAGAGCAAGCCCTGAGTGCACTGGCTAATCATAAATTGGCTCTGAGCTACTGATATGGTGTAATGTGCCGGAGTAAAAGATAACTGTGATTCCAGAGTGTTCTGGAGAAGAATTTTTCAGGAGTGACAGGGAAATATTAATGATGTTGTGCTTGTAAAACTGCACCTGGAATTCCATTTACAATACTTGTCACCTGTGTTGGAAGACATGGATTCAGCCTGGAGCAGGTGCAGTGAAGGGCTACAGGGATTAGCACAGGGCACTCTAAACTGTTCTAACAGGGGAAAGGCTAAGGAAAAATGCAACTGTACTCTATAAATACGAGGGTGAATTAAACACAAGGAGTAAGAAGGCATATTTAAACAAAAGAACAATAATGCCTTGAGCAAATAGGTGTGTGTGGCTTGGCAGTAATTTAAGTTTCTAAACAAAATATTCTGAAATATTAATAGGAGAAAGAAACCAGAAATACTCTTTAGACAGATTTTAATAAGTTTATGGACGTGACTGTATGAAATAGTTATCTATGAAGAGAAATCAAGCGCACAAGGTCCCTTTTGCAGTGTGTTCCTAGGCTTCCTTAGGTATATCATTAATAACATGTTTTGGGTTTGGTCTTTGTTAAGAATGTATTTTGTGTGTCTGTGCCAGGCATAATATATGCCTGAGTAGTGGTCACTTTGGCACTAAAAGCTTGCAAATGCAAGTTTTAAACATTCTGGTCTTGGACTAAATCAAGCAAACCCTGTTCAGAGAGGTACAATTCGCAAAGTTATCCACCTTCAAAGAATTCAACCTAACACATGAAGTCAGGCCCCCTCCTTCACCAGAATACTTCTGATGATCTTTGTGGGTCTCTTCCAACTCAGAATAGTCTGTGATTCTGGGTGCTTCCTCAAACCCATGTCCTTTATCTCTTCAATCTTCCTCTCCCAAGTCTCTGGCTTCTCAAATGGGTTATCAGCTTCTATGACATTTAATCCTTTCCCTCTTTTTGTGTGTTTTCTACCTCCTGGTGTTTCACAGCCTGCCTAGACAACCTTCCTGTGCTTCTCTGTGTCACTTCCCAAGCTGTAACTTCTCCTCCTGGATGGCACAAAGGTGTGCCTTGTGCTTTTACTCCACACACTGCAGTGCAGGAGCTTGCATCCCCTTTGGGATTCGTGTTGGCAGACAGCAGCTGTTCCAGTTCACAGTACAGGGCAGGCAGGTGCCCATTGCTGCCAGCCAGTACTGACCACCTACTACCTCTGTCCCCACTGCCTTATCACACCTCCTGCAGCAGGCAGTCTGTCCTCTGCCCTGTAACTCCAAGCCCCTTTCCTCTCCCATCATAAAGCACCATCCCCTGAGGAGAGGCCTCTAGCCCGGGAGTCTCTGTTGCTGCCCCAGGAGTCTGAGCTGGGCACTCCTGACAGCAGCCTGTGCACCATACGTCACTCTCAGTGCAGCAAGGCAGGACACACAAATCCATTCACCACTGGCTGTGACATACAACAGTCTCTTTAGCTGAAAAAGATTCAGTTCCCAACTCTTTGAAGTCCATTTAGTCATATATTGTGCTGCAGTATTGACTTCTGACTCTCTACACCCTTATTGTGTGGGTATCAGACCACACCCCAGACTACAAAATGTCATGCAGGACCTGCACAGCCCACTGGATGAGTCCTTGCTGCTTTCTCTGCAGCCCTGAGCAAAAAACACCTTCTGCTGTTCAACAGTTAGTACACGAGGATGCCTGTGCTGAGTGGGAAAAACCCTTCTTCTGCCTACAAAGGTTAGCTTGGATTGGCTTAATTGCATCTGGACACCAGTAAATTGAAGGTGTGGTGAGCTAAGAAGCTTGTGAGTGCTTTTCATTTATTGCCTCTTTCTAACATTCCTGTAACTGAATATCTTCTTTTTTATTTGAGAGACAGACTGAACAATGACAAAATTAGATACACCTTTTTTTGCTCCTCCGATTTTTTTGCTTATTTTCTTGCCCTCTCTGGTGGCATTGTGGGCACCAATTTAACATGAAGTATGACTGCCATACAACCCCAGCAGAGATTTTTAGGCATGCTGTGCACACCTCTTCTTCCTTTTTCGGTTGCCCATCTGTATGGGTGGTACTGCTGTTAGTATTCTGGGGGGCAGAGCTGAGGGGAGGCCTGTGGGACACCTCAAGTAGGCTACAAAGCCCATTCCCTAGCACAGTTTTCCAGACAGATTAGTTGCTAGGGAATCACAGAAGTCATGGAGAAATGACTAACACTACGTAAGGAGAAGCTACAATGAAGTTGCAGTTACTACTATGTGCCTAATGCCTGAAAACTGAGAAATGCAGGAATAGAGAAGTAACAGCAGCCAGGTTAAGTTTTGCTTTGAATTTCTCCTTATTTTGAGTGCTCTTAAAGAGAGTAATGGAAAAACATGTATGTGGAAACCACACAAACTGCAATATCGGATTGCAATTGTATTTAAAAATATCTTAAGCAAAAGCTCTTAACAATTTTCTTCTCAGAAATTACTTTTCCACTATACAATGTCCTTACAGTTTCTGATTACCTGAAGAAAAAACAATTTGCACCTAAAAGCAGATTGTTTGCTAAAGCTCTAGCTTTTGTTTCCTTCAGGAAACACTGGAATTATCTGGGCTCACTTTGTGCTAAGGTTACACCTACCCCCTGCTGTGGCTGTGCTGCAATGCCATGGAACTTCCAACTCTATTATTTCAGTGAATTGTTTCTCAAGGCAGCTGTACAAAATGTTTGTATAGGCAGGTGTTTTTTTTTTTTACCCCCAGACCTTCCTGCTGCTTGGAATTCCTTTACTTATGTAACAATGAGTCTAATTATCTGGCATAGAAATTTTCTGTTCGTAACTCTGGAGACATGACTTGGCACTGGGAGCAGCTGCACAAAACTCTGCTCTGAGGTACTTCTAAGTATAGTGGTTGTGAGGGGTAGGCTGGGCTGTTAAACTCCTTCACTGCTGAGGGGCCCAGAGTGAACTACTTTGAACAGTTTTTCTAATCTGAAAGCAGCAGAAGTCTCTTAGCTATACTCTTGCATAATGTAAGGAACTCTTGCTTACATCCTGAAGCTGCTTGACCATGCTCATTCCCAAGTTCCTACCTCTGGTTTGGTGAAATTCCAGCCTTAGAAAAGGGAGGGAAGAAAGAGCATTAGGCATATGGTCCCTGAAAAAGCAAAGTAGCTGGGAGTGGGAGCAGGGCAGAAACCTCACTGGGGCTGCCTTGACTCTGATAGCCCAGAAATGGAAGTATTTACTCAGGAGTTTGGTTTTCAAGTCTCTACAACCTTTAATTCCAAGATGGGTCTCAACTACTAACAGAAAGACCATGCAGAATGGATGTCTGCCTATCTGTTTGTACCTTCTCCAGTGTGTATTTCACTGCAGTTACAGAAATCTGCCAGCAGAAACTCTGAAGGACCTGTGTCAGAACAACCAATTGCTATGATCATCAAAATGATTGTTTAGAGGATACTGGAGACTGAAATCAGAGCCCTGCTTTAAAAAGAAATAGTGTAGATATAGGGACAGTTCCCCTTCACCAACCCCTCCTTTAGTTGCTTGGGAAACACGGGGTGAGGATCTTTGCTTGAACCAGTTTTTCCATTGGATTTCTCCTTATATCAGAGGAAGTTTTAAGAGAAAGACTGCCAAGCACAAGCAGGGATTTTCCAATGGGTCAGTCAGAATTAATTACCAAGGGAAAGCACAGTTCTCTGCTTATTCTCTTCTTCTCTCCAAGGTGCTTCATGTACCTCCAGGAATACTCTCTGCAGCCACAATTTTATCTCAGACTCTGGCAAAAAGACACTCACCTTTACTTTCAGAAACAGCAAGTGGTAGATCTGGGTTTGGGACATGACTGCAGATCAAAGAGCAGCTATTCCAAGTATATATCCAGATATATCAACCTGGATAATGGATAAGCTCACCAGGAGCTCTGATCAGCAAGCTGCTGTAAGACAAGATGAATGATTACATCATATATAAATTACTGAACAAGACAACAGTGAAAATAGTCTGTTGAGATTCTCAGTTCATCATCACCCACTAATAGAAAAATCAAGTTCCCTTAAGACTGTTCTGTGCAAAAAGTCAGATTGAATCTGGCTGAAAACAGGCTGTATCTTGATTTTTAGTATTTAAAAATTTAATTTCACTTTTTAAATTTTTGTCATGTGGGATTTTTAATTGTGTGCCATTTTAATCGTGTGGGAAAGGTATTGAGATAGCTCACCTTGGGGTATGGAAAACTGACCAGTTCACGTGAAAGTTTTCATAATAAGGTTGTTCTTTTTTTATATGGGTGACAATACAGTCACAATTCAGGAAGATTCCATATGAGACTACATGTCAGTCAGTTTCCCCACCCTACACTTTCTACATCTGTGCATGCTGTAGACTATGACTGAAAGTGAATCTCATACAAAACCAATCTATAAGCTTCATCCTTTGTGTTTTTCTACCTTTCAAGAAATGGAAACTATAACATTCAAAACAGGTTATTTGCTGTTTAATAAGTCTTCCAGTCTACAACACGATGGTTTGGAAATTCCAGTCAAATTACTATTGAGTTGAATCAGTACCCACGAAGGAATAGGTTCCATTACTCTTATGGAGAGTTCCAGTGAGTGAGATGATCTCTTTCTTACTAAGTATTCATTTTAAGTGCTGATTATAAAGAACAGTGATGGAGAAAAAAGAACTACTCCAGACCACTAGGCATCTTTCCACAGAAGAAATCTGGAATTCATAATTTTTACATGGATTTAACCAGAGTAATCTGCATGATTAGTAAACCTGGAGGTTATTTTCACCTCCTGCATGAGTTAACCAGAAGGAGGGAATATTTTTTTTAAATTAAGTAACATTTCCACATCTTGAATTTTGATAAAATAGGGATCTAAATGCAGGCCTGCTTTAGCTTTCCCATAGGGACCTTAATAAGCATCACATAGAAGATGTGTAGATGTGGCATTAGGGGCATGGCTGAGTGGTGGACTTTGCAGTGCTGGGTTGGGCTCAGTGATCTGAAAAATATTTTCCAACCTAAATGTTTCTATGTTTCTCTGTTATTCCGTTGTTTCCCTTTGCATTTAACTCTTGATGAACAGTTCCTCGATACCTTTGTTCCAACAGAGCTTGTCTGGCTGCTGCCATCACAAAGATCTCTGCTACAGAAGGAAACAAAGTCCTTTGCCAACCATGAAATTTTCACAGAAAAGTTCAGGTTAGTTCCTTAATAGACCAGATACCTTACACACCCTCTGGTGATGAAAATAATCAGCTCCACAGGCATAAAATACATAACTTCAAGTTGGTGTTTTTAATATCAGTTTGAAACAGTTTTGAATAACACAGACATGTTTACTTAATGATTCACTTTGCCTTAATTACACAGTAACAAGCTGTCATGATTCCATCCTGCACTACCACATAAGGTCTTCTTAAAACAGATTATTATTTCTGCAAAGACCATGAACTGCAGGAATACATCTTTAGACCATCCTCACAGCTTTCTTGCTTTATCTGACTAGCAAGTTCTGTGCTATGAAAAAGAAGAGGATTTCTGATGCTGGAAGACACCATGGTCATGTCTCTCTACTTCTTCTAACTGGATCATTGGGAACTGTACTTGTTTTTCAAACCATTTGGCTACAGTGAGAAGCTGCTGCTCCTGGAATGAACGTCCAATGAACTGAAGCCCAACTGGCAAGCCTCTCTCTGAAAGAGCTGTAGGAACAGTTATGGCTGGCAGTCCTGAAGCAAAAAAAAGATACACACATGCAAAGACTTACTATTAAACAGTAGTTGGAGTAATTTTTGTAACAATTCTAAGAGAACCAGAAGGAAAATTAAGTAGAGAAAAAAGACTAGCTAAAATAATTTGAGTCAATGAACTAAGGATACTGCTAAGTGATGACAAGAAATGAATTAGACTTATCTAAGGAGTCAGCATACACTGAAAAGGTAATCAGTTCTCCCTAGAGATTTCTGTCTGTAGAACCTGAACAGATTCATCTTACCTGCAGCCCACACCCAGCTCCAAGGTGCCCCACTTTAAAATCTAGTCTTACATTTTCAAGCATTTAATAAACCATCCTTACACTTGATTATCATTTTAAGAGTTACAACACTGGGCTGGAGTATCTTGAGTCTAAATAAGAGGTTAAATACCTGAAGGGACCATACCTTAAAAATGACTGGGCAGGGAAAACAGTTGAATTCCTGTCCCTACTCACCAGCCATGTTTGCAGCCTGTGTCAGGATGTCATCCTGCGCGCTGCGGGTTCTGTTGTCCTCTTTGATGAATTCCATGTAAGGTGCTGCATCACTCAGAGTGGTAGGAGTGAGTAAAACATCGACACCACTCCTGAAAACCTTCACAAAGTCATTGGCAATGAGACGTCTGACTTTCTGTGCCTTGATAAAGTACTTCTCATAGTTTCTAGAGAGAAATATGGATGTGAGAGCCTGACATTTTAATTCCAAAAATACAGAACTTAATTTCTTAGGCACTATAGAAACAACAAGCCCACTATTCCTTTTGGATAAATTTTGACTCACACTGGTACTTAGGTTTTTGATATACCAGATGCTTAGTCATCACACATGGTGTTTACCCTCTCATAGCAGCAAAACTGTCAGAGAAGGGAGAAATGAGGGCATTCAGCTGAAGAAAAGTGAGGGGAAAAACAAAAGCCTTATAGTAATCAAAACAATACTTTTATGACCATTTGGAAACTAAACTGTATTGAATTTCACAGAATCATAGAATATCCTGAATTGGAAGGAACCCATCAGGATCATCAAGTCCAACTCCTGGCCCTACACAGGGCACCCCAAGAATGTGCCCCATATGCCTGAGAGCATTGTCCAAATGCTTCTTGAACTCTGTCAGGCTTGGTGCTGTGACCATTTCCTGGGGCAGCCTGTTCCAGTGCCCAACCACCCTCTGGGTGGAAAACATTTTCCTAATATCCCCCCTAATTTCACTGCATGGCAGCACAGCAAAGCCTAGAAACATAAAGAACTAAACAGGCATGAAAAATAAGAAGTAATCATTTAGGACTTAATCCAGCAAGATACCTGAAGTATATGAAAAAGCCCCATCATCTGTGGAGGACTCCAAATGGACTTAAAACTATGTATGTCTTTGTGGTAGAATTTTCTGTAGAATACTATAAAGACCTTATTTTTCCCCTAAGCCTTTTTTTTTTTTCATGTGGTCTATGGATTTCCATCTTTACACAACTTGGAAGCAGAAACACGTTAGTCAGCTTAATGTCTATTGTTTCTTCTAACTTCATATGCAGAACTGGTAAATGTGGAATCCTGAAACTCAGAGAAGTTCAGATTCAAAAGTAACCACCATCTAAACCCACAGCTATTTGGGAAAGAAAAAAAAAGACAAAAAAGGAAGAGGAAGAAGGAAAACAAGAGAAGAAGAAAACAGCAAACAGAAGAAAAAAGGGGAAAAGGACAAGAGGGGAAGAGAAGAAAGCACAAACAAAGTGGAAAAAAAAGGAGGGGGTGTATTAGCACTGCTACATGCCGGAGTGTTTACAGATACAAGAACCAAAACTGCCCAAAACCTACTTTGTTAGACCAAAGATTTAAGATTCTGAAAAACTGCAATGAAAATTATTATAATCAATAATAAACAGCAGATTCAAGTTAAGTAGCTGTATCATGAGAATTTGACGTTTTTCTACAGTAATTTCTGTTAACTTTGAAGTCTCTAAGTGCCACATCCACACATCTTTTAAATATCTTCAGGGATAAAAGCAAGATAAGAAGGAATTGTAAAAGGCAACATTTACAGGAGACACAGATGGGTTTGTCCTTACTACTTAGTCTGATTACTGAACACTGTGCTCTGTTCTCCAAAAGTAATTTGCTGTGAACAGGAACACAACTCCCCTGGTCAGTCTCGATGGAAGTCAACTGTATATTCCTTCACCAACGAGTTGACTATGTGAATTTTAAAGCAGCCTTAGGAAAGCTGATCTGGACAGTTGCAAGCAGAAGGAGCACACTTGGCAGGAATATCGGCATTCCATAAAAGCTGTTTGTTACAGACTGACAGACAACATTCCTGTCTCTGAGAGCAATTAAGAAGTCACATCTGATGAATACTCATGCTGACAGAGCTCTTTCAAAGCAAGTGCACTACAGACACAGATTACACGACTAATATTTTTGTTAGTAGCTGAACAAATTCAGACAGAGAAAAACAGCACTTTTACTAACATAAATTAGGACTGTTGGACAAGGATTGAAAACTAAAAAAAGTAAATCCATGCACTAGCTTCTACTTGTGAGCTGGATAAAATCCTGTCTTCTGTAAAGATGTCAGTTCAGTACCTTTGCCAATGCCTCTTTCCCTGAACACTGAGGCAAAGAGCTACAACAGTTAATTTAATTGCTGTATTTTTGGCTTTCTCTAGAAGACCTAAAATGTACTAGCACTTTTTTAATGCAGTTTTAATGAGATTAACAACTACAGAACTTTTAGCACTACAGCAGTAATGGCTTCAGTGTGATTTCAATGTCATACCATAGGGTAGAGATTTTTTCTTAAATTAACTAATGGGTGCGAATAATACTCTAGTAGGGAAAAAAACACCACTAAGTTGGTTTACTTATTTAATTTAGGAGGATAACTGGTAGGATTCAGGGAAAACATTTTCATTCATTATTAACAGTTCACTACATGTTATATAGCTGAAGCAATAATAAAAATAGAGTCACTAGTGTAAGGGTAATTTTTTCCTCCTGTCATGATCAACAATTAATCACTATTTGCTTAAAAAAATTTGTTAACTTGGTAAATTTGAAATTCAAGATGTTCTGCTTACTGTTTCAACAAGAAATAGTTTCCTGATAGAATTCTTCCTCTTACAACATCATTAAAGCCCTCTCGGCGCGTTGCAGCATACATACTTTCTGTGGACTTGTTCACGTCAGAACGGTGTCCTGAGAACGAAAAGGGGTATTAACACTGCTTGGAATCCTTAAGATTTAATAACATCAAATAAGGTTATACATAGTGTTACAACAGGCCACTGTTTGCTGCAATCTGACATGCTACTGTTATGTAAAAACAACAAAATACATTCCTGTTTTTTTATAGGAATACTAAACCAGAGTTTGAGCCCAGACACTCACGTGTCTAGTAGTAAAACATATTAAAATATGTATTTACTCACACATTTTTATCTCAAAAAGTTTTTTTATTCTACTCCATCATGGAGAAAAAACACCAAACATTGAACCATGAAAAGTACATCTATAAAAACTAACACTTTTTCATGGCATCCAGCAATATTTCTACTGTTTCAGAAAAAAAGAATTTTCAAAGGCCTTACCATATTCCAGTCCATCAAACCTGGCCATATTTGACGCCACTTCTGCTGTGCACAGCACATGATAGCAGACAATTGAGTAACGAGTGTGTGGTAGACTCACTTCAACCACTTTAGCACCTGCATTCCGAAAGAGGTCAGCAGCCTTTGACCAGAGAGACACAATTTCACTAGACAGCCCTGGAGCATGATATTCCTTAGAGGAAAAACAAGAAGGGCAGTGATTTTAAATACTGATTTACTTAGAGTAGGAGCCAAAATGCAAATAATCCTTGCTAAAAATACATTGAAACCATTATCTTACCACTATATGGCTGGCTTTAAGTACTTATTAAAAGCTTTTTGCATCTACTAAATATTATACAATCAAGCAGTATTAAATTAACAGGATTCAGTGTTCTTAAGAGTATTATGTTCATCTTGGAAGGATCAACCTACATATTGCAATCATGGAATTTCAACAGTTTCTCCAAAAGGAGAAATTACTCAGTTATCCCCTTATTTATCCATTCATTGAGATTGTACTGAACTGCTCTGCAGTCATGGGTAGAAATTCTTCAGGTCTAAATCCTAAAACTAGGACTGCTGTGAGTAGGAAAGATAAAAAGAAATTATGGCCACAGTGTATGAGAGGTAACGGGCACACATCAGTGGAACAAACAAAACGACCTCCACCAAAGAGTAACTACAATCAAAGGGTTGGGGGAAGACTTAAATAAACTTCATTGCTGTTAAAGAGCTAAGATAAAGATATTCAATTAAAATTCCCTATTTTAGAACATACATCCTTCAGTTCTAACCCACAAAAAGGGTCATAATACTGTCTGACTTCTGAGTAGCTATGACCCCATGTTTAATGCATACACCTATCTGTTTAGGATAATCTGTAGCAGTGGAAAGCATCTGTCCAAAGGATATGAATAATTAACCAATACCACTATTTTAGATTTATCAAATATAACCAGTATGTAGCTAATTAATTTTGTAGGCATGTAATTTTTGCACTTCACAGATTCTGAATAACTGGTCAGTGGTATCTCTGCTTATCAAATTAAATATTTTGGTACGCCTGTTCTAGCATGGGTTCCATAACTGAGAATCAAACCAATAGGTGTCGTTCACATTGTCGCTTTGAAGGCAAAGCCTTTATTACATTAAAATAGACTAGAGTCCCAAATCTTGTTCCTAAATTGCAAGTACCTTTATAGTTACAAACATGACTGAATTGCATACATCTGATGCCGGATTACAGCTGTCTCAATCCTTACTAGAGCTCTGCAAATCACAGCTCCTTGTGCCATTCAAGTGCCTTTAAAATTCTGCTCCATATTAACACAGTGCTGTAGGGGATGACAGTGTGTGTGAGGATCTCCTAAGGTCTGAGGTAACTGATGAATGAAACCTTAAGGACTAGAGAACTACCTGTAGAATGTGTGATACTTTGTAACTAGTAAGATGTTTTCATGTACGTTAGGTGAACTAACAAACCAACAGTGTGCTGGCATGTTATATACAAGTGTAGATAAAAGTGAAGCTGTAACTAAAAGTCCTTTGTTTTCAGTGTAAGCCTTCTGATCAGACTGCAGCCTGAGTTGTCTCTGCCTCCTCTGACTGCCACAAATCTACCTTACCCAGACACAGTGCCATTCAGACAACTATTTCAGAGCACTGACAAACCAGTACCAACCTCACTCTGTGAGAAAGCGCCAAGGGCAACTTGTTTGAGGTTACAGAGGTGACTAATGAAAGAGCAACAGACAGAACCAAGAACTGAAGTTCCCCATTTCCCTTGAAGTTCCTGACAGTGCTTCCCACAATGACAAAATGTTTTAGATGACACATCAGCATATGCTTACTCCAATCACCTGAAGATGCAGCAGAGCAAATAGTCCTTTCTTCCAGGAGCTGCTTGTACAGTCTTCACAGTTTTAAATCACAAGAGACTGGGAGGTGGTGAGCAAGACACAAATATTTTTTTAGGTGTCCTATTTGTTGTTCCTGTCCACAACTGTTGATAGGATTTAAATCTTACCTTTGGAATTCCTATCGAGAGCTTGCTGACATCAGTCAAATTAGGTAGTTCCAATGGCTTAAACTTGTCCTGAATTGTGGTAGAGTCTTTAGGATCATGTCCGGCAAGTGAACCTGAAATATGACACAACATAAACAGAACAGGAAAATGCACATTAGTTAGCTAGAATTCAGTTTGGTTTGAGACACTGTTGTAAATGAGAACATAGAAGGTAGTAATACCTAACATAAGTGCTGCATCATCCACACATCTGGTTAGGATTCCTGGCACATCCATGGAGTTCACTAGAGGAATGAGACCATGGCGAGAGATCAGTCCATATGTTGGCTTTAAACCTACTACACCACAGTGAGCAGCAGGGTTTCGGGTAGATCCTCCTGTGTCTGACCCTAAAGCTCTATGGTTTCAAAAGGATCATCATTAGTAAAATAATTCCAAACAATTCAAAATAATAAGAATGTGTGGCTTTAAGATGCATGGATTTAAAAGTCTGTGAATTCTACCAGATTAGAAGTAATGAATCACACAGCCTGAATTTCAGTCTGCTCCCTATTTTTTATCTGTTCTTTGATTTTTCTTAGGGTCTCTGAATTAGCCATCAGGAGAGCCCAATTCTCTTCACAAAGCAGAAGCAAATAGGTAGATTTCAGACCATCTGAAGATGGTCCCAAATATGTCCTTCTGCCTCCTCTGCTGGTCTGTTCCAATACTGTGGACTCCAAAAGATATATCTCATGTGATTCAGGGTACAATTTTCAACAGTGACATCTTATTTATTCAGTAGTCAATGCACTATGAATCAGCATCTTCCAGTATACAAATGAAAATAAACACTTCTTGCCCCTAACAAGAGGGCATACTTTGGAAAGTCTGGGATGTTTTTCCTGTTTCCAAACCTACAAAGCATAGCATCAGAACTCACAGTTTACAATAGCTTAGGTACTATTAGGACACCTTATTTTTTTACTATTTTTTTGAATTTGACTTCCTTTTCAGTTCACAGGTGAAACCTTATTCTTTCTAAATTGAAATTTTTATTTCGAAAGTTGTAATGGAATTGGAAATTCGTATTGAAATGAAACACGTTCTGCTCTTGTTTTTAATAAATTTAACCCAAGCACCATTAAAAAATAGAGCAGCTTTCATTCAAATCTTTGTGAAAACCAAATTAAACTTCAGAAGTAGGTATAATTTTTACCGAAGTGAGTATATAACTATTCCCATAGGCATCTGTTTCTGAGATGGCTGAACCAATTCAATTGACTTTGCTGAAGTGGAATTTTTTTCAAAGCTTATGTGTTGATATAAAACATCCTCAATTTTGTAGCATTTTTGTACATCCAGATCTCAAATTGAAAAGGCCAAGACTGGCAGTATTCCTGATGCTTGAAAGACACTAATAGAGTGGATGTACAGTAAGTTATAGGCTATAAAATAGCTGGACAAAAAATCTGGATCTGACAACGTGCTGAGCAGCACAAAATGGCAATTCAGTATGGCCAGCAACATAAGAAAAGGTGCCAGACCCTGTCAGGGTCAGGCCATGACAAGGACCAGCAGTCCTTGGGAATGGCTGCACCAAGTTCAGTTTCAACTATTTAAATGTTGAGCAGACTATATCCTAGCAAAGGGCAATGAGATGAAGACATGTATCATTAAAAAAAAAATTGAGAAAAGCTGTAATCAACATTAGCAAAAAACATTTTAACAATAAAATAGATGCTTGTAATGTAGTTTATGGGTAAACAAGGACAAAATAACTACAAAGCATTCTTACAACACCTTCCAAATAAGAGCACAATTGAAACAATCTTTAAAACATGCTCAACCGTGTAGTTCTAAAAATTGCATAAAATGGAAGGTGTAAAGTTTTAAGGATCAGTTTCATTTAACGGTCAGATGGGGAAGATAGTATAGACAACTGACTTACTAAATAGTAGGTTGTTATTCCACATAGTTAATAATTACCATTAAAAAAAATCCAGCTTGTTTATATTCCTTTAGGAAAAAAAACCCCAAAGAACCCCAAGCACACACCTGTCAAAACCCCAAACACTAAAATAGACAAGTTTTCAAGTATCTGTCTAGTAAGTACTGTGTACACTTTTGTTAAATCAGGGATTTGAAAGCTTTTAGATTCCAAATCTCATGTATTATTATGTAACTATGCTACAAAAAACAAAGGAGAGGAGGAAAGATGATAGTGTTACAAATTAAGGGATCCCCTAATTTGCTGAATTATATTTTCAGCATGTGTTTGTGTGTAACACACTCACTGAGGAAAAGAATGTGTCACAAACCCCATAAGACTTTTAAGAGATTATGTGTGAACAAGAATAAAATTGTCACTCCTTTACTGCAATTATAATTTTATTTCATGCAGTGCAAAGTGGTCATATCAGTACACTCAGTAACGCTTGAAATGAATAAGCCTA
Source organism: Hafferia zeledoni (assembly GCA_035583235.1). NCBI lineage: Eukaryota > Metazoa > Chordata > Aves > Passeriformes > Thamnophilidae > Hafferia > Hafferia zeledoni. The sequence goes on from JAWWEV010000115.1 coordinate 71,591,269, forward strand.
AATTTGCCAGCATGGATTAATTCTGGCTTCATGACATGCCACGAATAACGCAGGGATGCTGAAATAAATTCTTGCATTTCATGTGCCAATAACCCTCCCATTTCATACTAGCTTATGAGAAAATTACAAAATTAAAACATTCCAACATATTTTAAGACACTTAGTGAAAAACAATTTACAAGCCTCTTACGCAAAACACGTGAAAGATGACACAGCAGCTGCGCTGCCTCCAGAGCTCCCTCCTGTTATTACCCAGTCAGGCTCTTTGTCCTTAGAATGGGATTTTGGGACAGATTTTTCCTTGTATTGTCTTGAGTAACTCCAGGGATTTCTGACTGGTCCAAATACCCCATCTGTACTCCCAGACCTAAGATAGACAGGACAAATACAGAGATGACAGGTGACACACTGTATTCAGCAATCTTATTTTTTTATCCAAATCCTCATCCTTCATCCCAGCAAATTCAATTTCAATGCAAAAAGACTGCACATGGATTTACAACTTCAACAATGTTACACGGAACTGTGAAGTTTATAGCTCTTCATCTGTTTCTGACACACAATCTGGACTCATACCTCTTTCTAACTTCTCCTAATGATACTGAAAAGAACATAATCACAAAGATATAAAACTGATTTAAGCTAGTAAAAGGAAAGGTGCACAACTGCTTCACAACAAAGGCATTCTGTTTTTCTAACCTGCACTTGATGCAAGACCACAGTTGTGGGGAAAACCATGCTGCTAGAGGTGGTGGGAAAGCTCCACAAGAGCAGGAACAAGCTCTTCTCTGTAAATGACACACTGTTACTCACTCTGCAGACGGCTGCTGAGGCCACAGTTCGCTAGTTCAGAGTGTTAGTCTGGCTTCTCAGAAACTGGTTTCAGTCAGATTTTGGTCACCTAAATGTGAACTGCCATCAGAACCAAGGGCAAGGGGGTACTTTCCTCCTTCCTCACAACCTCCATGCCACGTTTCCTGTGACTCCAATGTGCCAGTGTTATTAGCCAAATCATCAGCGAGGGCAGCTGACATCAGTTGAGAACTAACCTTATCAAGACATCATTACTTTAGAGCTGGATCCGCTCCCTGGTCAAGCTCATGGTGCAGCTATGCTGGTGTTAGCATAAGAGATCATGCAAACTCACAGATTAGAAATGAGAAGCCAATGTTGGGATAAGCCTTTTTAGGAGAATCCTAAGCTTTAATGAGCTTAGACCAGTTGTAATACTGCATAATCAGATTTTTCCCATGCTTTTTGCCTGCTGTTCCTCTGAGCAGTATCTCTTTTACACAGAAATTACTTTATTCAAAACAATACAGTCCAAGTATTTCCACTCCATCCTTATGAATTTCCAACTGAACTTCTGTCTTTGGTTTAGTAAAGCCAAAACACAGCACTTACTGTTTCTCCGAGATAACTAAAACTCCAGACATCCTCTCCCACACTCAGTAGTTGATGTGACAGAGATCTCCATTCCTGGCAGTCCGATGCTGTTCCCTGATACAGCTTGGCTGCCCTCACTGATTTGCTGGAGAATCAATTTCTAAGAGCAGTTTTCAATGTGTTTCTGACAAAAAAGCTCACCAACATTAGCTCAGGCAACTTAAAGCATTGCTCTTTGCTGTTTGCAGCAAATCAGGGGCTACTCATACAATTACTCCAGTGGCTGACTGGCAGAGGCAGTGACTGCCATCAGTGCAGGAGAATACTTAGCCAAGGGCGAAAAGGAAGGAGTCTCCCTCCCACCAGTAAGGAGAAAGAAAAAGGCAGCAATTGACTGTGTTGTAACCAATTCTACTAATACTAGATCTGGAAGAAGGCTGCTTGTCCTTGGCCTTGTACCAGGGCTGTACCACTTCCTCCCTCTCAAGCATAGCTACAGTCAAACACTATGTTCAGGAAACTCACTGTCTCTGTCATTTACAAAACAGTATAAATGCTCAGGGGGAAGTTCATGCAACTCCATATACTCTTCACAGGTAAGTATTCATTTTTGTCCAGCCTCACAGAAACAGGAGTTAAGGATTACAGGTATATTGGAACATATATACATACATACATAGGAACATATATACACATGATGGTGTGCATTCTTTTTTATGTACAATCATACATCAAAAATAATGAACATCACTCACCCCATTGCAAATTCATCTAGGTTTGTTTTGCCTAAAAGCACAGCTCCCTGATCGAGTAATTTCTGAACTACTGTAGCATTGTAAGGAGAAATATAACCTGAAAACAATAAGAACAATTAAGAGTAATTTGTGAGATACAAATTATTTTTTATAAGCAGATATTCTGAACATTTCAAAGTTATCATTATCTGTGCATAAGAACTGTCAATTTACAGTGCCAGGATCTTGCTTCAAGGTAACATGAATAATTTTCCAAATTTAGCAAAAGTAAACCAAGCAGTGTTTAGTTTGCAACATTATTTCTTTTCCTCCACAATTTACAATCTTGTAATTCTGGATTATACATGCCTACAGTGTGGGGATAAGACTTCACATAAACAAGACACCACAAGGGTAGCAAATTACTGCAGTCAACCAATTTGCAGGAGCTGTCTAAAATGAGAAGAAATAAGAAAAAGCTCTTTACAGGAAAGTGCTAATCAATCCTAAATTACCTCCCATTACTGTGAGATGAAGCAGCATATGGTTGACCACAAGGTGAAATACTAACTCGCTATCCTGTGGTCAAATATGTGCACCCTTTGTCACTTAGACCTTACATAACCAGAGATGAGATCCATGACAGGTGCCATGAGACCTCAGGTAACAACCAACTCATTTTGTGAATATTGACAGGGGTTTCTCCACTCCCACCTTCAACAGGAACAAGGACATCACTCCTAATTCTCACTGCAATCAATCACAGCAGCTCTGATAATGGTTTTAATGAAAAGTATCACATGTAATATAACACTTTTTAAAATAGCAAAGTCGTGTTTTGATTCTCCTGCTACTAAAACCCCCATCATCAGACTAGGATTCTGCTAATTTACATGTGTTATCTTCCACAATATAGAGTTTTACTTTGTGCAGAATGAAATAGATAGAAGAAATGTTTTCTACTTTTGCTTTTACTATGAAAACAATGTAATGCCTTGAAAATGTTCACGGTGTGCCAATGTAAATGATGAGTTTAGGAAAAAAAAGCCTCATACAATATGCTTGTATGTTGGGCTTGTTAATGTCTACTCTTCCTACAGCCATATGAAAGAACTACTTAAGCCAACAATTATCAACAGAACAACAACAGAAAGGCCTGCCTCTGAATTTTGCTAGGTAGAACAGTACTGACTGCTCTGCTCTAGACCTAAAAGTAATCTGAAGCAAACCACGAATTTTAGAACAATTCTATTTTAGTATATAGGTTATAATAAAAACTATGCTGTTAAAAGCATGTAACTAATAAATAAAGTGATAATGTGCTTAGAAGAAAAAGATGTATCTGTAATACCAGACAAACCTGGCCAGTGAAACTGGGTAACTGTATTTCATCAAATGGCTCCACCTCATTTTTTGAAAATATTTAGATTTCTGGAAGACAGTCCATAAACCCCCTAAAGAGCAGGAGTTCTGAAATGAGACCTGATTTTACTTTAAAAGCTTTACTGTACCTCTTAGCATGTTTGATGCACATGTTGTCTCAATGCCAGCTGTATTAAAGTTGTCTTTTACTGCAATAGGAATTCCATCTAGAACACCCAGTGGCTGACCTGCATCAGGAATGATTGCAAAGGCAACAGAGATTAAAGCAAAGTGTGCTGTATCTACAGCGTCCTCGTCAATTACCATTTACTGTACACGTCACTTTGGGTGGTTTTTAGAAGCAAGAGTGCTGTCTACTTGGTATTTGATGGTTGTCTTACATTTTCAAGAATCATCTTCCATTCCAGCTCTAGCATTGAGCATTCTGCCCAAACGAGACCTGGCTCTGCAGATGTGCCCAAGAGCTCAGCAAATGTGCCTAAGCCTGCACAACAGGCAGCTGCTTCCATACAGTTAGCTATCCCAAAGGTGTCCATACCTCTTCCAGTGTGACCACACAGTGCTTATATCAGCCATAGGTGATGCTAAACCCATGACTAGGCTGGGAGCCATAAACTCTGCCTATCTGACGTACATAGTAGATGTGACCTGAAAAAAATTACTAAAACAGAGAAAATCCTTACTGAGTGACTTATTATCAATAATCCAGCAACCCCAAAAAAATGTCAGGAAACAAAACTTTCTTAAGCTGCTAGAGGGCAGCACGTATCACCCAGGAAGGAAAAAAGGACCCTATTATGTGAAAATTTACCCTTCCTTTCTTATTTGAAAAGCAAAGGGAAATGAGGAGGGTCAGCCTCTAAATACTACAGATAAGAGGACTGAAAGCTGTTTTGTTCACCAATTAATAATTGCTTTGTTTTAATTTGTTTTCTTAATTAAAACCCGATAGGCTGAGCCAGGTGTTTGCCTACCCCAGCCAAGAAGCCTGTGAAGGACCACTGTATCTGCCTGTTTGTGGTACCTGCTGCTGGCTACACATGCAAAATAAACTGCTGAGGGAAGGAAGAGGCACCCAGTAGCAATGCTGCCTGAGAGGCACAGAGCCTGTTTAACCTGCAGTGCCTCATTTGGTCCAGGTTTTGACTCTGATTTCTGAACTAATTACTCTCCTGAGTGCCAAGTGTACACCCACAGAAACCTCAACCACAAGCCTCATCTCCCACTTAGTCAAACAAGCAGCACAGGCACCTGCTTTAAAAATAAAAGATGCTTCATCTAAGACAAAGAGCTCCTCCTCCGCAGCTTCTTAAGGACTGATACTAGTTATAAACAAACATACCTCTTTTGTACCTTTCCTCTGATGCCTCAGCCTGCTTTAGAGCGGTTTCTTCCGCTACAGTGATATAGGCATTAAGAAACTTGGTGCTTTTGATGAGGGACAGGCACCGCTGGCAGAGCTCCGTGGGAGTGACATGTCCTTCCTTCAATGCTGCCGACACCTGAAAGTGTCACCAAAACCAGCTGGGAAGAAATTAAATGCTCTAACACTATCTTTTCTGTAAAGGAGAGCACTCTGGACTCTGAATCCCAAGGACCTGAGTTCCAGTCTCAGTGGGACCGTCCCCTGGCACTTC
>JAWWEV010000115.1:71600770-71612033 GCA_035583235.1 Hafferia zeledoni
TCCCCTACTGAGACTCGAACTCGTGACCTTGGGAGTCAGAGACCGGAGTGCTCTCCATTACGCCACGGGACCGCCTGTAGTGCAATATATATCTAATGTATGAACTATATAGAGAATTTAAGGATGTTTTCTCTAGAAATTTATAAGGACTTTGCCTTTCTGCCTATTGGAACTGTTAGCCAAATGTCATATCCTCTCAGTTATTTTGGCCTCTCACTTCCTGCTGCATGAACCATTGGAACAGACCGTTTGTCCAGCATTTTGGAGGAAAATGAGTAGGTGACTGAGTCTTATTTGACCTGCAGACCAGAACTTTGATGAGGTCAGGAATGCAGACAAGAAGAGGAGAATGTGCAAGACAAGCAGCCAATCAAATAGAAAAACTGGCTTTGTTTATCAGCCTGTTGATCTGATAATGGCAGAGAAGGAAAAATGCATTGAAAGATTGGAGCAAATACCATTTTTCTTCTGATAATTGAAATTTGCAGTTATTGTGACCTTTGGATATTTGAGTAAGTAGATAGCAAGATCTTCAGAAGGGAAATAAGGGCAGAAGTAAAAATACTGGAGTTGAAAAAATAATAATTAATATTACTGTACTGCACCAAAAATTTGGGTCATAAAGTAATTACTGGGAGGAGGAGTGTAGGTGCCTGACCCCTCTCTTGACTGTCACTTTGTAATGCAACACATTGCACAAAACACTAAATCTGCTGAAATTTTTCACCCACGTCTTTAGAAGATAATTGAGTGAGCGCCCGTTCATATGTCATGATAAATTTCATAATGAAAATACTGAGTTTATTCTAAAGATAAACAATGTTTTGAGAAAATGGAATTGCAAAATTTAAAGAAATTTCAAAGACATATCATTGAAATTAACTTCAGCTAGTACTAAAATTCTAGATAATGTTGCCTTTTTCAGTATTTAGACTTTTTTATTGTCTTAACTTTTGCATGCAAGTAGAATTAACCTAAAGTTATGCTGATAGGCTAGTCTTGTTTAAAGTTTCTTTCCAGTCTTCAGTTAAGTGTTCAGACTGTTAAAAGTAAAGTTCAAACTGCATTTATAAAGTATCTTTGTATTTAATATCTACTTTCAGGTTCCAAAGATTTAACTGCTCCAAAATTTTAGCAAAAAAAAGTAGTGTACTTACTCTGGCAGCGAATGACTTATGTGATGGTGCTTTTTCCCCCCCCTGAAAAAGTTCTTGTGGGAAAATATTTAAAGTGCATTGAAGGGGCTGTGCAAATTGTATTCCATGAACTCTCAAGACAATAATTTCAAAACACCAGAATTTATACCATGTTTCTTAATTCTTTAAGTAATATATTTGGTAAGAAGTTACTTACATACGTGATTTTATGTTGGTCTTTTTGTCTCCTGTAGGTGTATGTAAATAGCTATGTAGAAGGGTGTATGTACACACAAGAGTGTGTCTTACTTTGGCAGAGCAGCTGTATTCCTTCATGACAGCTACTTCACTGGTACTATATTGCAGTGTTAAGACATCTTAAATCCAGCGAGATTATTCTATTGGTGTGTATTATTTTCTTTGCCTCTTTTAAGGTGGAAGGGTGGGCTAACCAGAAATACTTGCTAACAGTCCAGCATCTGACATACATTGATTTGACAGGAGGAGCTGCTGCATCTGCACACACTTTCACATTTTGTGTTTTTACAAGTTACCTGAAGGGTGCTCACATCGTTTGGGAAGCCTCCTGCTTCACTGTAATTCCAGTTGTTTCTCCATAGCTTTTATTCTCTACCACTGTAATTAACATGAATATTCTCACACAAACTAAAAGTGGATGTTCTTACTATCCTAAATGTTCAAAATTACTCTGCTGTGTTGAAGTTCACTGTGATACCTGGAGAACTTATCATATGTGCCAATGACCTGTTTCAGTAGAAAGGAGATATGCTTGCTCAACACTAGCTGTTAAATGTCTTGCTGTATTCACAAAATGCCTGATAAAAACAAACTTGACAGTCTGAGTTGTTCTTGAAAGTGCTTACATTACTGTTAAGTAAATGTCTTTATATAAATACAGAAGCAGTATTTTATACTTTTAAAGTATGCTGGGGAGGAACACTGGATTCTGTTACTGTAAGCTATTAAGCATACACTCCTGGTTTATATTGTTACAGTGAAAATTTGAATGATATAATACCCCAAGAAAATATTTTTTAATGTCTGTATGTTCCTTCATCCTTTTGTCTGTTGAGAAGTACAGAGTGAGTGTAGGTTGTAAAAATTCCTGATAGGGTAAATGCTTCTTGATCCAGGAATAACTCTCTTGGGGACATTTTGTTGGCCTAACAAAATGAATTTTAATTTTATATCTAAATAAAATTGCTTATTCAGTAAATACATTCATTTTATAGCCGTATAAAATTTACTTACTCACAAAATATATTCATTTTTATTTTGCATGTACCTGAGTAACTGAAAATTGTTAGTTGTTTATAATCCAGAGAAAATGTTAGCCCTTGGTCTGTACACCCATTTCCCACCCTCTGTGTGTTTTGGTGGGGGGTGACACCAGCTGAAACAGGTCCTGGCTTTCTGATGATGGTTTCTGACCACACCATAGTTCCAAGCAGGGCTCAGGGAGAAGGGCTAAACTCTCAAATCTCATGGTATGCTTATCTGGAGAGATCTGCCGACTCTCTAATCATATGAACTTCTAGAGCCTCATATAAGGTTTAGTGAATGTTATGCTTCTGTCAGAAGAGAGGAAAGCCTGGGGTGCAAATATTCAGTTTGTTCTTTTAAGGGAATTGGTTCTCTTGGATCTCTGTCCAGGTCAAGTGATTTGTTAGTTTGTTCCGTTGTGCACATACTGTGTTAGTTTACTCCTGAGCTCACCTTTGCAGTGAGAATAGGTAGTTTCTCTGGTATTTTTTTTCTCCTGGTTGTGTTTTCCTGAGGCAGTGCAAACAAAACTGTTCCTGCTTTAGCACTTGCCTCCATCTGTGGTCATTCAGTACTGTCCTAACAGGTCCTGCACCTTCAAACACTTTCCTGCTTGTATTTTGCCAAACAATGTGTTTGCTGTCATCAGAGCTGTGAAAATGCTGCCCTGTTGAGCTGTGGCACATGGATCTCCTGTGCAGACATAATTTGTCTCTGAAATGAAGAGATTTCTTGAAGTCACAATGTGTAGAGAGAGTTTTAATAATTAGAAGGTTTGGTAGAAAATAGCCCCTGTAACATGAACAAACTGAATCTGGGAAGTATTTCTACCTGAAGAATCTTAAGTGCTTTTATTGAAGGGGAAAATAAGAAAACATCCTAGCCAAGCAGCTCCCCAAACTGAAAATGTTACCTAAATCCTTTGAGCAAAATGTACGTTTTAAGATGACAGCTTTCCCCAAAATGTGCAGTGGTAGAAATGCCTTTTATGCAAGGAGTAAAATTGTAAGGGCGGCTTGAAAAGAATTTTTGAAAGGATTTGCTTGTGACTGTCCTTTTTAAGGATAAAGGTGGGCTGAGTGTAGCATCCCTGAGCCTTTTCAAGTATAATAAAGTCAGAATATGCATGTTGCTTCAGGCATCTGTCGTTAGAAGCCTGGTTCTGAGGATAAGCACAGCTTGGCAGATTTAAAAGCTTCAGGCACTATGGTTTCATATTCTTAATCTGAATTTTGCAGCTTGGATCAGTGAAATGGGAGGGAACAGAATCTGATCAGTTACAAAAGAAGAAGCATTTTAAGATGGGTACTGTGACCAAAGCCAAGTCTCCTAGGTTATTTCAAAGAATTTTTGTAAACTGAGACTCTAGATTGTATAGTACAGTTTTGTACTGTGAAAAGCAATTTCCTTCAACATCCAGCACACTGACATTTAAAACATGAATGGCACCAGCTTCTGAAGATTCTGAAATTTTTCTGGCAAACAGAATTTCTGAGAAACTTGATCCCCAGTTCTATGCCAGGACTTCATCTTGAATCTTCCTTTTGTCCTAGAATTAGCACATGGCTCCAAAGTCCAAGCAGTGTTTGTAACTTGAGCTGAAAGGCTTTCTACTAATTCATTTTCTGAAGTTTACTTGCTTAATAAAATATCTGGATGAAATTTTTGAACCATGATTAGGTTGCTAGCAGTAAGGTCATCACACAAGTAAAAGCATTAAATTTCTTGAAATTTAGGGTGAGCTGTTAAGTTAAAATGAACTCTCAATTGCTAATAATTTGATAATATATTCTTTCCTTTTCCTGCTTGTGTGCCAATTTCCACAACCTGGCATTTAAAGTTCTTGCTGAGATGTACTGAACTAGGAAAATTCTACTGCCTTTTTTCTAAAGAAAAAGATACTTTAGTTTAATAAAAATCAAGCTTGTTCATGGTGAGGGTACTTCACTGTATTTTTGTCTTTTAGATAAATATTATGCAATATGGGAAAATTACATTCCATATATTCTGAAATTCACAGTCTCCTTAAATAATGTGATACTGAACTATTTTTTCTCTTAGATAAGACCAATTTGTGTAAAACATTGGCATTTTTTTCTTTAGGAGATAGGACAGTGGAGTCTGGGAGACGGAAAGCACTGTCAACTGAGTGTCCCAAAGTCAACAGTTAGGTGTGGGACAGCGAGGGCAGGTACAGGGGTTTTAGATGATAAATATTACTGCCTGACAGCTCCACTGTCTGCATTTAGTGAGAGGCACATATGAGGAAGTCTCTGGGGCTGTGCTGATAATGCTTTTGGCACAGGACTTATGATCAGGATTATTAAGTCACATTATTGTCTATCTGAAGAGTTAACCACTCTTGAATAACATTGAATAACAAATGCAGTCTTTTGCTTTATATAGTTTGGTGTCAGAGATGTATAAGGAACGTTAGAATACATAGTTACTATGGAGTTTATTTAAAGAACTATTTAATGTATTTTAATTTTCTCTTACAGAATATTAATATTAGGAGCTTCAGGAGGAGTTGGTACATTTGCTGTACAGGTAATATAAACTAGCATGCCCAGGATGCATCTTCAAATGATTCAGTATGGGGAAAAAAAATTAACAGAAGGGAATTGAGAGAAGGAATAGAAAAATATCAAGCTACTGATCTATCTGTCTGATTGAGCTGATTGATATTTCCAAAAGTGAAATATTTGCAGATTTATTGCTTTCCATCTGTTGCAATGTAGTATTTCAAAGGAGGAAGGAGGGACTTTCAAAGAAAGGAATTGTGTCTAAGATTGCATTTCACAGTTTGGGTGCAGGAAATCTCTGATTGTTGCAACTTGAAACAGGTAGCCTGTTTTCATTATCTGTCACTCAACTTTGCTGTATGAGTAGAAAAACGGGTGGAGTATCATCTACTGTAACTGTTGTAGCTGGTCAGATGATGTGAGAGGCCACACTTTGTCCGTCTCTTCCAGTAGCTCTAAACTTTGGAGAACCAACATGCTCTTTTATTGATCTGTTAGTTGTGGAACATCACCTTCTCATGCTCACAGTTAATTTGGGGGTTAGATTCTAATCACTGTTGTCTCATGCTGAAACATCTTTCTCTCAAGAATATGAAAAAAATGCAGAAGTTGGGTGATTGCATCACTGTGTCCCATGCTACTAGGCCAGAGTTTTAAAGAGGCTTACAGGAGAGGTTTTGTGGTATGCTCTTTGCCTGATCTGTGATAAAGCCGGTGACTACTTTCAGTACAAAAGGCTGACCAGCCACTGACTAGTTAATGATTTGGTTAAACTATGTGAGTTCGTCTGGAATAAAAGTAAAAAATATTACTGTGAATGAAAAAAAGGGAGAAGTAACTAGGAAAAATCCTTTACTCTGCTATAGCTTTTGGAGTAGAAGATAACCTGACATAGTCCCTATTGTAAATCAGAGATAACTTCCTTCTTTTTCTTGTTACTAGGACTTAACCTGTTTGCAATAAGATAAAGATATGAAATACTTAACGGGCATATTTAAAAATCGTTGATCTGGTGCCAGTTTTGTAAACTGGCTGCTTGGAAAGTACCTCATGGTGTACATTTAGCTGGGAGATTCAGATGGCAAACTGAGTATTTTTTCTGGAGCCTTATTTGTTGTGAGACCTGGTATCTTTAAATGGCATAAAAAAACCCACCTTCCTTCCCTCACACCAACTCCTCACTCCCCAAACCCACCTTAAATATTGATAAATTCTAGTCATTATTTTGTCTGTAGGATGTGTGACAAATTATCTTGTATTGGAACATAGTCTCCCTGCTCCCTATTAAAGGTTCTCATTTGTTAGGTAAATATAATGAGACTTTGGTTTTTTAAGTTTTTCTCAGAGTTTCACTAAATTTTAATCTTTGGACTTCTCTGTTTTTTCATACTTTTTTTTTAGCTAGTGAAGGCCTGGGGTGCTCACGTGACCGCAGTTTGTTCTCATGATGCCAGCACACTGGTGAAAAGGCTTGGAGCAGATGATGTGATTGATTACAAATCTGGAAATCTGGAAGAGCAACTTAAAACATTACCCTTGTACGTGTTTGTGTTGCTTAATACTGAGATGAAGGAGTTAGTGGTCAGACTGCCTGTCTGTTGATTGCTTGATTCCAGTCTATCAGAACTCCCTCATTTTTATTTTTCTTTTCCCATTTCTAAAGCATTAGTTTGTAAAGCCAATTCAGTGCAACCCTTTGTGAATGCAGTTTGCCAAGTGAGAATCCCCAGGACAGATTTCATTGTCAGACTAAGCCAGTTAATTGAGCTTGTGGTGGCAAGCTCCCTTCCACATGCGCTTCTCTTCAGTGACTATGGTTTGACCATTTTTGTCAGCTTCCATCCAAGAATCTTGGAGCATATGCAGTGCATGAATAAATTAAAAGAAGCCTCTAAAATCCTGTGTGAGGTTGGTAAATAGTAAAATTGATCTTGTATAGGGAAGAACTATGTCATGAAGCAGTGAATTGACTTGCCACTGTGCAACTCAGTTGGAAGTAATTTTTTCTTCTGTAACATTGGGTACAGCTGCTTCTGATAAACAATTACACTTATCTTGTCACAGTAGTTATGTTTAAACTAACTTGGGAGTTTTCTTTAGAACAGAAGTGTTTTTTGCTTTTATAATCTTTCCATCTGTTTGAACTTAGTCTACTCTGACTTGTATTTGAATATGGTATTTATACTGCTCTTTTTAGCTAGATTGAGCTAATTTACTGGGAGGGGAAATAGAAGCTGCTCAATCTCTGAAAGAATTTACTGATAACTGTGCTAAGAAGCCACGTGCCCTTTAACTGTATTGTGATTGTCAGCAGGTCTGAGGGCAGTTGTGAGGGTACTGACACTGTATGGACAGGACATGCAGCAACTGACTTTGCAGTTTGCAATCAGTGCTAAATTGGCCTTTGTGCAACTCCACACTTTAAATGCTAAACACTCTAGCAAGTGACCCTTTTTAAGAGGTATCAAGAGCAGTGTCCTGGGGTGCAGTTTTGTGATACAACTGGGCCAGTCAGTTGGCTATACCAAGAGGGATGTTCCTGCTTTCCTCCCCTTTTCAGTTGTACTGACTCTTCAGAACCCATAGTGAACTACATTTTGTGGGAGCATTAGTTTTTGTGATCTGTTTTTGTTGGCAGCTGTTACATTGACTGAACTTTAAACATGAAATCGCATACTTGGAAGACAAGGCAGGAAACTGCCATTCCAGAGATAAGAACATTTCTATTTAATTTGCATAAAGTATTTCCCCTCTTATTTGTAGTTTATTTAGATTAGAGGTATGTGTATATACATATCTATTGCAATATGGAGATTGCTGGAAATTAACAGATGAAAATGAGAATGAGTTGTGCATCTACCAACAGAACAGGTGCACAGCTCCCTGTTGCCCTATTCAGCCTTTACAGGCTCACATGGTGGGATAATGAGAAGGAATGCTGAAACTGTGGCTTGTTGCCAGAGCCTGCATGTACCCATTCCACGGGGAGAAAGTTTTAGACCCTTTGCATTATTAGTTTCAATGTTAAATAGGTAGATGTGAAGAAAAGAGCTGTCAGGAGAGGTAAAATGGCCCCCAGACAAATAAGGAGGTCAAAAGAAGACTTTTGGGAGTGAAGCTGAGAACTGAGTCAGGAGATATGGTTTAGCAGAATAATTTGTTTATGGAATTTTAGCCACTGGAACTGACTTCCTTGTGAGTACAGCATGTACAAGAGATGCTCCTAGTGAGGATATGAGTCCAGACTAGTTTTTACATGCACATACCATATTATTCTGTGCTATGGCCAGACATCAAGACTGTTCCAGTAGTTTCCATGGGAGGGCTGAAGATACAGAGCTCTAGAAGGCTTTAAGCAAGCAGAGAATGTAGTTGTGCACCTATGTCTGCCTTTTGGAGTTGAGTGCCATTTAAGTTATTTAAATAGCCTGTGTCTCTTGCATAGTGATTGAGCAATAACCTGTAAGTTTAAATCCCATTGTAGAGTAAAGCTGAGATTTAGCTGAAGTCTTGGGACTTTCTTGCTACTATCTTGCAGGCTGACTATTTTATTGCATTGCAGTGACATGTAAAAATGTAATGTATAGCCAATTTCTGCTATTAACTAGCTTAATTATGGTGGAATTGTTTTTCCCATATCATGACTTTAAACCTGTTCTTTATATGTCTGCAGATTTGATTTTATCCTAGATAATGTTGGTGGATCCACTGAGAAGTGGGCATTAGATCTCTTGAAGAAATGGTCAGGAGCAACATATGTTACCTTAGTGACACCTTTCCTGATCAATATGGACAAACTTGGAGTCGCTGATGGCATGTTACAAACAGGAGTCACTGTTGGTTCCAAAACTCTAAAGGTATTTGACAAAATTCTGTATAATTTCATATTTTGTAGTAGTCTAGTAACTCCTTTTGTGGCTTGGATGCTAGTCACGTGGCTCATGTAGAGGCAGCTGTTGCATTGTCCTCATATGTCATTAAGTATACTTGAGATGCACTATTATTATTTCCTTCTTTCTTGCACTGAAAAGAAACGTGTTGGAGTGGTGCTATTGGGTGTATGTGGTAGTTTGAAGTTTTGATTCCTTATTGTGCTTTCCATTGTGGCCTTTTCCATATGGCCTCCCTAGTGAGTCCTGCTGACAGCTGATCTTTCATAGTAAACAGAGCAAATCCTTGCCTCTGAAATGAAGGCAGTTTTGCTACTTGCTTTAGGCTGGTCAGACTTTCTCTCCAAACATTGTTCCATGACTGATTCTCTTCAACCTATTCCAGCATCAGGGAGTAACAAAAGTAGTTGAGGGTGGCTAGGAAGTCTTTAATCTCTTTCATGTTCATGTGTCTGGATGGTGATACTGATCTTTCTAGTTTTCATAAGTGGATCTTAAAACATTCTGCCAATGGCCAGATCAGTGGGGCTTTTTAGAACTTCTCTCCACTTGTGTACTTGCTCTCCAAGTGAATGCTTTTCAAGCAGTTGCTGTGGTATTCCTGTGATGGTGTGGCTTAATGAGCTTCTAAGTCCTGCACAAATAGTTCCACAGTAAAGCCCAAAAACAAAATGAAAAGGCACTGAAGAAATAATGTAATATTATTTCTCAGTGTGCATGTTTCAGTGATGATGAGGATTCTATGCCATGTATTAAAAATCACCTTTCTTCAGCAGATGATGGCTCTTACTCCTGTAATGACTTACTCTGAAGAAGTGCTCTTGACTTGTGCTTGTGAAATCTTCCCCAAATGTTTTTCATGTGAGCTGCCATCTGTCATTGGGCAGTGATGATTTTTGGAATCAGTGGAAAAATAAAATCACTAATGCTGAAGTGGAAGGTTCTAAATGTCACATTGTTGGGTTTATTTCATCCCTTCTGTGAGTTTACATAAACATATAGCACCATTTATCTCTTCTGTAACAAATAATGCTGTTTCTAGTTGCAGAGACTAGGTAGTTGTTTTTCTTTACTAGCAGATGTGTGCAGTTGGACACAATTCATCCTGATCCTGTTGTGGTAACAAAACATCCTGGTCTGTACATTTAATCCACGTGCTTAGGTGACCTTTTTTCAGACATTAAAAAATTTCCATGTCTTTTCCTTAAGTTACTTTTCTAGGGATTCTGTCATTAATTTTAGTTCCATTTCAGTTTGCCCTCATGATTTTTTAATGTATTTGTGATCTTTCTTGCAGCATCTCCTTAAGGGAGTCCATTATCGGTGGGCATTTTTCATGCCAAGTGGCCCAAGTTTGGATGAAATAGCAGAACTAGTTGATTCTGGAAAGGTATGTCAGTAATTGTGCTGAAAGAGATGCTGTGTGGGCTCAAAAATGATCACTATTGCAGAATAAAATTTTATGAGGTTCACAGTGAGGAAAATTAGTAAAGAATTGACTTGCTCCAGTTTCTAACTTGTGCCTTTTGCATCGAATTTAGGAATTCATAATGGTTAAGGCTGTTCTGCCTTCTCCCTCGGGAGCATATGTTTTCAAAAGCCCAAAGCTTACAAAGTTATAAGGAAGTAATGTTCAGTGAATGTTTATTTTTGCCTGTGGAATTCATTTAACATGAACTCTGTCTGGTACTGAAGATTACATTTTAAGAGGTCTCATTTGGTTCATTTTGTCTGAATAAACATGACTCTGTACCTGCATATGCAAAACTGCTTAGCCTGGATGGTCAGGCGTCCTGCCCATAATGTGCACAGAACTAGAATATGCTGGTTATTGCAGGTGATAGAAGATCTGCATTGGCAGAGTGGTGACAACAATCTTGTGTTTCATTATTTCAGTGCTTCAAAGTATGACATTTGTGCTAATTCATCACAGTGACTCGGAATATTATGAGCATTCATAAGCTTCTGTGGAATCTTAGTGGACTTGGGGGAAAAGCATGAAGTGCCAGATAGATTATGGTCTGCTCTTGTTATCTTTTCAGGTTTATGAGCTTGTTACAAAATGTATGTGGGAGTGAACAGTTGATTTCCTGTGTTTTGGATTGTGTAGTGCTGTAGGTCCTGACAGTGTCCTGTTTGGGAATTTTGGCAACACTAAATTATCCAAGAGTAGAGAATATGGACAACTGCTGTTAATCTTTCTATGTGATACCTAAGCAGAAGGGTGAGCAGAGTCTGCCACTTCTAGTATGTGAACTGCCAGGCCATCTTGTGCTCAAAATTTGTGAATATTAGTAAAATCTAGATCTCTCAAAGTTTTGAGCATTGATCTCTTTCTTTTGGGTATGTAATATCATAGAATCACAGAATCGATTGGGTTGGAAAAGACCTCCGAGATCATCAAGTCCAACCCTTGGTCCAACTCCAG
>JAWWEV010000115.1:71612133-71642517 GCA_035583235.1 Hafferia zeledoni
CCGTGCCCCCTTGTCCTATTGCTGAGTGCCTGGGAGAAGAGACCAACCCCCACCTGGCTAGAACTTCCCTTCAGGTACTTCTAGACAGTGATGAGGTCACCTCTAAGCCTTCTCTTCTCCAGGCTAAACAACCCCAGCTCCTTCAGCCTCTCCCCATAGGACTTGTGCTCCAGTCTCTTCATCAGCCTATGTTCCAGAGTTTGGAAAGGAGTAAATAAACTGCTGTGGTACTTAAGACGTGATTGCTTCTATTTGCCACCTCAGTGCTGCTGATAAAAATAAAAACCTTCCTGAATTTAGCCACTTCTATTCCTCTGTCATGAACAGTGTGCTGTGGAAAAAGCCAGTGGAAAGTCACTATTTCCTAAAAAGTTACCTACTCATAAACAGAGGCTGCAGCAACAAAAAAGCTATGGGGAAGTATGTTCTTGGCTGCAGCTTTGCAGCTCTCTGCTTTGCATTATGTCCCGTGCTGTAGGCATTATCTGATGATCAAGAAAGAAACCACAGAAGATGGTCCTCATCCTGTGATTGCATTCAGTCACATTACTAAATTATAAATGTCTAAGAAAAATGCCCTTGTCTTTGTTCTTACCATTTGTCCTGATGCTCAGCTCAGTCACAACTTGTTTTGTGTTCTGCTCCTACCTTGTATGCAAAACAAATGCAGAATATGCCCATGAAAGCCTCTTGGGAAATGCCTGTTTATGCAATAGAGATAAGGCTTAATCAGTGTTCTCTGCCTAATAGCCTGGACAGGTGAATTGCAACGCCACTTAAAATGTACGTAATCCATGTATGAATGTCCTGATGTACTTTTGGTTGTAAGATGATCGTGGGGGCAGGCAAGGTGTTTGCTTGGTCTTTTATTCTCTGTGCAAAAACAGGTCCTACCGTCAGACTGTTTGTCTGCAGAGTCATTATTCTAGCAGCATTTTACTCTATTTTGGACAATATTGTAAACATCTCTGTTATCATCAGTATTTTATATGACCATATGTGTTCCATTTAGACAGATATTAATAAGACCATGACCTTTATTGTCTAGACAGAAGAGTTCTCTTAAATGGGCAGTCCATCCATTCAGAAGGGTAGGTGTGTGGAAACAGGGCAGGAGAGAATTACTGGAGGAATTGTACGACAATTTCCTGTAAGTAAGTTAAAATAAATGTTTATGTTTGAATAGGAGAGAATAAATGAAAATTAAACACAAAACAATGAAGTGTATCAAAAAGGCTTGGGAAAGCTAGCAAACTGAGTTCGTGTAGTTAAACCTCTTAGCTTTGAGCAAATAGTTTTGAGTAATTTCAGTTATTTTGAAATTTCAATCTTTTCTGTTACAGATATCTTAATTTAGAGGTTGTATGAAGTATGGATAAGAGAGCAATTGGAGAGCTTCTGAAAATGAGAGGCTTTTTTCAGGAATGAATTATGAGGGAGGATCAAAATGAAGAAAAAAAGAGCTGATCGTCTTAAGCGCTGATGTTATAGTAGGTGAAACATTGAAGAACATACCTCTGAAACAGTTACAAATCACAATGACAGTGTTTTTTCTTATAGTCCAGCTGCACCAACACAGATTTTTAGTTCTGATGAGTTCATCATCCTCCTTTGTGAAAGCAAAAGGATTTTCAGTCCTTCAGTGGATGAAGAACAAGCAGTTTTGTTTAAAGTTACTTAGTTTTCACATAGATGATCTTTGCAGTTCCTTTAAGCTTTTCTAATGGGGATGAGAAGGAGAGGATTTGATGAGCTGGTAGTGCAAGGAAGGAGAATAATTTTCCTTGTGTAATTTACCTGCACATCAGCTCAGTTGTGGGAATTGTAAAACCAGTTTCAGTTTACTAGCTGTTTTCTCTGCCTTGCAGCTGGACATCTTGCAAAGAGACTGTTGCAGGACTGAGGGGCTGGGAGGCTCCTCAACAGTGGTGGGCATGGAGAAAATCAAGTATTTCCTTGACAAATATGGATTACTTTATCAATTGCTGGGAAATCTCTGTTGTGCTTTGAAACTGCAGAAGTTAATTATGATCCAGTAAGAATTGGCTTAATGTGGGCTCCACCAAATGAGTTGACAAAGTGCATGTCAGAAGTTGCTGTATCTCTTACCATGGCAGAATGTTCCTCATGAATTACAAGGTTCTCGTCTAAAGACAACTGAAAATCAACAGAGCCCTTAATTCAGGCCACAGATCTGGCCACTGTTTGCTGAAGCATCATCACTGAAAGGCTTGTTAGGAATGAATTTGATATATTTGTGGTCAGTGTTCTGGATTTAACATTGACAGTCGTGGGGTTTGCTGCTTGCCTAATGTTTTCCTCCTAAGGACATGCCACTTGGTCCTTGGTGAAAATAGACCAAATTTGTGTAACACTTATGTTGGTAGAAAGCCTCTGACTTATAATTGAGCACTTACTTTGCCTTTTATAAAGCCTGATGGAGGAAGGCAGCCTCCTTAATAAGGGGGAGCATGTTGTATATTCCTGCAGGACTATGATAGGATGTGGGTTAATATGCAGCCCTACAGAAATGTGACATGTTCATTTTCATTCATTGCTCTTTAAATGCAGTACAAGTGTGTGTTCAGTGTTTCTGGTGACTTAATACTCTTTCCTTCAGAGCATAATTGCGTCAGATGGCCTGATGGGTCAATGTTGTTTTTGCAGAAGGAAGGCTAAAGGGCAAATTGAGTCTCCAGTCATGAAATGAATAGATCATTCTCTATGTTGTTTGCTTTCTAGATAAATGTTCCAGCACAGGCACCCATAGGAAAAACAACTGCATGCCTATGTTAATTTAATTTGTGAGTAGTGTTGATTATACATTTTGCTGAAGACACTAGATGCTTTGGACTTAGCACCTGCTGTTGTGGTTTGGAGGACAGATGCTGACTGTTCTTTGGCCCTGCTGCTGTCTTCTTGTGCAATGCGGAACAAATCACATAACCTCTTGCTACCATAATTTCTCTATCTACTAATGAGGGCTAGTGCCCTTTATCCACCTGAAGTACCCTGTTAAAATGTGGAATGCAATAGTTTTCTGTTGCTGGTCCTTGCTATTCAGGAAGTAAATAACCACAAATGGATTTGGTCATTCACTCTGACATTATGTGGGGTTTGAGAGTTGTTTGGATAGCTATGATTTAATATGGTTTACATTCCTCGTGCTGGCATATGTTATCCCTGCTTCTGGATTCTGTATCTTAACCTGTGTGTATCGATTTGCTTCCAATTCATCTTGTTACAGTTCTGCAAGTAACTTTTCCCCTGGCCCCTGTTGCATTTTCTCTCATCTCCATGAATATTGAACAGCAAATTTAACACTGAGTCCTTGAATGTTCTCCAAAACTGGCATCTATAGATATGGCCTTCTCTGCAGTAATTCCAGTCTTTATGGCTGTGTTAAGGTATCTTAAGGTACTTGAGATGGCTTGCCCTTGGGTGGTGCCTGCTTTACTCTTAAAAAAGGCTCCAGTGTGCCTAAATATAGGGATTCTAACTGGAGATCAGTCCTTCTTCCCTACTCTTTAGTCATTCATGCTTGTTTTGAGGACCATATTTCTCCATGCTAAATTGCAAAGCTTGCACCTTTCTTTTTTCTTTTCTTTAATTCCATATTTTGTTGCAGTGCATTTGCTTGCCAGGTTGGTTGGCTAAAGCTCAGAAGTGTTGATCAAGGAGAGGTTGCCAAAAGCTCTGTTCAGCCCTTTCTCTTCCAGAAAGAACCTCTGTCTGCATTTTATCATGGCCACCAAAAAAAATCCCACTGTGATTTTTATTAAAACACATCTGCTCCTGTTCCTCCAGGACATGGTAGCTTGTTTATGTTCTTTATGAAGGTGCTGTGTGGCTACATGATAAAGTGTCTGTGAAGAGTGATAATGCAGATTTTGCATACTGTGGGGAGATAGGGCTTGAATATGTGAATTCACATACACCACAGTGAGGTCTGGAAAAATTTCATCATCTACCAGGTATTTAATCAAATGTGTTCCCTCAACCTGATGCAACTGCATATTCTGTACAAAGTTATTCCTGGTGTTCTGAGCTGTAGTCCCTGAGCATAGCAGGGAAATGTGTCGAGCACAGCAGTGAAATGTGGGGTCAGCAAGACAGCTCTTGTCAGTTGTGTGTTTAATTTACTGAGATCTGAGGAGATGCTGATCATGCAGGACTATTCTTATAATCTATATATATATGATATGCTTTCATAGGTAAATATGTATTTTTATATATATTTATGATAACTGTCATGGAGTTTGTTGCAAGTATATGGTGACATTGCCCCTGATTGCTTAAATTACCAGCATAAATATCAGGATAACTATCATGAATGTGACTGACAGGGAATTCCGGAAGAGAGAGTTGCCCTTTCCTTTACTTAGCAGTTTTTCAGCATGGTCCAGTAGGTAACTAAACCCAGGATCTTCCTCATTTCTACTAATTTAATCTTGGGCTAGGCTGGCACACACTGCAATTCTGGGCTTGTTCCAGTTTCTTACTGCTCTGCGTTGTGTTCTGTAGAAGCTGTTCTGCCAGGACTAATTAATGAGCTAGAGATTTTTGAAGCCTTTTCTACACCCTGAACTGTACCCTGATAGTGTGCTTCACTGGGATTTATTTTCTAGCATTTAAATAATAGTAGATGATACTCCTGAGTTCCTGTGGGCTGCTGTTAGAGATTTGATAAGAAAGAAGATACCCTGCTTTAATAACCAAACCAATAAAACCTGGTAATACTGTTGTTGGTAAGGTGGCTGTAGGAGTAGACCCTGGGACACTTGCCTTCCTTCCCATGTCTTAACCACTGCAGCACCATTTTTCTTCTGGGTGTGTTGTTGGATCATTTTTACTTCTATTAGGCACTTGGGACAGAAATGTCATGTACCTAATGTCCTTTAATGTGCTCTTGGATGAAAGTGCATGTTCTCTGAAATACAAATTAATTAAAAAACATAGCAAGGAAGAAGTTTTTTCCAAAACATTCAAAGATGGGGCTCTGAGCAACCTGGTGTAGTGGAAGGTGTCCCTGCCCATGGGAGGGAAGGGTTGGACTAAATGGTCTTTAAAGATCCTTTCCAACCCAGACCAATTCTATGATTCTGTGCTAGTGCAGTTGCAAAGATGCCCGTACAACATGTTCCAGCTGTTCCAGAAGGGAAGAACTTTAATCTTTGTCTTCTGTGAGGGCTGACCTTAGAACCTGCTGTTGGCAAAGTAATATGAAGCTCAGCATACATTGTTGTATGCCATTTTAAGGGGAAGCAAGGATGAAGAAAGGGGTGGGATTAAAACTGAATGACCGTAGAACTGGAGTACAGCAGAGAAGATGCTCAGTTAAAGGGAAGGAATGACAGAAACAGCAGTGTCCCCATACTGCTTTTTTTCCCCATGGGATGACAATAATGTAACAAACAGATAACTATTTGTTTAGTTCCAGGACAGGAACTGTTCTTTTTAATGATTTCTGTTCAAGATTCTTGTTGACATTGATGGGAGACTGACTGAAGGCCCAAGGACACTATCAAGCTCTGCATTTGTGCTCATATACCTCATTTGACATGGTGGTAATTTCTGGAGGAGTAGAGCCTTTATCTTTTAACTCAGTCAAAACAGGAGGCAGGTCTTTCCCATTATAGCAAGCCTGATGTCTGGTGGAGCACATGACAGCTTTTGTTCTGTGCACATGCAAGTGTCTTTGCCAAAGCACAGTGTACAGGACCTCTGAGCAGCCTCACCAAGGTGTAGGTAGGGTGTGTGCTACAGGAGGCAGCAGCTGGAAGGCACTCTCCAAGCAAGGCAGCCCAGCAGCTCTGACATGGCCATCCTTTGCAGACCTGGGGGAGGGCCAGTGCACTGTCACTGTCCTTTGAGTAAGGCCAGGTTTTTTCTTTTGTGCCTTGAACGGGACTTGCTCTCAGTTCGTCTCTGTCCTGAGATTTTTCGAGGCTCTTGCTCGCCCTCCAGCGGCAGGAAGCAGCTCCACACTCACTGGAGCGACTTGCTACTGCCATGGGGGTCAAAGCCATCTTCATTCCTGTCGTGTTTTCTCACTTGTCCTCTCTTGATAAATTCAGACTTTGTCCTTGCTGCCACAGAAACTGGGACTTCCAAGGTAGGCCTGAATTTGCCTTTAGTGAGAGTGTATTCCTGCTGACCAGTCAACTCCTGCCAGTGCCTGTTCACTGCCTGCTGCATTCAGAGCTGCACTGGCTGGGATATCACCTCTGTCCTGTATGTAGGATAGCCTTAATCAGCATCAGCAATTACTCTTTTTTATTTTTCCAAACACATGAGTTCATTTTAAGAGACCTGAGATTCATTTCTATAATATATCCTGCAATGGAGAGAATGAAGAGGAAGAAAATACCTTTCAGACCCAATCTGTTTTCAGATAAACATTTCAATGTGGGTATGTGTAATCCTTTCTCTCCCAGACTTTAGTTTAATCCCTTTTCCCTGAACTAATAGGTGTCCTCTGGCAAGGAACTGATGCGTGGCTGTAAATAGGCAGTGTTTTTATTATCCAGTTAATCTCCATTTATTATCACACATTCAACAAACAGCAGACGCTCTCCTACTTGTTTGTCTGTTCACAGGAAGAAATTTTATCTTAGTCAGTGGATTATGGTAAAGGCTGAGTGAATCACTGTGCTGCAACATGGTCAGCCCTTTCAGGGTTATTCATACAATGGGACTGACCAGCCAGCCAGATAAAATGTTTAATGCTCTAGATTGTCAGGATCATCAATTTAGTATTCATGTCTCTCTATAGCACTGCCTAAAGCCAGCATTTAAATGGAGCTAGAGGTTACATCAATGTAGTAGATGGGCTTTGAGCATGTGATGGTTGCAATACGCACAGTGTTTTGAACTGTGAGGCTGAATTCAGGGTTCCTCTGAATCCCTGTGTCACCACTTTTCAAATGCAATGCTTTGAACTTTACTCAACAGGCTGAGGATGTAACACACCTCTTTCTGTCAGGGTTGTAGCAGAACAGTGCAGTATCTTGTTCATGTTTTCTCAGTTACTGCACATGTCTGAAATTAACTTCTGCCTTTCCCTGGAGTCCCTTGCACTTCACCCTTATGCTGCTGCACTGCTTTCTTTCTCAAACACCTTTCCTCTCCTTCCAGCCTCTTGTCTTGTCATGGTCATCTCTGTCCATGCTCCAGCAGGCTGACTTTCCGTATCTTTTTTTTTTCCCCCTTAATTGAAGCACAGCTTTGTATGCAACTGCAATTAACAATAAGTACTGTCCAAGTGCTGCACTTGTGCTTGGCTCAGCAAGGTTCCTGAATTGTTTTTTCCCTAAGCTGCTGCTATGAAAGCAAGGATGGGTCTTCCTCAAAACAGTCACTACTGACCAGCAGCACGTTCCTCCTCCTGATAGTCACAGCAGCTGCAGCTGCACTCAAATGCTCAATTTACCCAAAACCATTGTCTAATCCAGTGTTTTTGCTGACCTGGGTCCATGTCCCTGACCTTGCTGATGTCTAAGACAATACTCCATTCTGTGATGGATACTGTGCAGACATGAGTTCATCTTCGAACACGACCATTTAAACCGCACATTTCTTCCTCAGTTGGGGTATCTTTGTGGCTCATCTGCTGTGTGTTACTACTCACTTTGCTAGAGGCTGGTTTACAGAGACTGTCCTGGCAGAATATGGGGAAGAAATACCCTGCTGCCATGGCAAGTTTGAGGCACTTAGTGAATATATTTATTTGCACAGTTGCTCTCGTAGTGATTTGGCTGCTAATTCTGATGTATTTGTTGGAGGGGGTTCACTCATTCCTGCTTTTCTGCTACATAAAGTTTCACACTACAGCTAAGCTTGTCCTGACAAAAGGAAAATCTAGTGATAAGATTAGGAGATACTGTGGTGTAATAGTTAGATTACTGGTGTTTTGGATTACTGCTATCACAGAAGCAAAACCAGTAATAATTTTAGTGCAAGGAGTGGATGTCAAGTTAAGGCACAGTCTGAATAAAGAGAAAATTAAGAGAGTTGAGAAAATAACCTCCATGAGCACAGACAACTAGCAGATTGCATTGGCTGTGCTGCTGGGTGGTCAGTACTGCTGCTTGGAAAACGTGTGTATGAAAACCTTTCCTGGGTAGTGCTGCACACTCACCTTCTAAGCAGCATGTCTGAATATATATCCCTTGCCTTCTGATAAAAGCAAGAAAACCTTTTGAAAGACAGCACCATTCCAATGCTGGCAAATTGTTTGGGTCCCTATTGGTGTTGCATTCCTTTTCCATCTAGCAAGAGGTGTGTCCTGCTAGGACAGGGAAGTTAGCAGTTCTGGAGTATTTAACAAGACCGTGTGCATGCAACAAGCTCTGTGCATGCTCATAGCTGTTAGGAAAATGACTGAAGATAAATGACTGAAGATATTTTTCCTTTGACACAAGTAACAAGGATCTTCTTCTAGCACTGTAAATAGTGTGTTTGGATCTTTGGTACCCGTTCTTCGCTACAAGAGCGAGCTTCAGGTTCATCTACTGTTCATGTTTTCCTCTGATAAGAGGATTAGGATCAGTTCATCAGTGCAAGAATGTGCACTGGGCTGCTGTTACGGGATCCAAGGTAAAGGACCAACCTCAGGGTAGGCAGGATGTTTGGTAGGAAGTGTGGGAAGTACTTTTGTACACAGATCTTGCAATGTCCTTTGGAAGGCTGACTCATAATTTGACAGTAGGAAAAAACCTCTTGCCTTGGACCAGCAATGACAAATTTTTTTCAGAAGAGCTGGGATTTCTTCTACCTCTGTTGGCACACTTATGATGTCTAAAGAAAATGCTTACAGGGTTTTCAGGCTCCTTAGTTAAGAATGAATAAGTAGCTTCACTGTTGTCTGAAATGAGTCTAAAACAATCCAGAACGCCACTCTACATAATTAATGCCAGAACAGCAGTTGATGCAAGCGGGGCTTAATGATGTATGCCTACTGGAACACACAGTGGCTGGGTCTTGAAGTGTAGCTAAATGATTCAGCAACAAATGTTTGTGGACTTTTTTTTGTTCTTCATTTGTGGTCTTTTAAAGGTACTGAGATATGTAATGATGCAGATAAGCACCAGATTTACAGGTATCTTTGAAATACCTGAACTTGTGAGAATTCTTGGATTTAACAAGAAAAACAGTAGAGAACTATGAGAAAAAAAAAGTTCTTTTTGTCAATATATCATTGTGGACAACAAAAAGTTAAACCACAGTGTCAGCTTTTGAATGGACTTAAAAGAGCCTTGCATTGTGACTTTAATGGTAGAGTATCAGGTAAAAGCTCTGAACCGTGCTAGTAGAGGTGTTTCAAAACTTGGGCAAAGAGCAGTAGAAAGCCTTCTTGTACATGCAGAGATATCCCTGAAATATGTTGAAAGCTAGTGACTACAATATCTGGCAATTTCTGCCCTAAATAGTTCAAAGAAACCTCTCCCCGCTTTCTTCACAGAGTTTTGAAGTGTGAGAGTGATACGTTATTTTATTCCTAATCTAGTTCCGCTTTGTTTATTCCATAGATTCAACCAGTTATTGATGAAGTCTTCTCTTTTTCTGAAGTTCCAAAGGCCTTTCTGAAATTGGAAGGAGGACATGCACGTGGAAAAACAGTGATCAATGTAATTAGTAGACAATAAATTATCTCTAATCATTATTAATGCCTTCAGTCAGTCCTTGAACATGAATTGGTATGTAGCAACTGTTTGTTTCTTCTTTAAAAGCTTGTACAGGATGCATAACTTACAAAAAAAGTCTTGTTTTAAAAAAGCCTCTGATTCCTTCTGCCTGTTAATATGCAGACAAGACATACTAATGTCCCTTAGGCATTTCTACATGAAAACTCAGTTAAGAATGTAGTTGTGACTTCTGCAGAACACCCCTCACTCCTGGGACAAGAGGAACAGTCTGCAGCATTTTTGGGCTCTTGGATCTTTTATTTTCCAGATGTTTTAGCTGAGTCTTGAAACCATGAGGCATGCTCTTACCTAATACGAAACCTGTGCTGTTTTTCCTTGGCCTTCCCTAGTTAGGTTCACCTTCCTTAGTATATTTTATTACTCAGTCTAGTTCATTCTCAGAACTAAGTGGAGATATCAGTGTCTCAAGACTGATAGCAGCTCTCTCATGGCATAACTAATCTAAATGGAAGCATGGAACAAGAACAATCTCTAACTAGTAATTATTCTAATAGCCCAGCTCCTGGCTCAGATTCAGCTGACTGCAGTGTTTATGCAGGTAAGCTACACATGATTTTGTCAGCAGCTGGGAGGCCCTGTTCCTGTCATGCCCTGTCACTGCTGGTGGGGCTGAGGTGCTTGAGGGGGTGCATGTCTGGTGGTGTGTTTTTAAACTTGCTTTTTTGCTGGAGATGGGCTATGGAGTAGCTTCCCCTACAATTATGCAGGTAGATTGAAGGAAAGCAGCAACCTTTTAATTGAGAGCTGCACATTTACTCTGGTGCAGCTACAGTGGTGGACAAGCCATGTCATGCAATACTTCCACTGGGGGAGAGAAGCAGCTGCCGTGTGAACTGTGGCCCCATGCACAAGTGGCACTGAACAAGTGCTTGTATAGAAGAATCATCCATTCCTCAAGAACCTGCAGCCATTCCACACCACATATTCACAGCTAGCTGTCACAGAGGAATTATGGACAGAGACAGGCACAAGATGGAAGCAAAACAAACCGTAAAATGTCAGCTTTCTA
This sequence comes from Hafferia zeledoni, assembly GCA_035583235.1. Lineage (NCBI taxonomy): Eukaryota > Metazoa > Chordata > Aves > Passeriformes > Thamnophilidae > Hafferia > Hafferia zeledoni. Next base: position 71,622,850 of record JAWWEV010000115.1, read on the forward strand.
CTTCTAAAAATAATTTCAATAAAAAGTTACCTAACTTAAATTTATTTGTAAAATGCTATATTATATATATAGCAAGAGCACATTAATATGACAAGGAACCACTGTTTGGAACCATTAACAACATATTTTCTATGAAGAACTAAAAGCAGCACATTTCAGAGCAACAAAACTTCAGTGTGTCTTTACAAAAGGAGGCGAATTAGTAAGGCACTTCCTCTAGGGTGGTAATAGTAAAAGCACCAGTATCCTTTGAGGCAATACAATAGTAATGAAAATGTTAATTTTAAACAGACTTACTATGCAAGACAAAGGCCTGGATGCTCCCAGGAGCAGCTTGTAATAACACTGGTCTAAACCAGAACAAAACACAGCAGCACAGTACAAGATTTTGTTTGTATTTTACCTTTTTGCCAACATCATTATTAAGGAAAACTAACATAACTGGGTTCAAAGCAGGGCAACAGAAGGACCTCCTACAGTCATCAAGATGTCCTACTTACTTGTCACGAACTCTTTACTAAATGAGTACCATTTATATTGAATGGGTACAGCCCTTGTAGCTGGGCACATATCCAGGCTTGGCTGTGCCCCTTCCTAGAACAGTCTGACACTTCTGTCCAACTGGGAGCCAGCAGCCCACCACAGACATTGTTCTCCAACACCACCAGAAATAGTGGGGCAGTCTGTCATTCTACACTGTAAGCCCAACAGGCAGTGGCTGAAAAATGCAATAACCACAGCACTTCATGCTGTTGCAGTCATCTCTAGTGATACTTTCCCTAACAATTCTAGTTTTTGATACGATTTTGAAGTTCAGGGAGACTATACTTACTATTTTAAAAGGTAAAAATTTGACTTGGCAAAGAAGAAAAATAGCCGTAACTCAAACAGTTAGGCAGTCTAGAAAATAGTCAAATTCTTCACATTCTGATGCATCCTTTTGCCAGCCCCTTTTCTAACAAACTTAGTCCTTTACATTGTCTACATATGAGAAAATTAGAATTTTTTCTTAATTTAGGAGTTACTATATTAGCATACAAACTATACTTGAAGCCACGTGTTAAAAATTCTTTGGATGTTCTGTGCTAGCAGTCTTTCAGCTTTCAGTAAACGTAAGTTTATTCCAGTGAAACAAATATATTAGTTTCCTGTAGTGAATATTTCTCTATACTACAGCCCAGAAGTCCAAGTTGCTATGCCCACATACACACTTGCACTCCTGCCCTTTATAAAATAAGCTTTAGTACTTGTAGCCCCTCTTTTAGTTAAAATAAATTATATTTAAAAGATTTTTAAGTTACGCTCATTGACTATTGTGGGTTAACTACTCGCTGACAAAATTATAACTCCATGAGGTCTTTCCCACCTTTTGTTGTTCCATTCTACCCTGAGGCACAGTACAACTCTCTAGCCAACACTGAGTTGTGTTGATTAAAAAAAAAAAAAGTTTAGAGATAAGCTTTTGTAGGGATAATAATCTTGGACAGGGAGGTGAAATCATACTGTTGAGAATAAAAGACAAAACTCTCCTTGTTGATCCTGTATCCTTCATAGATGGCAGTGCCAATTCCAGTGTCCAGAGTAGTGCCAGTTGAAACGTCATCTTTGCTTCTTTGGGTTTATACAACTAGTGGTTCCCAACACTGTGTTGACTTTTCTTCGTTGACTGTGTTGACAATAACATGGTCACAATCATACTGTGTGCCTCCTGTAAAGAGAAATTTCAAAGAAGGTTGATTGAAACAAGACAAATACTCTAGGTTTCAGAAAAACTCTAGCAAGAGCTGGTGTGGACAATTTCTCTTCTCCCCAAGGCACTGAAAAGATCTATGTATTTACATCACTGCCTGCCTTTGGAATTAATTTTGAAACAATTTTTTAATTGTCAGGATATCCTCAATCAGCCTGATTCTCTTCCTCTCTTCAGTAATTCAGTTCCTTGGCTTTTTCATCCTGGGTGGGAAAGGAAGGAAACACTGCAATACAGTCAGGTGTAGCTCTTTTAAGACTGTGACTCCCCAAAGTCACACTTGGCTATTCAGTTTCCCCTCAACAGTCATCAGTTTTAATCAGTTTCCAGTCAGGGACAAGGGCTGCCACCCATTTATTCTTTGCTATTATAATCCTTTATTTTGTCCAGCGGCATGCACAGAGTATCATCCAATGTTCAGCTGTTTCCACTGGCAGCTGAACATGTCTGAATGCTAAACAGAACCCTTTCTTAGAGGAGCTTAATTTAATTACATATGCAATGCCAAATACGTTCCCATAGAAGAGCACCATTAATATTCTGACTTAAACCGAGAAGCAAATAAACACTTGACTAGAGCTGAAAGTCAGAATTCATGTTTTTTTCTCAGATCTCGTATGTACTGCAGAAGTGCAGGATGTGCATCTCCTGTGGTACAACACCCCTGTAACAGCAGGCAGTATTCCCACTGGAAGCAGGCATCTGAGCCAGCCACTTATACAAAGCACCAGGATCCTCCCATGGACACTGTCTGTCATTCTGCACCCCGACTGCCTCACCCTCCCTGAATGAGCAAAAGACAAGCCTGGCAGCCAAGAGCTTATGCTGAGTAACAAATACGGATTCCAGCAGACCTCATAAAGAAATGTACTAGGCACCTGGAGTCCTGCATGGGCAAGCACATTAAGAACAGCTCTTCTGTAGTAAGGAAATGCTGTTTCAAGCTCAACTCTTCTCAACTTAAGGAATCTGGGGGGAAGCTTTCTGAAGCCACTGTCCCAAATCAGAAGGGTCTCTGAGAAGGTTAACCAAAATGATTTCTCTCCTTGCCACTGCCAGGCAATTACTAAAAAGCAGCCGAAATACGCAATTTTCAGAATTCTTCAGAAAGGGCAAAAGGAAGGGAATACCAGATCAAACAGTCCCCAAAAACCCTAACCAACATAAAAAAAAAATAACATTTGCTACATAGCCCAGTTGTCACTGTGAGTGCAAAAATAATTTTGTAAGCAGTAGCCGATAGAATGTAAACGTTAGAATGGAAAAAGATGGGAATTTTTTACAGTGGATAAAGAGACTCTTTGGTAGGGTGATGGTCTGGACAAGGTGTTGTGCTATGCCAGTACATCCACAAGGTGGCATTGCTAACTGCACAGTAGAACAAATGCATTAATTTGCTGAAGAATTCTTTAACACTCAATTTGTGGTCCAGAATGGATCAGGAGAATTGGCAGAAACAGGTATTTTTCCTACTAGGCTTTCTCAAATCAAAGCTAGAAGTACCTACTCTTTTGAATTTACTGTACAGATCTTTTTTTTTTAAAAAGCTAAGAGTGCATTTATACTTTCACCACCAGGCCTATCCATTGTAAAGTTCTTCAGTTATAAATGCAGAATACCATGATTAACTGAAGAAAAGGCAGTGCAATAATATTTCTGCATGTCTGGTGCACCTAAGAACTGACTTTAAAAAAAGGTATGGCAGTCATTTTGACTAAAGGCTCTCCCTTGAACTGGAGTCTTTTTGATAAGTTTATAATTAATCATCACTAGGTTTTTATGGCAGTAAAAAGAAATTCTGACTATTTGTGCCACTGTTGTATTATGATCAGACATCAAGTAACCCTTTTCTTGTAGTTCTGATAGTGCTACCCGGTTGAGGGAGGGGATTGTCCTGCTCTGCTCTGCACTGGTGTGGCCTCACCTCGAGTCCTGCGGGCAGTTTTGGGCACCACGATGTGAGAAAGATACTAAGCTATTAGAGAACATACAAAGGAGGGCAACAAAGATGGTAAAGGGCCTTGAGGGCAAGTCGTATGAGGAGTGGCTGAAGTCACTTGGTCTGTTCAGCCTGGAGGAGACTGAGAGGAGACCTCACTGCAGCCTGCAGCTTCCTCACCAGGAGCAGGCACTGTGGTGACCAGTGGCAGGACCCAAAGGAACAGCGCAAAGCTGCATCAAGGGAGGTTTAAGTGGGATATTAGGAAAAGGTTGTTCACCCAGAGGGTGACTGGGCACTGCAACAGGCTCCCCAGAGAAGTGGTCACAGCACCAAGCCTGACAGACTTCAGGAAACGTTTGGACAACACTCACATGCACACAGTGTGATTGTAGGGGTGTTCTGTGCAGGGTCAGGAGTTGGACTTGTAGGATCCTTTTGTGGGTCCTTTCCAACTCAAGATATTCTATGATCTGTGAGTCCTGTCCTTTTTAGTTTTCAAGTGCTGACTGACTGTCAACTCTGGTATTTTTCTGGCTGGGTTTTTTTTTGGGTGGTGGTGGTGTTTTGGTGGAGTTTTTTTGTTTGTTTTTGGTTTTGTCTTTTTTGGTGGAAAGGAGGGGTGCAGCATGTGGTAGTATTTGTAAGTGATGTAATTAACATCATAGCATCAATGCAAAATGGATTTTAAAAGAGCTAAAAAAATATTAACAGCTATAGAAAATGGTAATTTTCCTCACACAAAAAGGCAGTTATGTAAGAACATCTGATTATCCTAATTCTGCTAATCATTCCACTTGCTGCTTTTTCAGACCTTCTGTGAAGCTCTGAAAACAAAGTTCAGAAACAGTATCTAATCAAATCAAATTACTATGACAAAAGTGATTCCAAAACACACAAGTGCACAGAGACCCTAGGCTGCTATGGCAGAATCTCATGCTTGCAATAAAGATATAGCCATTAATAAGCCGATAAAAAAAACTTTTTGCATCTAATCATATTGGTGTAAAAGCCTGCCTTTGCTTTCCTGATATCCTTTGGCTATTGCATCTACCACTACTATATAAGAAAATTTGCTCTATACAAATTAAAGTTAATGAGAAGTTAGGTTGTTCTTGCTTCAGCATTTTAAATAATCATATTCACATCACCCCAAAATTAACTGAGGATATCTACAGTGAGTGGACACTGAGAATACAAGATAAGCAAGTACTGTGAGTTACTAAAGTGCATGTAGGAAAAATGAAATGAAGTCCTAGGGCCTGTATAATTCACGAGGTCAGACTAGCTGATCGAGTCTTTTTTGCCTCTAGATTAAAGTAACTAAAGCACCGTCCTTAATTTATAGGCACATTTAATGCCTATCCCACTGTAAATACCATGTTATTAAGACCCAATGTAATAAGATAACATTTGCTTACCTTTGACATCTAAAACCAGCTTGGGTTTCATCTTGCTATAAATCCTGCCATCGGGACTAATATGCCAATATTGTTTGTCTTCATTCCGCTCAAATGACAGACCAAGTTTAGAGCCAGGAGTTATTAGATTTCCAACAATTGTCAAGCAGCAATCCTCTGCCATCTGTATCATCAGAAAGGCAACAGCAATTATTCAAAATGACCTTACTTCTAGTATCCACTGTTTTTTTTATCAGATAGGAGAGATGTCATCAGGTAAGAACAGAATTCAGGAATTACTTTCCCTCAAGGAATGCATTTTTGCCCTAAACTCAAGACTACTTATTTTTCTTTTGTTCCTGTTTCTGCTGAGACTCTCCACTACACAAGCAGATTAAAATAGCCATGCTGTATCAGATCAAAGGGTACAATTAGCACCTTTCTCTAGCAGTGGCCAATAACAGATACTGTGGAAGACTATATGCACTCTATTCTTGTATGCAGTATGTTTGTGGTTACCTCTCCAAGTCTACAGCAATTGGCAGCACAGGCTTTTCCATGCAGACTCAATACCTTTAATGCTCATTGTCTATACCATGTGTGAATTTACCAGTCACTATCCACCAAGATCAGTGTGAGCCTTTTACATGAACACCCTTGTGTATCATAACCCTTCTGTGGCAAGAAGTTCCAAATCTTCATTGATATGCAACTACTACTTTTATTTGATGCTTTCCTCACCCTTCCCTTATTTTAATGGATGTCTTGTCCATGCTGTTTGCAGACAATTCAGGTATATGATCCCTCAGTGTCCCCTTTGCAGGCTAAGAAGTCCTATTTTGTCTCTTCCTTGTATAGAAGCCCTCCATCGCCTCTGCACAATTTTTTTTTTGGTTAATCAATTTTTGTTCTGCAGTAACCTTTTGAGATAAAGGATGTAGCTGCACAGTATCAAGTGTATGAATTTCACAGTGTATCACAATAATATTTGCTTTTTTGTTCTACACTCATTTGTATTACTTGATTTTAAAACTGTCTTCTTGGTTAAAAAAAGAACTGGCAAAAATCAAGCTTACTTCAGAAGAATATTAAGGCTGTATTAGTAGTAAATAGCAGTTAATTATTTTAGATGAACAATGATTTTTAATAGATCACTCTAAGCCGTGCCTTTTAACTACTGACTGCACTTCTGTGGCAGCTTAAACACCCATCTGCCATTGTTGATTTAGCTCTAAATTATTTTGTGCAAGTATTTTTGAAAGCACTACTTAAAAAAGTAGTACTTCTGACTTATAACCTAGAATTCAAGTAAGTCAATTTAATTCTGCAGTTCTAAAATTCTCATCTGCATCTAAATTCTGTATCTAAATCATTCTCTAGTGAGACTGGGAAGACTCCGATCTTACAAGTTAGGTCCACTAGGCCCATACGTCATCCACATCCAAGAAACATATGAAGAGTGAGGAGACCTGAATTTGTATCTGCTATTCATATCTGTTTCTGACAAAATGAGCAGAATGACCTTCATATCCTGCTTACTGGTTATCCCATGAACTTAAAACAGCCCTCCCTTGAAAACCTCAGGCATACCTCAATGTACTGTGACTCAGTCTGTGAGATGACCAAGCTTACAGGAAGAAAGGTGCACGTTCTTCAGTCACCTGTGTCTGCCTACATGCCTGTACCTACCCACCCAGGAGCTCACTTTTCTTTTTACTGTGTGGTGAAAAACGATTTTTGTTTTGTGCAAAGTAGATCCAACAGAAAGATGGCAGAGCTCTGTAAGATTTCAGACAAAAACCAGGAGCATTTATCTAAAGCCATATAATACCACACTGTCTCAATATGAATACTTTCAATGACATCTTTGAGAAGCACCATCAAAAGAGAAGTCTTTTGTATGTGATATTAAAGCTTTTAGCTTACTTTGCATCATTTTCCTGTCTGCATAAATCCCTTTTACAACTGCATATGTCCTGTAAACATGTCTGAACAATGCCTTAGCTTATTAACAGCAAGATTCTTCCCTCCAGCATAGATGACATAGTTATAAATGGATCCTTTGAAGTTATACAATCCTATAGAAAATGTTCACATGATTCTTTGCAGTCCAGCTATTTAACAGCATTAAAGTAACTTAATTTTCTTTTGGCTGGCATCCCTACCTAAGACTTTTCATGCTTAAACATTATATGAACTGCACATACTTCTGCTCACCTCAATGACAATTTGCACACCATTAGTTTTATGGACTGTGAGAAAAGTAAGGCTTCATTTGGAAACTTGTCCAAAGGAAAGGAAAAGGGATGAATTTGACAAATACAGGTATAACCAGAAAACAAACAAAACCCCCCCAAACAAAAAAACTCCCACAGAAATTCAACCCAACCAAACAAACAAAAACCACCCAAACCCCAAAGAGTAGGATTTTATCTTAAGCCTGCCTGAATGCAAAAGAGGATATAACCTACATTACACTAATTGACCTACCACAAGGTATGCATAGTTCAAGACATTACCAGGAAGGGTCTGTATTTTAAAAGGTCTCTCCTGCTTTGACACTTTTGTGATATTTTCACTGAGGAGTCAGAGGGGCATGAACATGGAAGGAGCTCATGAATGCAGGACAACAATCTTCTGGTGTTGATAGTATTTCTGAGGCTACTATTCTTTAGGAGACAATAAATCCTAACTATAATCTCTCAAAATTTCAATTTTATATATATATATAAATAAATCATACAACTAGTTAATGTCACCAGAAAAAGCCAGAGTTCAATTAAAACAAACCAAAACCCCACTAAAAACAACTCCCTTCAGCAAGATTATATTACAGCTGAAACAGAATATGCTTACAAAATAAGATGATGCAGTAGGAATTAACTTCAGAAAGCCCTACTACTAGAGAGGAAAAGAGAAAATGCACGTTCAGCTTGAACCTTACCCGGCACCTTATGAATCCATCCTGATAAACCCAGATTTGATCATCTGAGTCTGTATCCTCTGTAACCTGTATTCTGAGAAGATTCAGATTATCTAAGTTTCCATCAGCTGACATGAACTTTCCTGTTTCCTTGTTTCGAAGCCTGAAGTACACACGTTTCTGCAGAAAACAAAAGAACTTTTTAACCACAGAGAACACGTTCTGCTCTTGATTAACTTCAGAGCAATTACTGTCAGTGCTAAACCTTATGCCTCCCTCTTTCTCTCAGAAAGATTAACTTTTTTATTTGAGAGAATTTAATTAGAAAGCCCAAAAACATCTTGGACAAGACATGCTTTGTAAACTCACTATTCTGTATGGAAAGTTCTAAGCTTTCCCATGCACCGAAATCAGCACACAGTGGAAAACTAAGAATTTTTAATTCAGAGCAGCACTAACTTCTCTCTCCTACATCCTTGTGTAGATGCTCTTAGCTTTCATTAAGGGTGCACTTGTGCAAAGCTGCTTATTTTACTGTCAGCAAGTACTGCACTGCACATTCATGCTGTGGCGTGTTAATTTACATTTCTGTTTAGACAAGCTCTCAGCAGGGCAGTCAAAGTGCATTATTCCTAATTCTACTTAAGGCTATACAAAGACAACACAATGACAGCAAGCAAATATAGTTAGTTGCAGGTACAAGTGATCTGTGAATTAGAAAAAGTTGTTTCCTCAATAAAATATGGCTCAGCAAGAACCTCAGATGTTAAAACTCTCAGGACTGCCACACCATTGAGAAAATCACATGGTCCTTATTTAGAGAACAAAATGAAAAGGGTACCACAAGAATAAATTCTGCATTAGATTTGCAAATTATTCTGCCAAGTAATAAGAAGGGAGGGACATTCACTCCTAAATCAACAAAATCACTACTAATTGAAGTACCTTTTTTTTTTTTTTGACCAATTTTCTTGTTCAAAAAATAATGCAGGTAGTACAGACAATATGCCAGTAACAACTTGGGTGCTAGTTATGAAACAAAATAATTCATATATAGTAGTTATAGCCATTATTTGTTAATCCTTAATTAATCCTTATATGCTGTCTTCTATACTTTAAAGTATGCTTAATGAACAGTTTAAGCAATATAACTGCAAATCCATGTAGCATAATCAAATAGCTTTGATTATAAGTGAAACTGTAGAGTGATTTCTTTACACAATTGCCATTACTGAAGCTTGTGACATGTATCAAGGCTGTAACACTGCTTTCAACTGGATAATATCTCCCCCACCCCATTACAAAATACAAATTAGTACTTGATAAATTCATGTCAAAGCCTACTTACCTGCAGTAAAGGTCTCAGAGAACCTATCTGACAATAGCCACTTGCTTTATACCAGTCTGGAATTTCATTCGGTGTTAATAACATCTGACGCCCCCTGTAATTACTATGTTCATAAATTACCCATCTATGAGGGGGGGAAAAAAAAGAGTATTTTTACTCCAAATCCTTCTCTGAAATAAACAAATAGGTTTAATAGAAATCTGTCCCACAAAGTAATAGGGTTTAGCTTTGGAAAGTCAATGACCTTCTTTGTAAGAAGCCTTAAAAAACCAATAAAATCATGACCTGATTTAGATCAACCACATTAAGATGAGTACAGCAGAGTTCAAATTTTAAAGTCTTATTATTTAGAAATTCCAAGCTGAATGAAACAAAGCATTTTCTTGGGCAAACCAAACTTTTAAATACCATCTATTTTCAGGAGGCACTGTGACACCTCAAGGAGCACAGGTCTATATGCTATGTGTGCTGTATTTGCTCGATTGCTGCAAATGCAGAACCTAAAATTTTATGTATCTAAATTTGGACTGCTGCACGTGGGAAAGAACTGCTGTGGATGCAGACTGCAATAGGCAAATACTGGAAACTGCAATAGGGTGAAGTTCTCTCAGGTGTTTTGACTGAGGTTTTATTTCAGAACACCTTTGTTTTTTCGAAATACCTGAAAGGGCAGCAGGGAAGAGACAGAGAGAGACCAAGAGTGCATATAAAAAATTTTGTTTAGCATTCCCTAGCACACATCCAGCCACACTTAAAATCACACACTGAGTATAATCTGTCAAAACTCAACTTCTGATTCTCTACTATTGGCACAGGCAGTGAATTACAATTAGGCTTCAAAGCAGGCTGCAATACAGTGCAATTTGTAGTTTTCTCACACTGATTTGGTGGGACTGTCAAAAAACCATGGGTTTTTGAGTACATGAACACTCAGTATGCACATTTCCCTGTTACCTCCTTCCTCTGACTGATTTGTCAGCAGACATCTGTATCTAGAAGCACACTCACCTTAATGTTGGTGTTTTTTCACAGCCTAATACATATCTATCCCAGGTAAGAAATTTAGAGAATGGTAACTGGAGGTCTCTTCGCAAACGATGAGAAGATGAAACGCCCCTTCAATAAGGGAGGCAGTAGGGGCAAAGAAATGGTATACCCTATATTCTGACACACTTCAGTAGCTCACACTGCTATAATGAAATGAGAATTTTCATATCATATTCTGAACGTTTCCAGTGATGCACCAGAAAAACCACATATATGCATTGGACAGGAAACAATTCACACCTCCATGACCTGGAATCATGGTAATCATGTTATTGGCAAAGAAGTAATTCAATCTTTGACTTCAGGTTATGGAAAGTGGGAACCAACTATATTGTGCTTAGGGTGAAATGTAAGGAGGCTTCAGAATATGGAACATATACCTTTTCTTATAACCTTTGTTTCAAAGTTCAGTTCAATGTGCTAAAAAACCCCTTTGACCAGCTTATCCAGATGGGGAAATGGTTTGCTCTACAGATCTGGTATTAGCTATCCACTTGAGGGCAGTCTTAAGCTTCCAACAGCATCTCTCTAGCACACTCGTTGGAAAGTTACCTCTTCAAAACAATACATTTAAATGCAAAGCAGCAGTAACATGGATCTATCATTAAAAAAAAGTCACATTCTTCAAGTTAGAAAAAAACCCAAAACATATACTTGGGGCAAGTATTATAGAGGTAGAGGCTATTAACAACAGGGGAAAAACATGAAGAGAAATTTAACAGATCCACTGGAACCCTACAAGATAGCACAGTAGTTTTAAAAATACTTCCAAAGGGCTTTTAAACTTCATCACAGACTATTTTTTTTCAAGGGTATATTTAGAGAACAGAACTGCTTAAAAACAGCTAACAAATTTAATTGCTAGATTTACAACCAAGAGTCTCTTCCAATTCCTGAAGTACAAGGAACTATAACTAATGCCAAAAGGGGCCAGATCATGATCTGACTGCAACACTGTGTCCATAACAAGCCTGAAGGATGAATGTGAAGACTTATTAAAACATTTTGAACTTATGACATGACACAGATCACAAACTGATTTATTTTTTTTTTTTATGACTAAGACCTAAACCAAGAGCATGGAAGTTGGTTTTAAGGATGACTTTTATAGTATGACGAGAGAAGACACCAGCTTCCTTTTGAGTTTTATTCAAATTCATTTCAACTTTAGCACAGGACACCAGTCAGTGAAAACACTGTTGAAACAGGAAAATGCTCTGTAAGAAGAAATTGCATTAATGCACTACACACATTATGATATTCTAATTTTGCATTCCTTGGTTCCTAACACCTGTAATGTTTCTGTTGAATAAGTACGTAATTCTAAAGAATCAAAAAATCATTTTAAACTTACATGCCGCCAAGGACTTGAACTGAAGCTATTCGAGGACTGTATCCCAGGAACTGAAGATTTAAAACTTCTGTACTGAATTCGATTTTCTTTCCTTGGAAACCCATCTTTTCAAAAAGAGCTATGCAGGGCTCAGACAGCTCCTGCAAAAGGAAGACGAGCACTTTTATAGGATGTTAGAACGCCAGATGGTGACTGTGAACATCATTCCTCTACACAGCCATTTTATTTCAGAGGTTTCTTCTTGATTATTTAAGACCAAAGACTGTGAATGTTTTTGCTCTGCAATCAAGTTACTTGAAAGAAATTTTAGGTCATAGAAGCCTCTTACTCAAAACACACACGGGATCTTCTTGCATGGAACATAAAAATTCCTTATCTTAAGGAACACACAAATATCTCTGTGGTTGATTCTTGCATAATATCTTTAAGTATGTTTTAAAATACATTTTAATCAATGCCACATCCCTCTTCCACTGCAGTAAATCCAACTCATTGTAGGAACTTTCATCTTAAGACCTGAACACATGATAATATTTATTTCTATTCCTTCAAATACGACAGCCTTGTCAGCACTGCTTATCACTTACTGCTTTCATTTTTAAATTTTACAGTATGTTATGGCAACATCAATCTCTAACTAGACAAAAGCTTCAAGATTCATACTTCTGAGGTGAAATTCATGATAAGTGAAAACTGTAACATCTGAATCCTCCAAATTGCAGTGGGGAAATGATTCTCCTCCCCCTCTGTCAAAAATGCATCTGGTTTCAAAGGGATTCTGCCCACAGGAAGCTCCCTGAATCACTGAATCCAATTTAAATGTCTTCTGGATAACAAACCTAGGACTCTTTTCTGTGGGGCAAGGTACCCGAAGTGGACTGGACATAACCTCTCACAATTAAGTCCTTCCTGTGGAAGCTGGGAGGTACAGTTTGAGATCCCTCAGGGTTAAGCCTGAGTGTCCTGGTGTTACAGTGCACACTCATAGGCAGAAATGACACTGCCACTCCCTTTCTCACAAGTCTTCCAGCAACAACTGCATAAAAGCAACGCCACAGCCAGAAGAGCTCCTTCTTTCTGGCGTGTGTTCAGCACACTCAATCACATCAACTGGATTGGGAACGCCTGACATGACGCAAAGTCTCGACAGAGTCCCATCTGGCCTCAGGCATGGAAACAGGCCCTCCAAGCCAGAGCTGGCTCCATACATAGGTGGCAGCTCATATATGCATGCTTTCATGTGACTTTGTTAGGCAAGACCTCACCTCTACCAATTTCCAGACAGGGCTTAAATTCCTCTTTAATCTTCCTTAGATCTAAGGGCTTAGATGACAGTATCACAGATAGTGGTGACGCTCATGCACAGCAGTTGAGGTTATCACACAGCAGCTGAGCTGTGCTTTCTGATGGCACACATGCTGCTGGGCTGTGGAAAATGCCAGGAGAGGCTTTACAGCTTACTCTAAAAGCAGGCTATGTTCATCTCCACCACTGAGTGTGAAAGGTTAACACCAGCTGGACTGTCACGCATCACCACAGGTAAAGAGCCCAACAGGAACAGGCACACCATGATAAGTTGGACATCAGAAAAAAATTCTTTCCAGAGACAGTAATCAGGCATTGGAATGGCCTGCCCAGAGGTGGTGGATTCACCATCCCTGGATGTTTTTAAACTGAGATTGGACGTGGCACTGAGTGCCATGATCTGGTAAAGCGACTGGAGTTGGACCACGAGTTGGACTTGATGATCTCAGAGGTCTTTTCCAACTCAATCGATTCTATGATTCTATGATGATGTCCAAGTGTCTCTGACCACTCCGCCCTTTTACAGAATGGCACCTGCAGGCAGCAGGCCTTCAGTCACATATAATGCTTTAGAAATAAGCTACTTGCAAAGAAAACAGAGACAGAAAAGGAAATACTCTGATCTTCTGCCACCCCTTGCACTCTGGGCATTCCTTAGGTTCAGCAGCAACACTGTTATATGAAGTGTTCCCCACAGAGAGAAGTACAAGTTCAGTTCAAGAATTTTTCTGTCAATACTTCCCACATACTGCACTGTATGAAGCTGGTGTTCCTCTATATCTACATTTAGTTATTCCACAGAGTTGCTTATTAAAAAGAAGTATTTTCAGCATGATTGTTTAAGCATAAACCACATTCACAGTTGTTTTTATAGTATATTCAGGAAAAAGAACACGTACCAAATTCAAGAAGGAAAAATGCTATTTTCTACCTACAGTACAACCATGTGGAGCATGCAAAGCAAGCACAACCAAGCTACAGTGGCATAAACCCCCCCAAAACCTTGAGTTTGTAACCAAAAGCCCTTTTAACTTACAAGTTTATCAAATATCTCTTTAATTTCTTTTTTTTTAAATGGTCCCTTATAAATGGATCCCTGCAAAAGGGAGTTTATCTAGATAAGTATAGTAATGTGACATAAAATAGCAAAGGTGCTTCTTATTTAGAAATGCCACAGAAAAATCATGAGTGGATTGAGAAAGTTACAGCAAGGACAGATGGTGGGGAGGAATTAAGATTGATACTGCCATAAAACCAGTTCCAAAATAAGTCTGACAGGTGAAACCAGCAGCTAGAAGAGTAAGTTTCAAGCTTTTGGAAAATCATCAAAAATGAACAATATGATCATTTCTGTCTAACTACTTATTCTTTCTGTTCTGGTTTGCTAATAGATCACTGAGCAAAGCAACCCATCTTCCTTTTCTCTGCAGCTAGGAAGCCTCTGAAGAAGGAAGCAGAGGCACATGATTCGCAGACAGATGCCGCTCTGTGCCACTGTCTCAAGTGTGATAAACTGCAGGACTAGAACAAGTTTCACAAGTAGAGAGAACTTAAAAGAGGCACAAAACTGGCATTAGGCTGTTTTAAGACAACAGTCTCTGTCACAAATAATAAATCTTTCAAAAGTAAGCTGATCCATCCAGCCTAAAACAAGCATTTTAAACCAAGGAACTCCTGACATGTACAGAAGAGCCTATTTTAGTTCATGGCAATCACCCACCAAGCTTGGCTTGAAACAATTCTATTGTTTTTAACGGGATCTGTCTGCTAGACAGCCAAAGAGTTCAGAAGGCAGACATACTTGATGCAGATGTTTGTTTACAGGGTACATCAAAATATTTGAGGCATAAAAGAGGATGACACATTTTAGTTCTTCTCCGTCAACTGCTACACGGACAGGTTACCAAAATTACAGTGGAGTGCAATAAAGTTGCCAAATTCAACAGTGAACGCCTCCTTTTTTAAAATGAGTACCATCTCTGTATGTTCCTGGAATCTTGACCACATTTTGCTAGTAATTACTTTGATCTTAAAAGATACTTGCAGATTCCATAATGATCCATCGTAATGACTGCTTATAGGCTTGAGCAAATGCATTCCTCACCACTGATGAGTTACAAAATATGTAAATGTAGTTTAGTTTGTACCCACCACACACAACAACACTGCCTAATTTTGCCAAATGGCATTAGGTGTTTCTGTATCTAGAAGTGTGCGTTATTTTATGTTTATCTCAAATTGCATTTCCCTAATGAAACCAAAAGCGTTTTATAATTACATGTATTTCATGCAAAGTTGCTTAGTTACATTTGCTTTTTTAATAGGCATCAAAAACAAGGTCCACAGTACAGATACTTCTTCACACTGTTCTACCACTTTCTGAACCCACTCCAAGTGGTCTCTCCTACTGGGAAATAGAGTCTTTCTGACATGTTTGACTCTGTATAAGAGTTCTTTTATAAGCCATTATTAAGAACAAGGATCCCAGGCAGCTGCTTCTGTGACGTCTTCTTTATAAAACAGCACAGAGGACAAAAACAACCTGACTGACTGCAGCCAGGACATTTAACTGCTACTGCACATTAAAAAAATCCAACCAAAACCAGCAAAAAACCCCAACCTTCCTCTGTTGTCTGCGTGCCCTAGAAAAATGCAGATGTCAGAATCATCACAGTATTCACCTTTACTTTACACTATTTCTTACAGCTTTATTACTTACAATATTTATAATCCGTAAAGATTTTAGAACTGCCTGGGGTGAACAACCCATTGCCATCAGATCAGGATAGATTCCTTCTTCTAATACATACTGGTTACCAGAGAATTCTTCCTGGTCATACACTATGCAGCTGCCAGAAGAAGGAGAAGAAAGTGCCTGTTAAGACATCTATGCAAGTAAAAGGCAGGAATATTATTTACAATGTCTTGTCCTGAAAGATTGATGTGCAAACTCCAAAGCATTGCTCTCTGTAACTCCCCATATATGAAACCACTTCAGTGTTAGAAAGCTGGTTGCTTTTCTAAACTTATACTATCTTAGCGATTTTGTAGTATTCATTCAATATAACTTACCTGCCATCTAAAATTTTTGAAGACTTCACAGCAAATGAATCAATACATCTTGTGTTTTTTTCAAATATTTGGCAGTTACCCTTGAATTCAGGCTCTGAAAATAACTGGACCTTTAAAAAGTTATAAACATATTTAAAAACAATTCATTCTTCCGTCTTCAGTAATGTCTCTACCACTACTTCTATAATTAGATTAAAACATACTTAAAACACCCAGACCTCCTCAGTTACATATATTTTTTGTTACCTCTTTAGTGTTGCAATCCTTGTTGAAGACAGCAAGGTAACAATTCTAAAAATTACTCCTGGCTGTAAACCACTCAGTAACAAACAAAATAATTATAACACTAATGAAGTTAGCTCCTTGGTGTATCTGCTGGAAAAGACTTTTAAATTCCCACAGAATGGCCAGGATAGGCACACATTCAGTAGGTGGCCATAAAAAGTTTTCTTTTATATTGTCAATCCAATTAATCTCCAAAATACATACTCTTCCCAGTAAATGAAAACTCTCTGCCTCTCAGAACATAAGTGGTGCATAATCTTGGCAAAGTACTCAGACAGCATGCCAACAGCCATGGTATATATTCCCAGGGTAGATGGGCTTTATGTGCCTGTTAACTGCTATGGATACAGTCATGTTGATTCTTTCTTTGCTCAGAGGATAAGAGAGGATACGTCACCCAGTCTTTTGTCCTTGTTAAAAAAAAAAAAAAATTCTAAGCAGCATACTTGCTAATTTGGTTAGAGGATAATTAACCATGATCACACAGAAGTCATTCACATTATCACATGCCTACCAGCTTTATTCATTCGTAATAGAGATACGAGTGTGGGCACGTACAGCGTTCTCCAAAGAACAAGCTGATGATGGGTGCAAAATATTGACTGTAAGCCATTACTTTGCTTCCTTAGGATAGGGTCTTAACAGACACATAATATATAGATGCAAATAATTTTTCATCCACATAGTTGAAAATAAGCAGCCTAGAGAGTTTTATTCCCCATATTTTATATATTATCCCTATGCAGGAAATTCCAGTGAGGCATCCTACTAGTCAAGACTGCAAAACAAGTCAGATAATACATTTCCCCCTGTTTTGCAGTTCCAAGATGACACTCCACATTTTGACTGAAATGAAAATAAACTAACTTTGTTCAGGGAGAAACCTGAAAAGGTTCAGAATTAAGAAAGGATTAGCCTCACAGTCAAAACTACATATTACTACTTTCACATAGGAGACAGTCCAATGTAGAAATATGTTAACTCACTGAACAGACAAGTTCTCCCTGCCATTTCCTTAAGTTATTGACAAAGATGGCACCAACTCAACAGTATTTGTGACTGAACAAGACTCCCTTGAACTGCAGCCACCAACAGCAGAACTGTTAACCAAAGAAATAGGTCCAAAAGGAATTAAGTCACAACTGTACCATGAACAGCAACATCTATCTAGTAGACAACCCTCACCTCAGCCACAGACTCCAGGTACCTGCACCTCTGCACAACGGGCTGCAGGCTCCAGCTCATCAAAACAACTGATACCCCAAAAGAGCTCAGTGGCTGAACCAAGACATTGCCAGTGCCCTAAGGAAGTTCTGATGGCAATTGTGTATTAAATCCCACATTCCTTGGGTCTTAATGCCTTACTCAAGAGGTTTGAACAGCACTTTTCCTTCACCTGCAGTTCCTGCTCTTTGTCTGACTAGTAGCTAACTATGCAAATACATGGGTATTATACTGGACAAAAAGCCATTTCTTTATTTACACATTATAGACACTATACAGTAAGTTTCATGCACTTAGACAAGTATCTTACCTTGACTTTACCCCTTTTACTTCCATCAAAATCCTGCAAAAGTTTTGAGGGAAAAAAAGGGAAAAATATTTTCAGCAGTGATAAAATAACATACAAAAATTTACAGTTATTGTCTAAAGAATATAAATAAACTGAATTTGATAAGAAAAAGTAGAGTTCCCAATACTTCAGAGAAACTTGCAAAACAAGTATAAAATTAGGTCCTTACCATGATGATGGGTTGAACTGAAGATATTTTGCAATTCTTCCCCCCCCATGCCTCAATGCTGGGATACAGTCCTTTAGCCAGTATATACTGCTCCCCTGTAAACTCAGGATTCTCATAAGCCACCCACCTAAAAGAGAAAAAAGAGGAGAGTGATGGGTAGAAGTCACACTTTTCCAAAATAAGGATGTGTATATTCATTATTGTCTTAATATAAGAACAAACGAAAAAATGTCTGAAGTGCCAAACTGTGATGTTATTAAAACCCTAAACAAACCAGTGTATCTGATACTGCAAACCCCATGCAAATGTTACTTCCATTGTGTCAATACAAATGAGAGTAAATTAGCTAAAGCAAATCACAAGTTCAAATACATCATCTGCTAAATATCCTAAAAGGTATCTCCAGTAAGAGTATTTTGAGATGTTTTACAATTCTATTATTTTACCTAGATCAAATTCTTCTTAAAAAAAAAAAAAAAAAAACAACACAACAAAAAGGACAGAAAACAGAATACGCCCCAACAGAAAGCTCAACTGCAACAACAGGCAAATAGACATACATGCCAATGAGAGCAGGCTGTTTCCTGCTAGGTATCAAAGACATCAGCAGAAAGAACATGCTTGAAAGTTAAGCATCAAAACTATCATGAATTTGACCAGATTAATGTATTTCAATTCAAAGACATTATTATAACTACTTAGTCAGATCTCATGCCTGACATAGGCCACAAACTCAGAGTTCTGCATCAAGCCCATAACTTCTGTCTCAGTCAGAATAGGCCTTTTTTGAAGGACATTCAACTTTTGAGATGATACACACCTGAAAAGTAACCAAATCACTACATATTTCTCTCCAACGTTCAATTACCCTGCAGTGCTTTAAGTCCACTTATAAGTACCTGCTACTAGTTACCCTTGCTATACATAGTCTACTACATTCAGTAAGACCTTCTAGTATGGCATTCTTCTAACTCTCGTTCCATACTGAACACTCAGCCTGAGCACTCCCTCATAAGTATTACCTTTGATTTTGTGATTACCTGCATAACTTATCTTGCCCTTCACTGCTAGACTTCCCAAACTTTCCCATAATTACACTTTGACTCTCTTTTCTGATGGGTTATTTTTTGAGTGCCCATATGAGAACAAGTCACAGTAGCAGCTGAATTTCATTGATTATATTTATGCAGGGATCAGGACACCTTGCTGTTTCCTGAGTCTACAAGAAAATCATCTACACATAGTCACCCAACCTTGAATTTTAACCCATGTGGTGCATAACGAGCATATGCTGGGTTATGCCAAAACCCACTTTCAGTGGCTTCAGAAAGTTACTAAGTTTCAACACTTAACAAAAAAAGTCACATCATAAAGCAGTAAAATGATACAGAACTTATAAGTTGCAGTGGAAAATAACTCTCACCATCTAATAATAATAATGGCCCAGTCTTCGCGAACGAAGATTTGGGAAGGGCTCTCCCCACGTGGGTGTGCCCTTCGAGC